>CAVMBJ020000002.1:916645-968670 GCA_963675895.2 Styela plicata
TGTAATATTTCACCTCAGACAAGAATTGGAGTTTTGACGTAGAATTCTCAAACAGATCATCACCAATGTGTCTACAATTCATTGCATCGAACCAATCGTTCACAAATTCGCAGAAAAATGCTGTTGTTAAAGCATCGCTATCCATTGACTTGTGTCCAACGAGTGTTCTTATTGCTGAAGCAGTGCTATGAGCTACAAAAATGGATTCAATGATTGAGTAATAGGCCCATGAATTTACTAATTTATTATGCAGAAATGTCGAAAACATCCTTGATTTTGGGTTATTGACAAGTACAAAGCTATCTTAATTCGACTCACTTGTGCAGCTGCATTAATTCGCATTTTTTCATATTTTGATGGATCAACATTTTTCCTGGACAACTTCGGAGCAATTTTCAATTCCTTGTCTTCTTGCAAATCTACCAACGTCCTGACATACTTCATCGAAACCTTGAATAAAGAGAAGCTGTCATATAAAAAGGAAATCCTAATTGATCAGTGGTGTGATAATGGTTTTACCTATACATTTCGCTCTTTCTAAAATAGTGATAAAAATGACTATTCAAAATAGCATTTAATTGTCTTACCGTTGAAGTGGGTAAATGATATCTCTCTACTGTCGACGTTGACAACTCTAAATCATATTTTAGCACAGCAGACCTCAGGTTTTTTAAAAGATGAGGCACGTCAGCCATGAAGTGTAGTTGATCGTCAGGAAAATATGGATGCACTACAAATGGGGTAATTTGAAATCTGAAAAAAATGGTAGTTATCAGGCTGGATGAATATAAATAAAAAAAAATGGGGTCCTTACTACCAAAAAGTATGTATTAGTGATAAGCAATTTTGGATACAAATAGTTTCTCACCGGTTGGTAGTAACTCCCGCTTCCTCCCACATGCCTTGAATAGATGCACCCATATCGCTCACTACTGACACCACTTTGCAACCACAGCTTCCAAGGCGGTTAATGATTTCTTTTATCACGTTCCACAATGTCATGGATAAACCGGTGTCAAAATATGCTGAAAAAATTTAAAATAAACTATTGCTCATTCTGATGGGTCATAGCATTTGTAGTAAAATCGAATAATGAAACTCTGTCATGTATTGTCAGCATTCTATAGCTTGTTTTATTAGTTTAAAATAAAGAGGGAAAAAAACGCATAGGGTCCAATCAGGAAATTTCATTAAATATACCAACCAATTAGTTGCTTCCATTTTGCAGCATTGCCTTTGACCATAAAACATAACACATGTGAGGCCACATTGGTACAATGTTCTTTTGATTTTCAGAATTCTGGGCTGATATACCCAACAAATCTGTGTAATGCAGGATCAAAATCGACGGGTTTCGCTATCTGAACCTCATCACTCATCAGCGAACACAACTTATTCGGTGGTAGCATATTGGAACCTTTAATTTTCATCCAATCTAAAACAGTCAATGGAATTCCTGGGGCGAAATCGAGGGTGACAATTCATCAACACAACGTACTGTAAGCAGGCAGAGGAAAGCCAATTTCACGAAGAAACTCATACCTAAAAACATGTTAATAAATAGACACAACAAAGACAAGAATCTGATTAAAATATAAACTTCGCTTTAATAATGGTAGGTAGTTGTAGGTGCAATACTGTCAACTTCCCATCAAACTTGGTCATTTAAAGAAACAAAACCAATTTAGAAACTTACCCCTGTACTCCAGTTGCACATAGTATTTGCAATGCTCTTGTGTCGGTTTCACTCCCCCATGACCGTGGAGAGATTGATGGCCTTCCTTAACCATCAAGCTGATCTTGATTTAAAAATGTGCCAATGTTGGATTCACCAGTTTTTATTTGCGCCTGCAAATGCCGAATCTGAAGCAACGGATAAACAATTTTAAATAATATTCATACAAAAATTTAGACCTGTAATAGCATGCCATAAAAATCTGCGTAATAAGATTAAGACATGCAAAATCTACTGTCCTATTTAAGCATAATTAGTAGGGAACACGTGAAACTGGTTAAAATAGGTTATCGGTTGGTTAAGTATTTTTATCACTTGGCATGGACTATCAGTCTGGCTTTATGTTTTCACCTGAACTAAGCTTTCACACATTTTCCACGAATGACTTCTTTCAGCACAGGTTACCTGTCTTTTTAATCGCATAATTTCCATATCTTTTTCCCAGCATGATCTGCAAACAACTTCCTCTCTAACAATTTCCAAATCTATAGCATTATTACTCCTTGGTGGCATACTTTGTCCTGGATTAATCTCTGTTTTTCGGAAATATCAATGCTCTTCTTTCACAACTGAAAATATATATATAACTTAACTAACTTATAAATTTCCTTCTGGCTCTACAGTCTGACAGTCAAAACTCTTTATCTAGAAAGCTATATCAACAAATAGGCTATACTATATCAACAGCACTATTGTATAACTTCAGGCTTCCGTAACTGCAGCTGCTTCTGTTACGGCGCATGACGATTTTGTAAATTTTGAAGCAGTTTATCACGCGATACCTAATAAGGTGGCAGATAATAATAAAAAAATAAGTTAACACTGAAATTGCTCACGACTACCAGCACAATCAATATAAACAGTTGGCTTTTCAGGAGCCTGGCGATCCAGAATTCGTCTTTTACCTAAAAGAGGTTTTGGACAGTTTGGTACATTGAAAATAGTTGGAACGGCATTAGGTTTTAGCTCCACCACTTCGTCCATTCTTTTTAGGGGTCTAGTGAAGTTTAGTACCATAATACCTTTAAAAGGTAGCACAATCATGAAATTTGGATATATTGTTAGGCGCCCCTAAAAAACCTCGCATACCAAAAATGACGTCACTGCGACGTCATATGACGTCATAACAAACCAAAAACGACCGCTCGCACACGCCCTCAGTGACGTCCTAAACAACACTGCAATAACGCTATGGCGTTAGCGCTCATTCTCCGTTTACGTACTCGCTCAATTACTTTCTTTTGTTCTCTCCTTTTTAACCTTCGGTCATTCATCAAACGGGTAAACGATTTAACACATAACGCCATATATGAACCGCGCTAAGGCCGATTCAAACCATATAAAGGCCATACGAAACGTGAACTCCACATGAACATGATGGACTGGCCATGCGTATCGCTAATTCCCCAATGAGCTTTTTTAATGACCTGAAAAAGCTCATATCCCCAGCATGTAGATTAGTGCCGCAGCCATAATTCCCCTAAAAATGCCAATACCCCTTCACAAAGATGATTAGTAAAGCCATGAAGTCCTTAAATACGCTAATATCACCTTATGAAGTTGAGTGCCACGGCCATAACGGCTCTATAAATGCTAATATCCCCTCACGAATTTGAGTACCACGGCCATATTGGCTCAAAAAATCCTAACATCGCCTCATGAATTTGAATACCACGGCAATAATGGCCCTGAAAATGTGAATAGCCCCTCATGAAGTTGAGTACCACGGGCATAATGATTCTAAATAACCTAAGATCCCTTATGAAGTTGAGTACCACGGGCATAATGATTCTAAGTAAGCTAATATCCCCTTATGAAGTTGAGTACCACAGACATAATGGCCCTGAAAATGCGAATAGCCCCTCATGAAGTTGAGTACCACGACCATAATGACTCTAAATACGCTAATATCCCTTTATGAAGTTGAGTACCACGGTCATATGGACTCTAAAAATGCTAATATCCCCTCATGAATTTGAGTACCACGACCATAATGGCCCTGAAAATGTGAATAGCCCTTCATGAAGTTGAGTACCACGGGCATAATGACTCTAAATAAGCTAATATCCCCTTATGAAGTTGAGTACCACGACCACGACGGCTCTATAAATACGAATATCCCCTCATGAAGTTTAGTACCACGGCATATTGACTTTAAAAATGCGAATATCCCTTCATGAAGTTGAGTAACACGGGCATAATGATTCTAAATAAGTTAATATCCCCTTATGAAGTTGAGTACCACGGCCATATTGGCTCAAAAAATGCAAATATCCCCTCATGAATTTGAGTACCACGGCCATAATGGCCCTGAAAATGTGAATAGCCCTTCATGAAGTTGAGTACCACGGCCATAATGACTCTAAATACACTAATATCCCGTTATGAAGTTGAGGGCCACGGCCATATTGGCTCAAAAAATGCTAGTATCCCTCATAAAGTTGAGTACCACGGCCATATTGACCCTAAATACGCTAATAAGTCTTCATGAATTTGAGTACCACGGCCATAATGGCCCTGAAAATGTGAATAGCCCCTCATGAAGTTGAGTACCACGGCCATAATGACTCTAAATACGCTAATATCCCGTTATGAAGTTGAGGGCCACGGCCATAACGGCTCTATAAATGTCAATATCCTCTCGTGAATTTGAGTACCACGGCCATAATGATTCTAAATACGCTAATATTTCCTTATGAAGTTGAGTACCACGGCCATAACGGCTCTATAAATGCTAATATCCCTTCATGAAGTTTAGTACCACGGCCATATTGACCCTAAATATGCTAATAAGGCTTCATGAAGTTTAGTAGCACGGCCATATTGACTCTAAAAATGCGAATATCCCTTCATGAAGTTGAGTACCACGGGCATAATGATTCTAAATAAGTTAATATCCCCTTATGAAGTTGAGTACCACGGTCATATTGGCTCAAAAAATGCTAGTATCCCTCATGAAGTTGAGTACCACGGCCATATTGACCCTAAATACGCTAATAAGTCTTCATGAATTTGAGTACCACGGCCATATTGGCCCTGAAAATGTGAATAGCCCCTCATGAAGTTGAGTACCACGGCCACAATGATTCTAAATACGCTAATATTCCCTTATGAAGTTGAGTACCACGGCCATAACGGCTCTATAAATGTTAATATCCCCTCATAAAGTTTAGTACCACGGCCATATTGACCCTAAATATGCTAATAAGTCTTCATGAAGTTTAGTGCCACGGCCATATTGACTCTAAAATGCGAATATCCCTTCATGAAGTTAAGTAGGCCACAATGGCCCTGAAAATGCTAATATCCCCTCATAAAGTTGAGTACCACGGCCATAAGGGCCCTGAAAATGCGAATAGCCTCTCATGAAGTTGCGTACCGCGACCATAATGACTCTAAATACGCTAATATCCCTTTATGAAGTTGAGTACCACGGTCATATGGACTCTGAAAATGCTAATATCGCCTCATAAATTTGAGTATCACGACCATAATGGCCCTGGAAATGTGAATAAATCCTTATGAAGTTTAGTTCCACGACCATAATGACTCTAAATACGCTAATATCCCCTAGTGAAGTTTAGTACCATGGTCATAACGTATGAATATGTTAAAAACATCATTTTTTTGTTCTCACGAGAATGGGCAAGATTTTGCAATCGAATTGTCAAATGAAATGATTTCTATGGCATTTAGCTACTAAATTATATTTTGGGAACGCCATTCATCCCCTTAAACTTCCGCTTGCAGTCACACCACAAGCTTTCAATATCATTTGTATGAACTCCGGTCATGGACACGAAACGGACAGAATGATTGACCGTTCGATGTGCATACTGTTGAGGTAATCTAGTAAGATTTCCATATGCTGCCCACTCATCAGACCAAATTTCAGATAAGGGAGCGATATTATCAATTATCACTCTCTCTAATGTCGCTCGATCCCTGGAAGGTACTAAACGAAGAAAACATTCCTTGGTTTCCAGGTCAACACCACCGAAAACCCATTGTTCGCGCACTGGCCTTGCCTGGGCATTGGACCCCCTTTTGCGCCTGGCGAGTAAGGACTCATCAATTGCTATAATATGCCCAGGACCCCCAATGAGTTGACGGATGCGCAGAAAATCTGCTGAGCAAATTTCTTTGGTGAAATTGCACCAGTCAACGCACGACCGTTGCGACTTTTCGCACTCGGCCACAATTTGATCTTGAGGCATGTCAGCATTCCAACAATAAAGAAACGTGACAAGCTGCCTCAAGGTAAGGTGACTGGATTCAAAAAATAACCCTTTTCTGATGGATGTTGTTTTTCGACAACTCTGAAAGCAGAAATTTGGATATAATATTCATTCAGTAATATAAATTTTGAAGAAATGATTGAAATTGAAATGTTTGTTATTTACCGAATCCGGGCACCGCCAAACAACACCATCCGTCCTTGTTCGCATTGGCTTCTCGACCATAAGCGTGTTACATGCGTGGCATGCCATATTTCTGGCCAACAGTCCATGATCGCGACAGAACGCGATCGTCGCATTCAAATTTTCAAATATTTTTAAGCGATTGTAAAGCGCGTGGAAATTAACTCCCACCAAATCCATCGTAGCGAGCGCAGAAAATACACTGGCCGAAAGAGGCAGAGCCGCGTGGTACGGGCAGCTTTATATGAAGTAAAATTTGTGATTTACATTGTTATGTCACACAAACACTATGTTAAAAACTAGAACTGATAAGAAGCGCTATAGCCTGGTCAATCTAAGATTGCATCAAAATTTATTTTGGTGCAATCGATAGAATATAATTTTCTGAACCAACGATAAAAAATCAGCAAGAATCCGTGGTTGCTAAAGCCCTGATATATTTGGTTGAAAAAATCCCCTATTTAGATGCAATTTCGTGGAATTTTTTTTCTCGAAACTGTGATTCGAACCTCATATTTATTGTTTAACAATGGTAGCTGAACAACAGAAACTAAAGCAAGGTACGCTATGCTCTTCACGCTAGATAAACATGCGAATTACGAGAAATAAAATATATATATATAATCTCGAATAAATTTTAGGTTTGCACGATAATTGCATAATAATTTATTATTTTGCGGCTTCATTGATGTCAGTTGCTTACGTTAAAATATATCCAAAATTGTTGAATAAATCTGGTGGAAACGACACTTTTATTTATTCATAGATTTTCAATGTGTGCAGAATAGAGTTATATGATATGAAAATGATGTAATAAAAGAGAAACGATATCACTATATATAAAGATATAAGTCTGAAGACTTAATTATCGCTGACTCCCTTTTCTGATCGCGCTTCTCCGAACAAAGTTTTTTCCCATTGGCATTGTCAGTTCCACCACAGCACTGCAATTAATTTTATGTAAGAAGTTTTTTCACGAAATTTTGTGAACCGTGTAAGTTTGTGATGGAGATACCTTAGTGTTACTTCAGCGATTATATAGCTCTTTGTACTTACTATAGGGAGGATCTGAACGAATCTCGATGGGAAAAATCAATTTGCTGGAGTACAATGAAATCTATCTAAAGAAACGATGTTGATTCTTTCTAGATATGCTCAAATGCTATTTTCTTAACTTAACCAATCGATAACTATTGTTCATAGACATCATACATATTTTGATCTAATAATTATATTATTGAGGACTCTATCCGCGCAATTCATTGCTCGAGTCAAACATGGTCCATGCTTGAACGACAGAACTCAAACGTGACATGCATGAACGATATCTACACCGTTCGGAATTTTTTTTACTAAAATTAAATTATTTTATTCCAACGTATTATGTAGAAAAATTCCTATCAGGGATTAAAGTCTTTCATTTTTCAAAAAATGTTTCTCACATAATAAGTGTAACTGTAGTCTACAACTGTAGTCTTGTGCATGTATCTGATTGAATTAAAAAAAACTAATCGAAATTTCACGATAAATGTAAATGAAACATAAAGATTAATCTTTTTAGACCCATTAGGGTCGTTTCACTGAACTTCATGAGGGGATATTAGCGTAGTTATAGTCATTATGGCCGTGGTACTAAACTTCATGAGGGGCTATTAACATTTTCAGGGCCATTATGGCCGTGGTACTCAAATTCATGAGGGGATATTAGAATTTTTAGAGACAATATGGCCGCGGTACTAAACTTCATGAGGGGATATTAGCATTTATAGAACCGCTATGGCCGTGGTATTCAACTTCATAGGGGGATATTTGCGTATTTAGAGTCATTATGGCCGTGGTACTCAAATTCATGAGGGGCTATTCACATTTTCAGGGCCATTATGGCCGTGGTACTCAAATTCATGAGGGGATATTAGAATTTTTAGAGACAATATGGTCGTGGTACTAAACTTCATGAGGGGATATTAGCATTTATAGAGCCGCTATGGCCGTGGTACTCAACTTCATAAGAGGATATTATCGTATTTACAGTCATTATGGCAGTGGTACTCACCTTCATGGAGGGCTATTCACATTTTAAGGGCCATTATGGCCGTGGCACTCAAATTCATGAGGGGATATTAGCATTTTTGAGCCAATATGGCCGTGGTACTCAACTTCATAAGGAGTTATTAGCGTATTTAGGGTCAATATGGCCGTGGTACTCAACTTCATGAGGCGATATTAGCTTATTTAGAATCATTATGCCCGTGGTACTCAACTTCATGAGGGGTTATTCACATTTTCAGTGCCATTGTGGCCGTGGTACTCAAATTCATGAGGGGATATTAGCATATTAGAGTCAATATGGCCGTGGTACTAAACTTCATGAGGGGCTATTCACATTTTCAGTGCCATTAGGGCCGTGGTACTCAAATTCATGAGGGGATATTAGCATATTTAAAGTCAATATGGCCGTGGTACTAAACTTCATTAGGGGATATTAGCATTTATAGAGCCGTTATGGCCGTGGCACTCAACTTCATAAGGTGATATTAGCGTATTTAAGGACTTCATGGCTTTAGTACTCATCTTTATGAAGGGGTATTGGCATTTTTAGGGGATAATGGCCGTGGTACTCAAATTCATGAGGGGATATTAGCATTTATATAGCCGGTATGGCCGTGTTACTCAATTTCATAAGGCGATATTAGCTTATTTAGAATCATTATGCCCGTGGTACTCAACTTCATGAGGGGTTATTCACATTTTCAGTGCCATTGTGGCCGTGGTACTCAAATTCATGAGGGGATATTAGCATATTAGAGTCAATATGGCCGTGGTACTAAACTTCATGAGGGGCTATTCACATTTTCAGTGCCATTAGGGCCGTGGTACTCAAATTCATGAGGGGATATTAGCATATTTAAAGTCAATATGGCCGTGGTACTAAACTTCATTAGGGGATATTAGCATTTATAGAGCCGTTATGGCCGTGGCACTCAACTTCATAAGGTGATATTAGCGTATTTAAGGACTTCATGGCTTTAGTACTCATCTTTATGAAGGGGTATTGGCATTTTTAGGGGATAATGGCCGTGGTACTCAAATTCATGAGGGGATATTAGCATTTATATAGCCGGTATGGCCGTGTTACTCAATTTCATAAGGGAATATTAGCGTATTTAGAATCAATATCGCCGTGGTACTCAACTTCATGTGGGGCTATTCACATTTTCAGGGCCATTATGGCCGTGGTACTCAAATTCATAAGGGGATATTAGCATTTTTTCAGCCAATATGGCCGTGGTACTCAAATTCAGGAAGGGATATTAGCTTATTTAGAGTCAATATGGCCGTGGTACTAAACTTCATGAGGGGATATTAGCATTTATATAGCCGGTATGGCCGTGACACTCAACTTCATAAGGTGATATTAGCGTATTTAAGGACTTCATGGCTTTAGTTATCATCTTTATGTAGGGGTATTGGCATTTTTAGGGGAATTATGGCTGTGGCACTAATTTTCATGCTGGGGATATTAGCTTTTTCAGGTCATTAAAAAAGGTCATTGGGGAATTAGCGACACGCATGGCCAGTCCATCATGTTCATATGGAGTTCACGTTTATTGCTTCCGTAAGATGTCACGTATGGCCTTTATATGGTTTGAATCGGCCTTAGCGCGGTTCATATATGGCGTTAGGTGTTAAATCGTTTACCCGTTTGATGAATGACCGAAGGTTAAAAAGGAGAGAATAAAAGAAAGTAATTGAGCGAGTGCGTAAACGGAGAATGAGCGCTAACGCCATAGCGTTATCGCAGTGTTGTTTAGGACGTCGTTTTTGGCTTGTTATGACATCATATGACGTCGCAGTGACGTCATTTTTGGTATGCGAGGTTTTTTAGGGGTGCCTAACAATATATCCAAATATCATGATTGTGCTACCTTTCAAAGGTATTATGGTACTAAACTTCACTAGACCCCTTTTTAGCTCGAACTGGGATCTTTTGAAATGATCCTGTATCTAAAAAAAAGTATGAGTATGGTTCTTAGGATATACACTTAAAGCCAAACATAGAAACTCAGACTGAAACACAGTACCGTGGCTCACCTCGCATAAAAATTTAGTCGGTGTCCACTCTACAATTAATAACCCATTTCTTTTGGAGGCTAGATTCCGAAGGAAATTTAAATAACTTTATTCCTTTCTCATACAATGCAATTGGGCGCTGCACAAGCAACCATTTTAAATTAGTACCGCGTGTAACTAAGAGTTGCCACAAACAAAATCACCGCCAACGAGATTCCAGCAGACGACAATCATGTATTGGGCTAGCCATTCAAGAGCGTAGACCAGTTGCCAGATTACAGTGTCCAAATAAATTCAAAACATACGTAGCACACAAATTAAACGAAAAACATAATACTTTTTGACATCACAGAAATATATTGGTACTAAGCAAAAACATGAAAATGTACCTTCAAATAAAATTTACAATGAGATGGTCCGGCATGGGGATAAATATACTAAAAGGAAACTCGAGAGCCGAAATAATACCCTTCTGGACCGAAATATGAAAGTCAAAGGTTGAGGTCATCTGGTCAAAAAATTAAAGCAAATTTTAGGTTTTGAAAAATCATTTCTCACAAATTGCCTTATGATTTTTACGAACGGCATGAAATATTATATTGTCCGAATAATGGGAAAGATATCAAATACAAAAGTCCAAAATAAGACGCGTCACCACACATTTAACAATAGATGCAGTCCGTGGGTTTTCCACTGCACTGTCGCTTTACGGGATACGGTCGGCAATTCAGCATTACGTCGTACCGAAAAATTTGCAGAACGATGTACGTTAAATACGACGGGGAAAATGCAAAAAACAAAAATATTTTGGTTTCCGCCTACTGTAAAGGAAAACGTCGCCAAAACGCATAGGAAGTGATAAAGAATAATAAATCGCCGAAAATTATTTGGAAAAATTATTCGGACAACTTGAACTGACTGACGTTTAGCAATCTGGAAATGGGGACAATTCAATGTTTAAAAACAGATCGTTTCGGAGCAAAAAATACCAAATTTGTGAACGAATCAATGGGAATCTTTGGAGTTATTGAAGAAAACCCCCGATTCGGGGTCGCCGAATGTAGAGTACAGAGTACTTTAAGAATCAAAGTATGGTACAAAAGGGCTAATCTATTGGAATTCCTAAAAATTTCAATCCTTTGCCTCAAAATATCTATGTATGGGGCTGCGTTGTTACTTCCCTAAATGAAAAGCTAACATGCATATTTCTGTACGAGACAGACGCACGGACGAACTCTATTCAAGACGACAGGACAGAAAAACAGTGCCTTCTGAATTAGTGACATACGCATCGTTGAAGCACGGAAGTCAAAAGAGAGAAAATAGTAAATCCAGATCAAAATTGCAACAACATTTTTCAAGCAAGACAGTACCGGAATTCAGCAAACAAGATAGATTTAATCTTACAGAGTAGACTACCAAAATAAACAACCAATTCCAATACAATTCTGTGTCAATGAAAAGAAAATATATCAACTCAACGACTAATGGAAATGGACTCACTTATCGGACTTACATGAAGCATTGGATTCTTATAGTCAAATTGAATAAATCAGGAAAAACATTCAGAAAATTCAGATACAAAGTATGCAAAAGATGTAGACAGCGCACAAAGCAATAACTATGTAAAAGTAGTAAAGTTAGCCTTTCATATTGAAGCTATATCTGCCAGAGAAGTTTACAACTATTAGGCTTGTGCAGCGGGGCGGTTTGAGAAAAAACAGTGTGCTCGCCAGTACAGTTAGCTAAGAACTGTACACCTCAGTATTAATTCAGAAGACTCCTGTGTGCTGCAAAATTCACACAAAAGGTTCGTAGATGATGCTCAGTTTATTAACAAGCAAGAAATAAACAACAACAGTCGGAACAGATAAAAACACAAAGAACGATAAACTCGGATCCTGTCCCTCACGCAGTCAAAACCAGAAGCAGCAAGTATTCCAAGCCCAAGCAAGCTTACACAACGATGGCGCAATATGCGACATCGTGGACTTTTCACAGACACTGAGGGCGCTATTGAGTAAGAAGTAAGTCCCGCCACAATGCCCCCGTTTCTTACTTTCAAAATTTTCTTTAAAAAACAGAATTCCTCTAAAAAAAAATAGCAGCAAAAAATGGCAAGCATATAACACAATTAGAAAACAGTGTATGAATTCCGTTTACAAATTCACAGTTCAAAAATATCAAAGAACACAAAACAGTGGCAGTTAAAATCAAAATTGCAAACAAATCAAAATCACATGGCTACGAAAAATAATACAATCCCCAACTAAAATGACAAAACCTTTCTAAAATTAAACGCGCCATATCATTAAAAATAGATATACACACCAAAAAAATCAAGTATAAAAATCGTCCAAATAGGCAGGCCGACGTCTACGCCTTTTCGAGTGGCGATGAAGAACTTTATGTCTGCCAGTTTCCTTAACAGCCAATTCTTCACCATCACTCGTGTGAACGATAGAATTAAAATGAACATTTCTACCATCAACTGGTATATCAACATTTGGCACATCAGATATATTGGGTTATATCAAATTATCATCACACTCTACAGAAGTATCAGGGTAATTATCATCAGAAACAGTTTCATCATTAACAGGAAAATCAACACATTCAGGCATATCATTAAAAATCAAATCATCATTATCCTCGGTCACGTATGGCCTAAGATGATCAACATGTGCAATCCTACAATTACCAATGTTCAAATTCTTGATACGATATACAAAATTCGAAAAACAATTCAATAATCTCGGTCCATACAACAATCACTCAAATCGTCAGTAGCAACAGAGGACCGCCGTACTACTGGGACCTGTTTGAAGGATCAGCAAAATCCTGCTGAGCAGCATAATCAGGAAAGTTCTGAATATTTTGCGGAGCAGCATATGCAGTGGGACAACGGGCAGCTATATGTTTTTTGCGGTGACAAATTTGGCACCCGCTGTGGACAATTCCTACGTATATGGCCCTCGGCACCACAACCGTAACAAGCAATTGTATTTCTTCGACTCTCATTACTATTCCTGATACCCTTAGGCTGAAAAGTCAAACCCCCACTCAGCATAGAACCAATTCGTTCCAGCATATCCTTGATATCACTATAAATCTGACGAAAATCACAATCACCCGCACATTCTTCATTTGTACCAGCACTCGCATAATCATTTAAAGCAGCAACCATGGGTTTTACAGCATGAGGGGAAACAGGTCCAGTGAGTGTGGCATCAATAGAATGACAAACATCAGCAACAGTGATCAAATCATCAAGACTTTGAGACTGTCTGATCATTAGAGTTTTACACATTTCCAAATCGGGAAAGCCTGATATAAAGCGCTGCTTAATCAGTTTTTCTCGAACTCTACTATCATAAGAAGGATAAGCCTTCCTCGACAAGGAGCGGAGGGAAGAAGCGAACTCAGTTGGTGACTCACTGGTCAATTTTCTTCTGTTATTAAACAAGGTACCTCAGGATAGAAACGCGTCTTCAAATGACTAACAGCTACACTATAATTATGCCTATCGTGTATGGATAGCTCATTCAGCAGAGACAAAGCATTACCTCTCATACAAGCAGCAAAACATGCACCTGCAATCTGATCATTCCACTCATTACAAACACGAATAGATGAAAATGACACAAATAATCGTCCAGTGACATACCTGAACCATCAAACGTATCGGGCTGAACATCCATTCTCATACTATTATTCATGGCCTTACAATGGGACCTCTCAAACGTCTCAGCACCAGAAAACCAGAATGACTTAAATCATACATGGGTGTAGACTGACCAAGCTTACACTCATCAGCAAAACTCAGGTTTTTGGCAAAACTATTCGGCACAACATTCTTACCTGGTCAGTTCTCAGCAACATTCACATGCTCATGCAACTCTGGTGTTTTCAAACTAGATTTTGGCCATACCGGTGGTACCTCAACCTCCTTGGTGAACTCATCGTGCTCAAGTTTATTTAGAACCCGAACGAGTACTTCCTCCACATCATGATCTCTTTTTTCAAGTCGTTTAATATCCGTTCTATTTTGGTTTAATTCAACCAATGCATCTCTTAATAACTCAGCCAATCTTTGATTTTCCGCTTTCAAGCCTTCAGTTTCACATTCGATCTCGGCCTTTACCTCATCTTTCAGTTCAGCAAGTTTGTTATTCATCACATCCCAGCATTCTTCCATTACTTGCTTAGTCGAATTTCTTCTCTTTGACGGCATCATAAATTATCCAGTTGTCTAGAGGACAATTCTTAACTGGATCCTGGCGTGCTCGCCAATTTTGCAGCGGGGCGGTTTTACGAAATAACAGTGTGCTCGCCAGTACAGTTAGCTAAGAACTGTACACCTCAGTATTAATTCAGAAGACTCCTGTGTGCTGCGAAGTTCACACAAAGAGTTCGCAGATGATGCTCAGTTTATTAACAAGCGAGAAATAAACAACAACAGCCGGAACAGATAAAAACACAAAGAACGATACACTCGGATCCTGTCCCTCACGCAGCCAAAACCTTTTTTTTTTTTTAACCGAAATGAGTTATAGAAGAGAAAGTTTTGCATAGTTGTTTATCCCAAATCCCAGTTATAGTCCAAATATATATATGTAATATTTCATGATAACAGTGCATAATATAGAATAATTGATAGCAAGCAATAAAGTTTACATATAAGTACATATATTACACATATCATAAATACCAATTAACCAATATATCATTACCATATATTATTATTTGTACCAATTGTTTGTAGTCATTTCACCACATTAATCATCATGTCAATACATGATTGTGGTTATGTTCAGTTATAATTTAAGTTGATATATATATACCATATTTTATATTAACGAAAAAAAAAAGAAAAAAGAAAAAAGGATTAGAACTAACCACACACACACTAGTAGACTGCTAATTGATCTGCCTTGTCTTAAAGCATTATGGATTTGTTGGGAATATTGTCCATGTGTCAAAACCAAAAAGCCAAAAACCAAAACCAGACGCAGCAAAGCCCAAGCCATCTTACACAACGATGGCGCAATATGCGACATCGTGGACTTTTCACAGACACTGAGGGCGCTATTGAGTAATAAATAACACTAAAATCCAGTCCCGCCACACTTGTTATGCAGTAACAGGATTATGCACTAAATTATTTTTCACAAAACAAGTTTTGAAGGACTATTAAAATCTGAATAATACATTCAGAAAAGACGAATGGATTTCTTAAAGAAAATCTCTGAAATCCGATTTCAAAGCGGAACAAAATAATGTACTGTCTAAACGAACTTTGTCTGAAAAGAGAATACAATTATTACGGGCAAAGAGATTCTGTAAATCGATTAAATGGTAATACAGTAGCTGTTAACTAAATTTGAGAACAGTAATCCGTTTTTGTTTTATATTCATAGCTATTTACTGTACATCAATCACTCTATGCCTCCAATCATTCTCAGGTATTTACTTCTTTTCTATTCTCTTATGGCAAACAAATTTGATCACTTGAAATATTTGCTAAAAAAAGAATTCCGAAATGTATCGCAATAGACTAAATCTAAATTTTATTATTGCGCAGAGTGAGTCCTGTTATGTCCAGTATTTTGATTTGAATCTAGAACTCGAGATATCTCAATTTCGAGGGATGAATTTATTCACTGTGCCATCCAATCGACTGAAAATTTGGTGATTTAGAAAGATAGCTATCTTACGGAAAATAAATGAGTTTTCCAAACAGTGGAAGAAAAACCGACCGACGCGAGGTTAGAACTCGAGATATCTCGATCTCGAGCTAAGAATGTATCCACTGCGCCATCTATTCGACTGAAAATTTGGTAATTTAGAAAGATAGCTATCTTACGGAAACGAAACGAGTTTGAAAAATAGTGAAAGAAAAATCGACTGACGCGAGTCTAGAACTCGAGATATCTTAATTTTGAGCGAGGAATTCATCCACTGCGCCATCCATTCGACTGAAAATTTGGTTATTTAGAAAGATAGCTTTTTTACGGAAACGAAACGAGTTTGAAAAACAGTGAAAGAAAAATCGACTGACGCGAGCCTTGAACTCGAGATATCTTAATTTTGAGCGAGGAATTTATCCACTGCGCCATCCATTCGACTGAAAATTTGGTTATTTAGAAAGATAGCTATATTACGGAAAAGATACGAGCTTAAGAAAGTGTAAAAGAAAAACCCCCTAACGCGAGTCTAGAATTCGAGGTATATCGATCTCGTGCGATGAATTTATCCACTGTGCCATCCATTCGACTGAAAATTTGGAGATTTAGAAAGATAGCTAACTTAAGGGAACGAAATGAGTTTGAAAAACAGTGAAAAAAAAATCGAATCAAGCGAGTCTAGAATTCGAGATATCTAGATCTCGAGCGAAGAATTTATCCACTGCGCCATCCTTTAGACTGAGCAACTGGTGATTCAGAAAGATAGCTATCTCACGGAAACGAAACGAGTTTCAAAAACAGTGAAAGAAAAATCGACTGACGCGAGTCTAGAACTCGAGATATCTTGATCTCGAGCGACGAATTTATCCTCTGCGCCATCCATTCGACGGAAAATTCTGCAATTTAGAAAGATAGCTATCTTACGGAAACGAAACGAGTTTGAAAATCAGTGAAAGAAAAATCGACTGACGCGAGCCTTGAACTCGAGATATCTTAATTTTGAGCGATGAATTTATTCACTAAGCCATCCATTCGACTGAAAATTTGATGATTTAGAAAGATAGCTATCTTACGGAAACGAAACGACTTTGAAAAATAGGGGAAGAAAAATTGACAGAACCGAGTCTAGAACTCGAAATATCTTAATTTCAAGCGATGAATTTATTCACTACTGTTATGTCCTGGCATATTGAAAGCAATTGGCATATATAACGAAATTTATTAGAAGTATATCTGAAGCTCATTATTGGGAAAAAACAGCACAGAGAAAACCATAAAACGACTTAGCCTATCGTCCACCAGAATAGCCCAGTTTCGGAGGAATCCCCTTAGGTGTGTAGTAAACAGAGTCATTATTAGATATCTATCAACTCCCCTCTTCCGAGACTGCAATAATAAATTGGAAAAAACACACATATATACATACACATTGCAGTCTCAATTATTCAGCAATCAGTCTGTTTGGTGGCCTTTTCATCCTATCCCTCCTGCGCAGACCATCAAAATCACTGTCTTTCTCAGTTTCACATAAGTTCAAATCAGTGACCCCGCAAACGTCTGGTTTTCCAAAACGTCTATTCCTCCACCAAATTCGCCCACTGTTCAATTTCACTAAATAATCGCGGTTCCGTCCAACTCCAACAGTTTGCCCAACACGATTCCATTTCCTCGATACAGGATCTTGTACACGAACATTGACACCAACTTTCAACATTGGTAGAGGTTTGGAATGTGCATCATAGTATTTTTGACTATACAACCTAGCATTAGCAGCCGTTCGATCACATTGCTCCGCTAACTTCTGCCATTTAGATGAAAACGACCTTTGATGAGCAGGAACACATGAGCGAAGAGGGTGTCCAAAAACTATTTAAGCAGGTGAACGATCATCCACTCGAGGTGTATTCCGCCACTCCAAAAGCCCTCATTGAAAATCTTCCCCGTGAATATCGCCGTTTAATGTGGTTTTTGCAACAAGTGACTTCATCGCCGTTTCATTAGATTGGGGTTATGTAGGCGTTGACATCACATGATTAACACCCCACCTGTGAAGAAATTTTTTGAAGTCACCCGAAGAAAATTGAGGGCCACCATCACTTCTCAATCTGGTACTCCAGTCGACGAAAAGTTTTTCCTTATAGCCTGTATCACATGTCTAGATGTTGGATCAGAGTCCCACGACGCCAAAGTAGGCCATCCAGACAATCTATCTGTATAGACCATACAGCTCTTGCCAGCATAAGCAAAGAGATCTACCGCAACCTCCTGGAATATGCGTTCAGGCATTTGATCAGATCGCATCGGCTCTTTGGGCAAACTTGGCGCCCTTTCCTGACACTTATCACACGATTGGACAGCATTTTCAATATCCACTGTTAGACCAGGCCAGTAAATAATCTGTCTAGCCCGTCTTTTCATTCGCACGATGCCTTGGTGTGCATCATGAAGCTTATCCAAGGTTTCCTTGCGTAGTGCACGGGGAACAATAATTCTTGAATTGTACAATACCAATCCATTATCTACACTTAAATCATTACGAATTTTCCAAAAAGATTGTACACACAATGGTGCCTCATCACATTTAGGTGGAAAACCTTCGATGACACGCGCAATTGTTCCAATTTGGGATCGATAAAATCATTCATATCTGCCTTACCTTCAAGCCCCAGCAATCTTATTTTCCAAGATTCTTTCACACAAGCCCGGATGTCCTCCTCTGCCTCCTGATCTTCAATAGTTGGATCTGCAACTGGCGCCCGTGATAACGCATCCGGAATGGCGTGAAGTTTACCCTTTCTCCAAACTGTAGTGAAAACAAACATAGATAATTTTTTTTTAGTCGCTGGAGCCGAGAATTCTCAACCTTATCCAGTGTTTGTCTATCAAGGATTGGGACTAAGGGCTGGTGATCAACCACTAACGTAAAATGCTGCAAGCCCAGTAATAAAATTCGGCATTTCCTCACTGCCCAAACAACCGCCAACAATTCCAATTATACCATTGCGTAACGTGTTTCAGTATCACTCAAAAAACATAACCCACATTGTACCAACCTCCATATTTGTCCATGTTGTTGGAGCAATGCATATCCTAAACCTTTCCTACGCGAAGCGTCAGTTTGCAAGACCGTGGGTAGGCCAGGATCAAAATTCGCAAGAGTTGGGGTGGATGTTAAGGCAGTTTTAACATACTAGAATGCTTGGTCATGATTGGCTGTCCATGTAAATGCATTGCGTTTCTGTAATAAACTACGCAATGGATCAGCAAATGTACTAATTTCAGTCGAAAAATCGCCTAGCTGATTTACAAGACCCATAAAACTTCTTAACTCAGTAATATTTGTTGGGGTTGGAAATTGCGTCAACCTTTCTGGGGTCTGCCGAAATGCCCTCTTCAGAAACAATAAAGCCTATGAATTTAACCTTTCGTTCAGCAAAATTAAATTTCTCAGGATTCAGAGTTACATTATAAATACGACATCTTTCGAGAAACCCCCAAATTTCATGAACACGCTCCTTAAAACTTTTCGAATAAATAAGAACATCATCAACTACTTTTTTCATACTATTCAATCCAATAAAAGCATCATCTCCCCGACGACAATTTTAATCTCCAGTAGAAGATAGATAGATCGGAGCACGCAAAAATTTAAATCTACCCCAAGGAGTTATGAATGTAGTTAATGCCTGGCTATCAGAATGTAAGGGTATTTGCCAATACCCATGCTTTGCATCGATTGTAGTAAAATATCTAGACTCACCTGATAAACCAGATACTGCCTTTTTGGGAGTTTGTAAAGGGCATGAAGGCCGAGCCACAAACTTGCTGAGTTTTGTCAAATCAACGCAGACCCGCACACCACCTTGTGATTTCGACACAATAACCATAGGGTGACACCATTCTGATGGTTCTGACACTGGAGTGATGATATTTTTCTCCGCCATGCTCTGCAACTGTCGATGCACCTCCTCTCTCCATGCAAAAGGAATCGTTCTCGATGCATGCAATGCAGATGGCTTTGCATCTTCGTGGAGATGAAATTTCATTGGGAGTCCTTCCATTGGCTTCAAAGTCAATTCGGAAGAAAAAACATCTTCAAAAATGTCTAGCAATTTTTTGTATATTCGTGAAAACGACTAGTTTATTAACAGCAAAATATCACAGCAAAACACTGCTGACTCGCCCAAGACTAGAATAACTTATTTTATCGATAGCGACACTTATGACAAAACATACTTATGACGTCATAGTCATTTGACTCTTGCAAGTGTAACATCACAATGGATAGCAAATGAATAAGAACAATAATAAACAATGCTAAATGCACAACACATAATACACATAACATCTTCAAAAATGTCTAGCAATTTTTTGTATATTCGTGAAAACGACTAGTTTATTAACAGCAAAATATCACAGCAAAACACTGCTGACTCGCCTAAGACTAGAATAACTTATTTTATCGATAGCGACACTTATGACAAAACATACTTATGACGTCATAGTCATTTGACTCTTGCAAGTGTAACATCACAATGGATAGCAAATGAATAAGAACAATAATAAACAATGCTAAATACACAACACATCTCCCCTTTTATTCTAAAGTTCATAATCTACAAATTCAGTCTATCAGGAGGTCTCCTATTTCTGAATGGTTGCCTCCTTGTTGCTGGTAAACAATTTCTAGGTCTAGCAATAGGTTTTTTGACCTGTATCACCATTTTCATGAGTTTCCCCTTAGTCAGGATACACATCTTCATTGTTATTAAAATCTTCTTCACTATGTCGTACTTCTGATGAGATTATCTGATCGGTATGTCTTTTAACAATTGTGCCATGTTGAATCTTCACCAAATACGTCAATGGATCTATTTGACGATGAAATATACCGTGGCACCATTTACGATTGTTTGAGAACCAACGAATACTGACTTTCTGGCCAACTTTGAAAATTCTCATTCTCCTCCGACTCTTTTTTTTCTCTTGATTTCTAACACTGTTGATTTCAAGTCCGGTTGTAACAAATCAAGTCTTGACCTCAAATTTCTTTCCATAAGCAACTGAGCAGGTGATTGCTTAGTAGTTGTATGAGGTGTATTTCTGTAAGCAAGAAGAAAACTATCAATTTTGTGCATGAGCGAGCCCGGTTGATTTCTTTTACTTTTCATGGCTTGTTCAAATGTTTGTACAAATCTCTCTGCAGGTCCATTTGATGAGGGATGATAAACGGATGAAGTAGAATGCCGAATACCATTTTCTGCCATGAAATCTTTGAAATCACTGGAGCGTAGCTGAGGTCCATTGTCGCTCACCAACTGTTTCGGATTACCAAATCTTGCAAATATTCTTCTCAAAGAATTCACAGTACTTTCAGTAGTAGTACTTGACATTGGCACAACCTCGGGCCATTTCGAATATGCGTCAACAACTATCAAAAACATTTTCTGCTACTTCAATAGGTAATCTAGACAAAACATCTGAATCTAAAGGTTTAGAGGTTTCACGATATTCTATATCGTATTGAAACGACATAAGAAAATATGCATATCTCTGTAATCTAGCAGCTGTCATAGCAGGTATGCACTTTCTGGGATGAAAAATCGATGTGAGCGGTTTATGATCCGTGATCAGGGTAAACTTTCTTCCATACAAATACAGATATAACTTTTTAATTCACCAGACAATTGATAATGCCTCTTTTTCGATCTGGGAGTAATTTCTTTCTGCTTTCGAGAGTGTTCTCGATGCAAATGCAATAGGTCGTTCACTACCATCAGGCATGGCATGAGTTAACGAAGCACCAATTCCATAAGAAGATGCATCACAAGCATATCATAATGGATTTAAAACTTTATTTGAAGCTATTAATTTTTTTGCGCTCTCAAATGCATTTTCGCATTCTGGCGTTCACTTCCACTGTTCGCCTCTTTGCAAAAGTCTGTTTAATGGATAAAATATATTTGAGAGTTCAGGGCAAAATCGTGAATAAATGTTACAAGTGCTGTAAAACTCTTACTTGTGTAGTATTTGTCGGTCTCGGAGCATTCAGTATGGCACTTACTAGTTTTTCGCTCATATGCAAACCGTCTTCATCGACATCATGGCTCATTATTGTTATTTTGTCTACCATAAACTTGCATTTCTCCAAGTTTAGGCGTAAACCGTGCTCATTTAATCGTTTTAACAACATAGCCAAATTATTCAAATGCTCCTCATCTGTTTTGCCAGTTACGGTCATATCATCATAAATACACATTACTCCTGGCAAATTTTGAATCACTTGTTCAATGGTTCGCTGCCATATCGCTGGGGCGCTAGCGATCCCAAATGCCATTCGATTATACAAAAATAGACCCTTATGTGTGTTAATAGTCAATAAATGCCTACATGACTCATCAATTTCAAGTTGTAAAAATGCATGCCTCAAATCCAATTCACTAAAATGCTTACCACCTGATAAAGATGCAAACATTTCTCCGATTCGAGGAAATGGATATTGATCCACATTCAGAATAGGATTTATCGACACTTTAAAATCTCCACATACGCGTACTTCTCCATTTTTCTTTGGAATATTAACAATGGGAGATGCCCAATCACTTCGATCCACTTTTGATATTATGCCATTAGCTTCTAACCTTTTCAATTCTTCTTCGACTTTGGGTTTTACTGCCAATGGCACCGGACGAGGTTTGTGAAATATTGGTTTGGCATTTTTATCATAATCAAGTTTAACTTTGAAATCTTTCAATTTCCCAAGTGTCTCTTCAAACACTTGCTTATTTTCTTCCAGAATTTTATTCAATCTGAATTTCACATCATCATCAAGTTCTACTTTGAAAATACTTTTCCAATTAAGGTTAATTGCAGATAACCAATCACGGCCAAACAAAGCATTTCCTTTGTGGCGCACTACAAACAACTTAAGTATTTTTCTTGATTTTCGTATTCAACATTTACTTACGACGTGCCTAAAGTTGAAATTTTCTCACCAGTATATGTTTTGAGGCGCGTTTCTGTTGGCTGAAGTTTCATGTGAAAAAACAATCTTTTGTACTCACTTTCCGGCAGCAATGTAACTGCAGCTCCAGTATCAAGTTCCGTCTTGACACTTTTCCCCTTTATGCTAGGAGTAACCCAAATAACTTCAGCTGCACCTTTCTTCTTCACATCTCCGACACAAACGTGAGCAAGATCATCATCTCCTTTACCAGTATTTTCATATTTTCCCATGCTCTGCACAGATCTCTGTTGTCCATACTTTCCATGGCCCTTAGAGCATGACATGCTTCTGCATGTGCTATGAATATGCCCGGTTTTTCCACAACCATGGCATTTAGCATTTTTAAATTTGCAATCATTAGGTACATGTCCCTTTTTACCACATCTGTGGCACTTTCGCTACGTCGGATTCACGTCGTGTCTAGTATTTCGTATACTTTTCTCTTGTATAAGATCAGGTTGTCGCTTTATTTCACTACAATTTTTATCCGCTTCTTCTATCGAAGTTGCAATTTGTACAGCTTTGCTAAAATTCAACTCATCAACTTTCTCAGTAAGTAAACGCTTTTGAATATGTGCTTTCTGCAAACCACACACCAATCTATCACGTAGAGCATCATATAAATTATCTCCGAATTTGCAATTCTGAGACAAAGATCTCAACGATGCGACATAATCTTGTATAGTTTCACCATCCAGTTGATCACGCTTATGAAATTTGAAGCGCTCAGCAATGACAAGAGGCTTTGGTGATAAGTGGTCACTGAGAACTTTTACTATTTCTGCATAAGTTTTTGCATAAGATCTTTAAGCAACTTGTATTTTTCTGCACCCACACAACTTAGAAGAACTGACACCGTTTTCTCATCATCTATGTCGTTCGCAGCAACGTATAGTTCAAGTCTCTCAACATAAGAATTCTATTCTTCACTCTTGACATCAAATTCGCCGATATTTCCTAATTTAGCCATGGAAAATAATGTTTGCTGTCTATTAAGTGTGTTGTCAGCAGAAACTCCGTTCCCCTTTTAAAACACACTCCGATGCTGTCCGTTAAAGTGTTAAGAACCACAATCTAGGCTAACCAAGTTAGGCTAATTATTTTCAGTCACCTTCCAGGCGTGTATCGTGGCAGATTCTTTCCAAACTTGCGTAGTTGTTCACAAATATCTTAAGGAAGCTCTGCATTTCATCCTCGTCGCCAAAATTTTGTATATTCGTGAAAACAACTAGTTTATTAACAGCAAAATATCACAGCAAAACACTGCTGACTCAGCACAAGACTAGAATAACTTATTTTATCGATAGCGATACTTATGGCAAAACCTACTTATGACGTCATAGTCATTTGACTCTTGCAGGTGTAACATCACAATGGATAGCAAATGAATAAGAACAATAATAAAGAATGCTAAATACACAACACAATTTCTTCTTGATATGTGCAATCTCATCATCAGGTGGATTATCGGGTAGGAGACCAAGAGAAGAAATACCGTCATTGTGTGGAGACACCGGTAGTGTAGCAGCTGAAGCTTGCACTGGCTTTGGGTAATTTGTGTGTATTATACCTAAATCTTTACATGTGAACCAAGCAAGAAGTAAACCACTGCAACCATACCATATTAGAATCCTTGACTCACATGTTTGACCAAAGAAAGATTAACTTTACATAAACAGTTCCAAGACACTTCATCCCCTGGCCATTAGCTGTCAGAACCATGTTACATTCAGGCTTATGAATATCTTTAATGCCCATTTCATCAACCCATCTTTTCGAAGCCACACAAACCTCTGCGCCTGTATCAGGCATGGCCCTACATACTCCAAGCCTTTGACCATTTTTATTATACACAGTGATATTTACATGCGGTGGTGCTTTCCCCACACCTTTTGACAATTTACGGCACCTTATCACGTTTGTCTTTGGCGTTCTATCAAATTTTGATCTCCCTGGTTTTCGACACATACGGGCAAAATGGCCAGTCTTACCACAGTTGAAACAAATTTCACTCTTAGCAGGACATTTTCCAACATCATGAGATCTGCCACAATTGCTGCATTGAAATTTCATTCCTGTCTCAACAACATTGGCCAGTGCTGTTTTATTCACTGTCCAACCTTTGTTATTTGTAAGATGTGCCAAAAGCCTCATCATTGAAAGCACACTCCTCGCTTCTGCAAATATCAACAACCTCCTGTAATTTGGGAAAAGGTGACATTGCCAGAAGTTTTCGTCGAGTATCTTGAGATGATATGCCCGCAATAAGGCGTGTCGATTATCGCATATCGAAACAAGCTTAGCAGAGCTCAGCACTCTCAGCTCTTTTTCTCAGATCCATGTAAAAAGAATCAAAGTTCTCACCGGATAGCTGTTTGCGCTCTTCAAACTCTACACGATCTAATGCAACATTTCTTTGTTTGCTAAAAAAAACTCGTATTTTTTTCAATATCAAAGAAACTGTCAATTCCTCACCCTCATCGTATGCGGGGTTGATTACATGTTTAACAGTGTCCAACATTTTCGGTGACAGAAAACCATTGAAATGCGAAATCTGTTCCTCATGGGACAGAGATGACAACCTAGTGATTTTTGCATAATCTTGCCAAGATAATTCCCAGTTCTGAGTTACAAAAATCCTGTAGGCTAGTGTCTGCTTGCAAAGGTGGTGGTTTATTAGGTGGGAGACTACAAGCAGTGGATTGACTTTTCTGAGCTATCAAAGCACTCACAAGATCTTTATGTTCCCTTTCCATGCGTTCCACCATTGCAATATGGCGTTCTCCCATTGAACGAAATTCTTCTCTTCTGTTCTCGTCAGCTTTCTGAATCACTTCGAAATATTTCTCTTCTCTTGCTTTATGCTGTTCTTCTCGTTGACGCGAGTCAATTGCGAGTTGCGTAAAATATCTTTCCAGTCAGGCCGGTGCTTCAGACTTCTTCGCCATTGTCGTCTACAAATCTTGTGGCGTCAGAATGAAGTTGACAGGTTTAAGTTCGATTCGGTTTCAAAAGTATCTTAAAACGAGAAATCGGCTGCCGACGACGCCATGTTATGTCCTGGCATATTGAAAGCAATTGACAGATATAACGAAATTTATTAGCAGTATATATGAAGCTTATAAATGAGTTTGAAAAATAGTGAAAGGAAAATCGACTGACGCGAGCCTTGAACTCGAGATATCTCAATTTTGAGCGATGAATTTATCCACTTCGCCACCGATTCGACTGAAAATTTGGTGATTTAGGTATCTTACGGAACGAAATGAGTTTGAAAAACAGTGAAAAAAAAATCGACTGACGCGAGTCAAGAACTCGAGATATCTCGACCTCCAGCGAAGAATTTACCCACTGCGTCATCCATTCCACTGAAAATTTGGTGATTTAGAAAGATAGCTATCTTTCGAAAACGAAACGAGTTTGAAAAATAGTGAAAGAAAAATCAGCTGACGCGAGTCCAGAACTCGCGATATCTCGATCTCGAGCGATGAATTTATCCTCTGTAAGATCCATTCGACTAAAAATTTGGTAATTTGGAAAGATAGCTATCTTACGGAAACGAAACGAGTTTGAATAACAGTGAATGAAAAATGGACGGACGCGAGTCTAGAACTCGAGATATCTCAATTTCGAGCGATGAATTTATCCACTACGCCACCCATACGACTGAAAATTTGGGTATTTAGAATGATAGCTATCTCACGGAAACGAAAAGAGTTTGAATAACACTGAAAAACAATCGACCGACGCGAGGTTAGAACTCGAGATATCTCGATCTTGATCGTAGAATTTATCCACTGCGCTAACCATTCGACTGAAAATTTGGTGCTTTAGAAAGATAGCTATCTTACCAAAACGAAACGAGTTCAAGAAAAAGTGAAAAAAAATCAACTAACCCGAGTATAGAACTCGAGATATCTCGATCTCGAGAGATGAGTTTATCATCTGCGCCATCCATTCGACTGACGATTTGGGTATTTAGAAAGATAGCTATCTTACGGAAACGAAACGAATTTGAAAAGGCGACGGACGCGAGACTTGAACTGGAGATATCTCGAGCGAAGAATTTATCCACTGAGCCATCCACTCGACTGAAAAGTTGGTGATTTAGAAAGATAGTTATCTAACGGAAACGAAATGAGTTTAAAAAACAGTGAAAAAAAAATCGACTGACTCGAGTCTAGAACTCGAGATATCTCGATCTCGAGCGATGAATTTATCCTCTGCGTGTTCCTAATAGTTTAAATAACCAAATCTTCAGTCGAATGGTTGGCGCAGTAAATAAATTCATCGCGCAAAATTAAGATTTCTCGAGTTCTAGACTCGCGTCCGTCGATTTTTCTTTCATTGTTATTCAAATTCGTTTCGTTTCCGTGAGATAGCTATCTTTCTAAATTTCCAAATTTCTCGTCGAATAGTTGGCGCAGTGGATAAATTCACCGCTCGAGATCAAGATATCTTAAGTTCTAGACTCGCGTCAATCTTTTTTTTTCACATTTTTTTAAACTCGTTTCATTTCCGTAAGATAGCTATCTTTCTAAATCACCCATTTTTCAGTCGAATCGTTGGCGGAGTGGATAAATTCATCGTTCGAAATCCAGATATCTCGAGTTCTAGACTCGCGTCTGTCGATTTATTTTCACTGTTTTTCGAACTCGTTTCGTTTCCGTAGGATAGCTATCTTTCTAAATCACCCATTTTTCAGTGGAATGGTTGGCGCATTGGATAAATTCATCGCTCGAGGTCAAGATATTTCGAGTTCTAGACTCGCGTCAGTGGACTTTTTTTTCACAGTTTTTTAAACTCCTTTCATTTCCGTAAGATAGCTATCTTTCTAAATCTTCGAATTTTCAGTCGAATGGTTGGCGCAGAGGATAAATTCTTTACTGGAGATCAAGATATCGCGAAACCTAGACTCGCGTCAGTCGAGTATTATTTTCACTGTTTTTCCAACTCGTTTCGTTTCCGTAAGATATCTATCTTTCTAAATCACCCAATTTCCGTCGAATGTTTGGCGCAGTCGATAAATTCATCGCCCGAGATCAAGATATCTCGAGTTCTAGACTTGCGTCAGTCAATTTTTTTTCAACTATTTCTCAAACTCGTTTCGATTCCGTAAGATAGCTACCTTTCTAAATCATCCAATTTTCAGTCGAATCGTTGGCGGAGTGGATAAATTCATCGTTCGAAATCCAGATATCTCGAGTTCTAGACTCGCGTCTTTTTTTTTTTTTCGCTATTTTTCAAACTCGTTTCGTTTCCGTAAGATAGCTACCTTTCTATGTCACCCAATTTTCAGACGAATGGTTGGCTCTGTAGATAAATTCATCGCTCGAGGTCAAGATATCTCGAGTTCTAGATTCGCGTCATTCGTTTTTTTTTGCTATTTTTGCAAACTCGTTTCGTTTCCGTAAGATAGCTACCTTTCTATGTCACCCAATTTTCAGACGAATGGTTGGCTCTGTAGATAAATTCATCGCTCGAGAACAAGATATCTCGAGTTCTAGACTTGCGTCATTCGTTATTTTCGCTCTTTTTCAAACTCGTTTCGCTTCCGTAAGATAGCTACCTTTCTAAATCACCCAGTTCTCAGTCGAATGGTTGGCGCAGTGGATAAATTCATCGCTTGAGATCAAGATATCTCGAGTTCTAGACTTGCGTCATTCGTTTTTTTTCGCTATTTTTCAAACTCGTTTCGTTTCCGTAATATAGCTACCTTTCTATGTCACCCAATTTTCAGTCGAATGGTTGGCGCAGTGGATAAATTCATCGCTCGAGATCAAGATATCTCGAGTTCTAGACTCGCGTCATTCGTCTTTTTTTCGCTATTTTTCAAACTCGTTTCGTTTCCGTAAGATAGCTACCTTTCTAAATCACCCAATTTTCAGACGAATGCTTGGCACAGTGGATAAATTCATCGCTCGAGATCAAGATATCTCGAGTTCTAGACTCGCGTCAGTCGATTTTTTTTCAACTATTTCTCAAACTCGTTTCGTTTCCGTAAGACAGCTACCTTTCTAAATCACCCAATTTTCAGTCGAATGGTTGGCGCAGTGGATAAATTCATCGCTCGAGATCAAGATATCTCGAGTTCTAGACTCGCGTAATTTCGTTTTTTTTCGCTATTTTTCAAACTCGTTTCGTTTCCGTAAGATAGCTACCTTTCTATGTCACCCAATTTTCAGTCGAATGGTTGGCGCAGTGGATAAATTCATCGCTCGAGATCAAGATATCTCGAGTTCTAGACTGGCGTCATTCGTTTTTTTTCGCTATTTTTTCAATCTCGTTTCGTTTCCGTAAGATAGCTACCTTTCTATGTCACCCAATTTTCAGTCGAATAGTTGGCGCAGTGAATAAATTCATCGCTCGAGATCAAGATATCTCGAGTTCTAGACTCGCGTCATTCTTTTTTTTCGCTATTTTTCAAACTCGTTTTCGTTTCCGTAAGATAGCTACCTTTCTATGTCACCCAACTTTCAGTCGAATGGTTGGCGAAGTGGATAAATTCATTGCCCGAGATCAAGATATCTCGTGTTCTAGACTTGCGTCATTCGTTCTTTTTTCGCTTTTTTTCAAACTGGTTTCGTTTCTGTAAGATAGCTACCTTTCTATGTCACCCAATTTTCAGTCGAATGGTTGGCGCAGTGGATAAATTCATCGCTCGAGATCAAGATATCTCGAGTTCTAGACTTGCGTCAGTCAATTTTTTTTCAACTATTTCTCAAACTCGTTTCGATTCCGTAAGATAGCTACCTTTCTAAATCATCCAATTTTCAGTCGAATCGTTGGCGGAGTGGATAAATTCATCGTTCGAAATCCAGATATCTCGAGTTCTAGACTCGCGTCTTTCGTTTTTTTCGCTATTTTTCAAACTCGTTTCGTTTCCGTAAGATAGCTACCTTTCTATGTCACCCAATTTTCAGACGAATGGTTGGCTCTGTAGATAAATTCATCGCTCGAGGTCAAGATATCTCGAGTTCTAGATTCGCGTCATTCGTTTTTTTTTGCTATTTTGCAAACTCGTTTCGTTTCCGTAAGATAGCTACCTTTCTATGTCACCCAATTTTCAGACGAATGGTTGGCTCTGTAGATAAATTCATCGCTCGAGAACAAGACATCTCGAGTTCTAGACTTGCGTCATTCGTTATTTTCGCTATTTTTCAAACTCGTTTCGCTTCCGTAAGATAGCTACCTTTCTAAATCACCCAGTTCTCAGTCGAATGGTTGGCGCAGTGGATAAATTCATCGCTTGAGATCAAGATATCTCGAGTTCTAGACTTGCGTCATTCGTTTTTTTTCGCTCTTTTTCAAACTCGTTTCGTTTCCGTAAGATAGCTATCTTTCTATGTCACCCAATTTTCAGTCGAATGGTTGGCGCAGTGGATAAATTCATCGCTCGAGATCAAGATATCTCGAGTTCTAGACTCGCGTCATTCGTCTTTTTTTTCGCTATTTTTCAAACTCGTTTCGTTTCCGTAAGATAGCTACCTTTCTAAGTCACCCAATTTTCAGACGAATGCTTGGCACAGTGGATAAATTCATCGCTCGAGATCAAGATATCTCGAGTTCTAGACTCGCGTCAGTCGATTTTTTTTCAACTATTTCTCAAACTCGTTTCGTTTCCGTAAGACAGCTACCTTTCTAAATCACCCAATTTTCAGTCGAATGGTTGGCGCAGTGGATAAATTCATCGCTCGAGATCAAGATATCTCGAGTTCTAGACTCGCGTAATTCGTTTTTTTTCGCTATTTTTCAAACTCGTTTCGTTTCCGTAAGATAGCTACCTTTCTATGTCACCCAATTTTCAGTCGAATGGTTGACGCAGTGGATAAATTCATCGCTCGAGATCAAGATATCTCGAGTTCTAGACTGGCGTCATTCGTTTTTTTTCGCTATTTTTCAATCTCGTTTCGTTTCCGTAAGATAGCTACCTTTCTATGTCACCCAATTTTCAGTCGAATAGTTGGCGCAGTGAATAAATTCATCGCTCGAGATCAAGATATCTCGAGTTCTAGACTCGCGTCATTCTTTTTTTTCGCTATTTTTCAAACTCGTTTCGTTTCCGTAAGATAGCTACCTTTCTATGTCACCCAACTTTCAGTCGAATGGTTGGCGAAGTGGATAAATTCATTGCCCGAGATCAAGATATCTCGTGTTCTAGACTTGCGTCATTCGTTCTTTTTTCGCTTTTTTTCAAACTGGTTTTGTTTCTGTAAGATAGCTACCTTTCTATGTCACCCAATTTTCAGTCGAATGGTTGGCGCAGTGGATAAATTCATCGCTCGAGATCAAGATATCTTGAGTTCTAGACTTGCGTCATTCGTTCTTTTTTCGCTATTTTTCAAACTGGTTTCGTTTCCGTAAGATAGCTACCTTTCTATGTCACCCAATTTTCAGTCGAATGGTTGGCGCAGTGGATAAATTCATCGCTCGAGATCAAGATATCTCGAGTTCTAGACTCGTGTCATTCGTTTTTTTTTCGCTCTTTTTCAAACTCGTTTCGTTTCCGTAAGATAGCTATCTTTCTATGTCACCCAATTTTCAGTCGAATGGTTGGCGCAGTGGATAAATTCATCGCTCGAGATCAAGATATCTCGAGTTCTAGACTCGCGTCATTCGTCTTTTTTTCGCTATTTTTCAAACTCGTTTCGTTTCCGTAAGATAGCTACCTTTCTAAGTCACCCAATTTTCAGACGAATGCTCGGCACAGTGGATAAATTCATCGCTCGAGATCAAGATATCTCGAGTTCTAGACTCGCGTCAGTCGATTTTTTTTTCAACTATTTCTCAAACTCGTTTCGTTTCCGTAAGACAGCTACCTTTCTAAATCACCCAATTTTCAGTCGAATGGTTGGTGCAGTGGATAAATTCATCGCTCGAGATCAAGATATCTCGAGTTCTAGACTCACGTAATTCGTTTTTTTTCGCTATTTTTCAAACTCGTTTCGTTTCCGTAAGATAGCTACCTTTCTATGTCACCCAATTTTCAGTCGAATGGTTGACGCAGTGGATAAATTCATCGCTCGAGATCAAGATATCTCGAGTTCTAGACTCGCCTCATTCGTTTTTTTTTCGCTATTTTTCAATCTCGTTTCGTTTCCGTAAGATAGCTACCTTTCTATGTCACCCAATTTTCAGTCGAATAGTTGGCGCAGTGAATAAATTCATCGCTCGAGATCAAGATATCTCGAGTTCTAGACTCGCGTCATTCTTTTTTTTCGCTATTTTTCAAACTCGTTTCGTTTCCGTAAGATAGCTACCTTTCTATGTCACCCAATTTTCAGTCGAATGGTTGGCGAAGTGGATAAATTCATTGCCCGAGATCAAGATATCTCGTGTTCTAGACTTGCGTCGTTCGTTCTTTTTTCGCTTTTTTTCAAACTGGTTTCGTTTCTGTAAGATAGCTACCTTTCTATGTCACCCAATTTTCAGTCGAATGGTTGGCGCAGTGGATAAATTCATCGCTCGAGATCAAGATATCTCGAGTTCTAGACTTGCGTCATTCGTTCTTTTTTCGCTATTTTTCAAACTGGTTTCGTTTCCGTAAGATAGCTACCTTTCTATGTCACCCAATTTTCAGTCGAATGGTTGGCGCAGTGGATAAATTCATCGCTCGAGATCAAGATATCTCGAGTTCTAGACTCGTGTCATTCGTTTTTTTTTCGCTATTTTTCAAAATCGTTTCGTTTCCGTAAGATAGCTACCTTTCTAAATCACCCAATTTTCAGTCGAATCGTTGGCGGAGTGGATAAATTCATCGCCCGAGATCAAGATATCTCGAGTTCTAGACTCGCGTCATTCGTTTTTTTTTCGCTATTTTTCAATCTCGTTTCGTTTCCGTAAGATAGCTACCTTTCTATGTCACCCAATTTTCAGTCGAATGGTTGGCGAAGTGGATAAATTCATTGCTCGAGATCAAGATATCTCGAGTTCTAGACTTGCGTCACTCGTTGTTTTTTCGCTATTTTTCAAACTCGTTTCGTTTCCGTAAGATAGCTAGCTACCTTTCTAAATCACCCAGTTTTCTGTCGAATGGTTGGCGCAGTGGTTAAATTCATCGCTCGAGATCAAGATATCTCGAGTTCTAGACTCGCGTCATTCGTTTTTTTCGCTATTTTTCAAACTCGTTTCGTTTCCGTAAGATAGCAACTTTCTTAAATCAACCAGTTTTCAGTCGAATGGTTGGCGCAGTGGAAAAATCATCGCTCGAGATCAAGATATCTCGAGTTCTAGACTCGCGTCATTCGTTTTTTTTTCGCTATTTTTCAAACTCCTTTCGTTTCCGTAAGATAGCTACCTTTCTATGTCACCCAATTTTCCGTCGAATGGTTGGCGCAGTGGATAAATTCATCGCTCGAGATCAAGATATCTTGAGTTCTAGACTCGCGTCATTCGTTTTTTATTCGCTATTTTTCAAACTCGTTTCGTTTCCGTAAGATAGCTACCTTTCTGAATCACACAATTTTCAGACGAATGGTTGGCGAAGTGGATAAATTCATCGCTCGAGATCAAGATATCTCGAGTTCTAGACTCGCGTCATTCGTTTTTTTTCGCTATTTTTCAAACTCGTTTCGTTTCCGTAAGATAGCAACTTTCTTAAATCAACCAGTTTTCAGTCGAATGGTTGGCGCAGTGGATAAATTCATCGCTCGAGAACAAGATATTTCGAGTTCTAGTCTCGCCTCGTTCGTTTTTTTTTCGCTATTTTTGAAACTCGTTTCGTTTCCGTAAGATAGCTACCTTTCTATGTCACCCAATTTTCAGTCGAATGGTTGGCGCAGTGGATAAATTCATCGCCCGAGATCAAGATATCTCGAGTTCTAGACTCGCGTCATTCGTTTTTTTTTTTTCGCTATTTTTCAATCTCGTTTCGTTTCCGTAAGATAGCTACCTTTCTATGTCACCCAATTTTCAGTCGAATGGTTGGCGAAGTGGATAAATTCATTGCTCGAGATCAAGATATCTCGAGTTCTAGACTTGCGTCACTCGTTGTTTTTTCGCTATTTTTCAAACTCGTTTCGTTTCCGTAAGATAGCTACCTTTCTAAACCACCCAGTTTTCTGTCGAATGGTTGGCGCAGTGGTTAAATTCATCGCTCGAGGATCAAGATATCTCGAGGGCTAGACTCGCGTCATTCGTTTTTTTCGCTATTTTTCAAACTCGTTTCGTTTCCGTAAGATAGCTACCTTTCTAAATCACCCAATTTTCAGTCGAATGGTTGGCGCAGTGGATAAATTCATCGCTCGAGATCAAGATATCTCGAGTTCTAGACTGGCGTCATTCGTTTTTTTTCGCTATTTTTCAATCTCGTTTCGTTTCCGTAAGATAGCTACCTTTCTATGTCACCCAATTTTCAGTCGAATAGTTGGCGCAGTGAATATATTCATCGCTCGAGATCAAGATATCTCGAGTTCTAGACTCGCGTCATTCTTTTTTTTCGCTATTTTTCAAACTCGTTTCGTTTCCGTAAGATAGCTACCTTTCTATGTCACCCAATTTTCAGTCGAATGGTTGGCGAAGTGGATAAATTCATTGCCCGAGATCAAGATATCTCGTGTTCTAGACTTGCGTCATTCGTTCTTTTTTCGCTTTTTTTCAAACTGGTTTCGTTTCTGTAAGATAGCTACCTTTCTATGTCACCCAATTTTCAGTTGAATGGTTGGCGCAGTGGATAAATTTATCGCTCGAGATCAAGATATCTCGAGTTCTAGACTTGCGTCATTCGTTCTTTTTTCGCTTTTTTTCAAACTGGTTTCGTTTCTGTAAGATAGCTACCTTTCTATGTCACCCAATTTTCAGTCGAATGGTTGGCGCAGTGGATAAATTCATCGCTCGAGATCAAGATATCTTGAGTTCTAGACTTGCGTCATTCGTTTTTTTTTTCGCTATTTTTCAAACTGGTTTCGTTTCCGTAAGATAGCTACCTTTCTATGTCACCCAATTTTTCAGTCGAATGGTTGGCGCAGTGGATAAATTCATCGCTCGAGAATCAAGATATCTCGAGTTCTAGACTCGTGTCATTCGTTTTTTTTTCGCTCTTTTTCAAACTCGTTTCGTTTCCGTAAGATAGCTATCTTTCTATGTCACCCAATTTTCAGTCGAATGGTTGGCGCAGTGGATAAATTCATCGCTCGAGATCAAGATATCTCGAGTTTCTAGACTCGCGTCATTCGTCTTTTTTTTCGCTATTTTTCAAACTCGTTTCGTTTCCGTAAGATAGCTACCTTTCTAAGTCACCCAATTTTCAGACGAATGCTCGGCACAGTGGATAAATTCATCGCTCGAGATCAAGATATCTCGAGTTCTAGACTCGCGTCAGTCGATTTTTTTTTCAACTATTTCTCAAACTCGTTTCGTTTCCGTAAGACAGCTACCTTTCTAAATCACCCAATTTTCAGTCGAATGGTTGGTGCAGTGGATAAATTCATCGCTCGAGATCAAGATATCTCGAGTTCTAGACTCACGTAAATTCGTTTTTTTTTCGCTATTTTTTCAAACTCGTTTCGTTTCCGTAAGATAGCTACCTTTCTATGTCACCCAATTTTCAGTCGAATGGTTGACGCAGTGGATAAATTCATCGCTCGAGATCAAGATATCTCGAGTTCTAGACTGGCGTCATTCGTTTTTTTTCGCTATTTTTCAATCTCGTTTCGTTTCCGTAAGATAGCTACCTTTCTATGTCACCCAATTTTCAGTCGAATAGTTGGCGCAGTGAATAAATTCATCGCTCGAGATCAAGATATCTCGAGTTCTAGACTCGCGTCATTCTTTTTTTTTCGCTATTTTTCAAACTCGTTTCGTTTCCGTAAGATAGCTACCTTTCTATGTCACCCAATTTTCAGTCGAATGGTTGGCGAAGTGGATAAATTCATTGCCCGAGATCAAGATATCTCGTGTTCTAGACTTGCGTCGTTCGTTCTTTTTTTCGCTTTTTTTCAAACTGGTTTCGTTTCTGTAAGATAGCTACCTTTCTATGTCACCCCAATTTTCAGTCGAATGGTTGGCGCAGTGGATAAATTCATCGCTCGAGATCAAGATATCTCGAGTTCTAGACTTGCGTCATTCGTTCTTTTTTCGCTATTTTTCAAACTGGTTTCGTTTCCGTAAGATAGCTACCTTTCTATGTCACCCAATTTTCAGTCGAATGGTTGGCGCAGTGGATAAATTCATCGCTCGAGATCAAGATATCTCGAGTTCTAGACTCGTGTCATTCGTTTTTTTTTCGCTATTTTTCAAAAAATCGTTTCGTTTCCGTAAGATAGCTACCTTTCTAAATCACCCAATTTTCAGTCGAATCGTTGGCGGAGTGGATAAATTCATCGCCCGAGATCAAGATATCTCGAGTTCTAGACTCGCGTCATTCGTTTTTTTTTTTCGCTATTTTTCAATCTCGTTTCGTTTCCGTAAGATAGCTACCTTTCTATGTCACCCAATTTTCAGTCGAATGGTTGGCGAAGTGGATAAAATTCATTGCTTCGAGATCAAGATATCTCGAGTTCTAGACTTGCGTCACTCGTTGTTTTTTCGCTATTTTTCAAACTCGTTTCGTTTCCGTAAGATAGCTAGCTTCCTTTCTAAATCACCCAGTTTCTGTCGAATGGTTGGCGCAGTGGTTAAATTCATCGCTCGAGATCAAGATATCTCGAGTTCTAGACTCGCGTCATTCGTTGTTTTTTCGGTATTTTTCAAACTCGTTTCGTTTCCGTAAGATAGCAACTTTCTTAAATCAACCAGTTTTCAGTCGAATGGTTGGCGCAGTGGATAAATCATCGCTCGAGATCAAGATATCTCGAGTTCTAGACTCGCGTCATTCGTTTTTTTTTTCGCTATTTTTCAAACTCCTTTCGTTTCCGTAAGATAGCTACCTTTCTATGTCACCCAATTTTCCGTCGAATGGTTGGCGCAGTGGATAAATTCATCGCTCGAGATCAAGATATCTTGAGTTCTAGACTCGCGTCATTCGTTTTTTATTCGCTATTTTTCAAACTCGTTTCGTTTCCGTAAGATAGCTACCTTTCTAAATCACACAATTTTCAGACGAATGGTTGGCGAAGTGGATAAATTCATCGCTCGAGATCAAGATATCTCGAGTTCTAGACTCGCGTCATTCGTTTTTTTTTCGCTATTTTTCAAACTCGTTTCGTTTCCGTAAGATAGCAACTTTCTTAAATCAACCAGTTTTCAGTCGAATGGTTGGCGCAGTGGATAAATTCATCGCTCGAGAACAAGATATTTCGAGTTCTAGTCTCGCCTCGTTCGTTTTTTTTTCGCTATTTTTGAAACTCGTTTCGTTTCCGTAAGATAGCTACCTTTCTATGTCACCCAATTTTCAGTCGAATGGTTGGCGCAGTGGATAAATTCATCGCCCGAGATCAAGATATCTCGAGTTCTAGACTCGCGTCATTCGTTTTTTTTTTCGCTATTTTTCAATCTCATTTCGTTTCCGTAAGATAGCTACCTTTCTATGTCACCCAATTTTCAGTCGAATGGTTGGCGAAGTGGATAAATTCATTGCTCGAGATCAAGATATCTCGAGTTCTAGACTTGCGTCACTCGTTGTTTTTTCGCTATTTTTCAAACTCGTTTCGTTTCCGTAAGATAGCTACCTTTCTAAACCACCCAGTTTTCTGTCGAATGGTTGGCGCAGTGGTTAAATTCATCGCTCGAGATCAAGATATCTCGAGGGCTAGACTCGCGTCATTCGTTTTTTTTCGCTATTTTTCAAACTCGTTTCGTTTCCGTAAGATAGCTACCTTTCTAAATCACCCAATTTTCAGTCGAATGGTTGGCGCAGTGGATAAATTCATCGCTCGAGATCAAGATATCTCGAGTTCTAGACTGGCGTCATTCGTTTTTTTTCGCTATTTTTCAATCTCGTTTCGTTTCCGTAAGATAGCTACCTTTCTATGTCACCCAATTTTCAGTCGAATAGTTGGCGCAGTGAATATATTCATCGCTCGAGATCAAGATATCTCGAGTTCTAGACTCGCGTCATTCTTTTTTTTCGCTATTTTTCAAACTCGTTTCGTTTCCGTAAGATAGCTACCTTTCTATGTCACCCAATTTTCAGTCGAATGGTTGGCGAAGTGGATAAATTCATTGCCCGAGATCAAGATATCTCGTGTTCTAGACTTGCGTCATTCGTTTTTTTTTTTCGCTTTTTTTTCAAACTGGTTTCGTTTCTGTAAGATAGCTACCTTTCTATGTCACCCAATTTTCAGTTGAATGGTTGGCGCAGTGGATAAATTTATCGCTCGAGATCAAGATATCTCGAGTTCTAGACTTGCGTCATTCGTTTTTTTTTTCGCTATTTTTCAAACTGGTTTCGTTTCCGTAAGATAGCTACCTTTCTATGTCACCCAATTTTCAGTTGAATGGTTGGCGCAGTGGATAAATTCATCGCTCGAGATCAAGATATCTCGAGTTCTAGACTCGTGTCATTCGTTTTTTTTTCGCTATTTTTCAAAATCGTTTCGTTTCCGTAAGATAGCTACCTTTCTAAATCACCCAATTTTCAGTCGAATCGTTGGCGGAGTGGATAAATTCATCGCCCGAGATCAAGATATCTCGAGTTCTAGACTCGCGTCATTCGTTTTTTTTTCGCTATTTTTCAAACTCGTTTCGTTTCCGTAAGATAGCTACCTTTCTATGTCACCCAATTTTCAGTCGAATGGTTGGCGAAGTGGATAAATTCATTGCTCGAGATCAAGATATCTCGAGTTCTAGACTTGCGTCACTCGTTGTTTTTTCGCTATTTTTCAAACTCGTTTCGTTTCCGTAAGATAGCTAGCTACCTTTCTAAATCACCCAGTTTTCTGTCGAATGGTTGGCGCAGTGGTTAAATTCATCGCTCGAGATCAAGATATCTCGAGTTCTAGACTCGCGTCATTCGTTTTTTTTGCTATTTTTCAAACTCGTTTCGTTTCCGTAAGATAGCAACTTTCTTAAATCAACCAGTTTTCAGTCGAATGGTTGGCGCAGTGGATAAATTCATCGCTCGAGATCAAGATATCTCGAGTTCTAGACTCGCGTCATTCGTTTTTTTTTCGCTATTTTTCAAACTCCTTTCGTTTCCGTAAGATAGCTACCTTTCTATGTCAACCAATTTTCCGTCGAATGGTTGGCGCAGTGGATAAATTCATCGCTCGAGATCAAGATATCTTGAGTTCTAGACTCGCGTCATTCGTTTTTTATTCGCTATTTTTCAAACTCGTTTCGTTTCCGTAAGATAGCTACCTTTCTGAATCACACAATTTTCAGACGAATGGTTGGCGAAGTGGATAAATTCATCGCTCGAGATCAAGATATCTCGAGTTCTAGACTCGCGTCATTCGTTTTTTTTTTCGCTATTTTTCAAACTCGTTTCGTTTCCGTAAGATAGCAACTTTCTTAAATCAACCAGTTTTCAGTCGAATGGTTGGCGCAGTGGATAAATTCATCGCTTGAGAACAAGATATTTCGAGTTCTAGTCTCGCCTCGTTCGTTTTTTTTTCGCTATTTTTGAAACTCGTTTCGTTTCCGTAAGATAGCTACCTTTCTATGTCACCCAATTTTCAGTCGAATGGTTGGCGCAGTGGATAAATTCATCGCCCGAGATCAAGATATCTCGAGTTCTAGACTCGCGTCATTCGTTTTTTTTTCGCTATTTTTCAATCTCGTTTCGTTTCCGTAAGATAGCTACCTTTCTATGTCACCCAATTTTCAGTCGAATGGTTGGCGAAGTGGATAAATTCATTGCTCGAGATCAAGATATCTCGAGTTCTAGACTTGCGTCACTCGTTGTTTTTTCGCTATTTTTCAAACTCGTTTCGTTTCCGTAAGATAGCTACCTTTCTAAACCACCCAGTTTTCTGTCGAATGGTTGGCGCAGTGGTTAAATTCATCGCTCGAGATCAAGATATCTCGAGGGCTAGACTCGCGTCATTCGTTTTTTTCGCTATTTTTCAAACTCGTTTCGTTTCCGTAAGATAGCTACCTTTCTAAATCACCCAATTTTCAGACGATTGCTTGGCACAGTGGATAAATTCATCGCTCGAGATCAAGATATCTCGAGTTCTAGACTCGTGTCAGTCGATTTTTTTCAACTATTTCTCAAACACGTTTTGTTTCCGTAAGACAGCTACCTTTCTAAATCACCCAATTTTCAGTCGAATGGTTGGCGCAGTGGATAAATTCATCGCTCGAGATCAAGATATCTCGAGTTCTAGACTCGCGTCATTCTTTTTTTTCGCTATTTTTCAAACTCGTTTCGTTTCCGTAAGATAGCTACCTTTCTATGTCACCCAATTTTCAGTCGAATGGTTGGCGCAGTGGATAAATTCATCGCTCGAGATCAAGATATCTCGAGTTCTAGACTCGCGTCATTCGTTTTTTTTCGCTATTTTTCAAACTCGTTTCGTTTTCGTAAGATAGCTACCTTTCTATGTCACCCAATTTTCAGTCGAATGGTTGACGAAGTGGATAAATTCATTGCTCGAGATCAAGATATCTCGAGTTCTAGACTCGCGTCATTCGTTTTTTTTTCGCTATTTTTCAATCTCGTTTCGTTTCCGTAAGATAGCTACCTTTCTATGTCACCCAATATTCAGTCGAATGGTTGGCGAAGTGGATAAATTCATTGCTCGAGATCAAGATATCTCGAGTTCTAGACTCGCGTCATTCGTTTTTTTCGCTATTTTTCAAACTCGTTTCGTTTCCGTAAGATAGCTACCTTTCTAAATCACCCAATTTTCAGTCGAATCGTTGGCGGAGTGGATAAATTCATCGCCCGAGATCAAGATATCTCGAGTTCTAGACTCGCGTCATTCGTTTTTTTTTCGCTATTTTTCAATCTCGTTTCGTTTCCGTAAGATAGCTACCTTTCTATGTCACCCAATTTTCAGTCGAATGGTTGGCGAAGTGGATAAATTCATTGCTCGAGATCAAGATATCTCGAGTTCTAGACTTGCGTCACTCGTTGTTTTTTCGCTATTTTTCAAACTCGTTTCGTTTCCGTAAGATAGCTAGCTACCTTTCTAAATCACCCAGTTTTCTGTCGAATGGTTGGCGCAGTGGTTAAATTCATCGCTCGAGATCAAGATATCTCGAGTTCTAGACTCGCGTCATTCGTTTTTTTCGCTATTTTCAAACTCGTTTCGTTTCCGTAAGATAGCTACCTTTCTAAATCACCCAATTTTCAGTCGAATGGTTGGCGCAGTGGATAAATTCATCGCTCGAGATCAAGATATCTCGAGTTCTAGACTCGCGTCATTCGTTTTTTTTCGCTATTTTTCAAACTCGTTTCGTTTCCGTAAGATAGCTACCTTTCTATGTCACCCAATTTTCCGTCGAATGGTTGGCGCAGTGGATAAATTCATCGCTCGAGATCAAGATATCTCGAGTTCTAGACTCGCGTCATTCGTTTTTTATTCGCTATTTTTCAAACTCGTTTCGTTTCCGTAAGATAGCTACCTTTCTAAATCACCCAATTTTCAGACGAATGGTTGGCGCAGTGGATAAATTCATCGCTCGAGATCAAGATATCTCGAGTTCTAGACTCGCGTCATTCGTTTTTTTTTCGCTATTTTTCAAACTCGTTTCGTTTCCGTAAGATAGCAACTTTCTTAAATCAACCAGTTTTCAGTCGAATGGTTGGCGCAGTGGATAAATTCATCGCTTGAGAACAAGATATTTCGAGTTCTAGTCTCGCCTCGTTCGTTTTTTTTTCGCTATTTTTGAAACTCGTTTCGTTTCCGTAAGATAGCTACCTTTCTATGTCACCCAATTTTCAGTCGAATGGTTGGCGCAGTGGATAAATTCATCGCCCGAGATCAAGATATCTCGAGTTCTAGACTCGCGTCATTCGTTTTTTTTTCGCTATTTTTCAATCTCGTTTCGTTTCCGTAAGATAGCTACCTTTCTATGTCACCCAATTTTCAGTCGAATGGTTGGCGAAGTGGATAAATTTATTGCTCGAGATCAAGATATCTCGAGTTCTAGACTTGCGTCACTCGTTGTTTTTTCGCTATTTTTCAAACTCGTTTCGTTTCCGTAAGATAGCTACCTTTCTAAACCACCCAGTTTTTTCTGTCGAATGGTTGGCGCAGTGGTGGTTAAATTCATCGCTCGAGATCAAGATATCTCGAGGGCTAGACTCGCGTCATTCGTTTTTTTCGCTATTTTTCAAACTCGTTTCGTTTCCGTAAGATAGCTACCTTTCTAAATCACCCAATTTTCAGACGATTGCTTGGCACAGTGGATAAATTCATCGCTCGAGATCAAGATATCTCGAGTTCTAGACTCGTGTCAGTCGATTTTTTTCAACTATTTCTCAAACACGTTTTGTTTCCGTAAGACAGCTACCTTTCTAAATCACCCAATTTTCAGTCGAATGGTTGGCGCAGTGGATAAATTCATCGCTCGAGATCAAGATATCTCGAGTTCTAGACTCGCGTCATTTCTTTTTTTTCGCTATTTTTCAAACTCGTTTCGTTTCCGTAAGATAGCTACCTTTCTATGTCACCCAATTTTCAGTCGAATGGTTGGCGCAGTGGATAAATTCATCGCTCGAGATCAAGATATCTCGAGTTCTAGACTCGCGTCATTCGTTTTTTTTCGCTATTTTTCAAACTCGTTTCGTTTTCGTAAGATAGCTACCTTTCTATGTCACCCAATTTTCAGTCGAATGGTTGACGAAGTGGATAAATTCATTGCTCGAGATCAAGATATCTCGAGTTCTAGACTCGCGTCATTCGTTTTTTTTCGCTATTTTTCAATCTCGTTTCGTTTCCGTAAGATAGCTACCTTTCTATGTCACCCAATTTTCAGTCGAATGGTTGGCGAAGTGGATAAATTCATTGCTCGAGATCAAGATATCTCGAGTTCTAGACTTGCGTCATTCGTTTTTTTTTTTCGCTATTTTTTTTTCAAACTCGTTTCGTTTCCGTAAGATAGCTACCTTTCTTAATCACCTCTTTTTTCAGTCGAATGGTTGGCGCAGTGGATAAATTCATCGCTCGAGATCAAGATATCTCGAGTTCTAGACTCGCGTCATTCGTTTTTTTTTTCGCTATTTTTCAAACTCGTTTCGTTTCCGTAAGATAGCTACCTTTCTAAATCACACAATTTTCAGTCGAATGGTTGGCGCAGTGGATAAATTCATCGCTCGAGATCAAGATATCTCGAGTTCTAGACTCGCGTCATTCGTTTTTTTTTTCGCTATTTTTCAAACTCGTTTCGTTTCCGTAAGATAGCTACCTTTCTATGTCACCCAATTTTCAGTCGAATGGTTGGCGCAGTGGATAAATTCATCGCTCGAGATCAAGATATCTCGAGTTCTAGACTCGCGTCATTCGTTTTTTTTTCGCTATTTTTCAAACTCGTTTCGTTTCCGTAAGATAGCTACCTTTCTGAATCACACCAATTTTCAGTCGAATGGTTGGCGAAGTGGATAAATTCATCGCTCGAGATCAAGATATCTCGAGTTCTAGACTCGCGTCATTCTTTTTTTTTTTCGCTATTTTTCAAACTCGTTTCGTTTCCGTAAGATAGCTACCTTTCTAAATCACCCAATTTTCAGTCGAATGGTTGGCGCAGTGGATAAATTCATCGCTCGAGATCAAGATATCTCGAGTTCTAGACTCGCGTCATTCGTTTTTTTTCGCTATTTTTCAAACTCGTTTCGTTTCCGTAAGATAGCTACCTTTCTATGTCACCCAATTTTCAGTCGAATGGTTGGCGCAGTGGATAAATTCATTGCTCCGGATCAAGATATCTCGAGTTCTAGACTCGCGTCATTCGTTTTTTTTTTCGCTATTTTTCAAACTCGTTTCGTTTCCGTAAGATAGCTACCTTTCTATGTCACCCAATTTTCAGTCGAATGGTTGGCGAAGTGGCTAAATTCATTGCTCCGGATCAAGATATCTCGAGTTCTAGACTCGCGTCATTCGTTTTTTTTTTCGCTATTTTTCAAACTCGTTTCGTTTCCGTAAGATAGCTACCTTTCTAAATCACCCAATTTTCAGTCGAATGGTTGGCGCAGTGGATAAATTCATCGCTCGAGATCAAGATATCTCGAGTTCTAGACTCGCGTCATTCGTTTTTTTTTCGCTATTTTTCAAACTCGTTTCGTTTCCGTAAGATAGCTACCTTTCTAAATCACCCAATTTTCAGTCGAATGGTTGGCGCAGTGGATAAATTCATCGCTCGAGATCAAGATATCTCGAGTTCTAGACTCGCGTCATTCGTTTTTTTTCGCTATTTTTCAAACTCGTTTCGTTTCCGTAAGATAGCTACCTTTCTATGTCACCCAATTTTCAGTCGAATGGTTGGCGCAGTGGATAAATTCATCGCTCGAGATCAAGATATCTCGAGTTCTAGACTCGCGTCATTCGTTTTTTTTCGCTATTTTTCAAACTCGTTTCGTTTCCGTAAGATAGCTACCTTTCTATGTCACCCAATTTTCAGTCGAATGGTTGGCGAAGTGGATAAATTCATTGCTCGAGATCAAGATATCTCGAGTTCTAGACTTGCGTCATTCGTTGTTTTTTCGCTATTTTTCAAACTCGTTTCGTTTCCGTAAGATAGCTACCTTTCTAAATCACCCAGTTTTCAGTCGAATGGTTGGCGCAGTGGATAAATTCATCGCTCGAGATCAAGATATCTCGAGTTCTAGACTCGCGTCATTCGTTTTTTTTTCGCTATTTTTCAAACTCGTTTCGTTTCCGTAAGATAGCTACCTTTCTAAATCACCCAATTTTCAGTCGAATGGTTGGCGCAGTGGATAAATTCATCGCTCGAGATCAAGATATCTCGAGTTCTAGACTCGCGTCATTCGTTTTTTTTTCGCTATTTTTCAAACTCGTTTCGTTTCCGTAAGATAGCTACCTTTCTATGTCACCCAATTTTCAGTCGAATGGTTGGCGCAGTGGATAAATTCATCGCTCGAGATCAAGATATCTCGAGTTCTAGACTCGCGTCATTCGTTTTTTTTTCGCTATTTTTCAAACTCGTTTCGTTTCCGTAAGATAGCTACCTTTCTAAATCATCCAATTTTCAGACGAATGGTTGGCGCAGTGGATAAATTCATCGCTCGAGATCAAGATATCTCGAGTTCTAGACTCGCGTCATTCGTTTTTTTTTCGCTATTTTTCAAACTCGTTTCGTTTCCGTAAGATAGCTACCTTTCTAAATCACCCAATTTTCAGTCGAATGGTTGGCGCAGTGGATAAATTCATCGCTCGAGATCAAGATATCTCGAGTTCTAGACTCGCGTCATTCGTTTTTTTTTTTTCGCTATTTTTCAAACTCGTTTCGTTTCCGTAAGATAGCTACCTTTCTATGTCACCCAATTTTCAGTCGAATGGTTGGCGCAGTGGATAAATTCATCGCTCGAGATCAAGATATCTCGAGTTCTAGACTCGCGTCATTCGTTTTTTTTTTCGCTATTTTTCAAACTCGTTTCGTTTCCGTAAGATAGCTACCTTTCTATGTCACCCAATTTTCAGTCGAATGGTTGGCGAAGTGGCTAAATTCATTGCTCCGGATCAAGATATCTCGAGTTCTAGACTTGCGTCATTCGTTTTTTTTTTCGCTATTTTTCAAACTCGTTTCGTTTCCGTAAGATAGCTACCTTTCTAAATCACCCAGTTTTCAGTCGAATGGTTGGCGCAGTGGATAAATTCATCGCTCGAGATCAAGATATCTCGAGTTCTAGACTCGCGTCATTATTTTTTTTTTTCGCTATTTTTCAAACTCGTTTCGTTTCCGAAAGATAGCTACCTTTCTAAATCACCCAGTTTTCAGTCGAATGGTTGGCGCAGTGGATAAATTCATCGCTCGAGATCAAGATATCTCGAGTTCTAGACTCGCGTCATTCGTTTTTTTTCGCTATTTTTCAAACTCGTTTCGTTTCCGTAAGATAGCTACCTTTCTAAATCACCCAATTTTCAGTCGAATGGTTGGCGCAGTGGATAAATTCATCGCTCGAGATCAAGATATCTCGAGTTCTAGACTCGCGTCATTCGTTTTTTTTCGCTATTTTTCAAACTCGTTTCGTTTCCGTAAGATAGCTACCTTTCTATGTCACCCAATTTTCAGTCGAATGGTTGGCGAAGTGGCTTAATTCATTGCTCCGGATCAAGATATCTCGAGTTCTAGACTCGCGTCATTCGTTTTTTTTTTTTTTCGCTATTTTTCAAACTCGTTTCGTTTCCGTAAGATAGCTACCTTTCTAAATCACCCAGTTTTCAGTCGAATGGTTGGCGCAGTGGATAAATTCATCGCTCGAGATCAAGATATCTCGAGTTCTAGACTCGCGTCATTCTTTTTTTTTTCGCTATTTTTCAAACTCGTTTCGTTTCCGTAAGATAGCTACCTTTCTATGTCACCCAATTTTCAGTCGAATGGTTGGCGCAGTGGATAAATTCATCGCTCGAGATCAAGATATCTCGAGTTCTAGACTCGCGTCATTCGTTTTTTTTTTCGCTATTTTTCAAACTCGTTTCGTTTCCGTAAGATAGCTACCTTTCTAAATCACCCAATTTTCAGTCGAATGGTTGGCGAAGTGGATAAATTCATCGCTCGAGATCAAGATATCTCGAGCTCTAGACTCGCGTCATTCGTTTTTTTTTCGCTATTTTTCAAACTCGTTTCGTTTCCGTAAGATAGCTACCTTTCTAAATCACCCAATTTTCAGTCCAATCGTTGGCGGAGTGGATAAATTCATCGCTCGAGATCAAGATATCTCGAGTTCTAGACTCGCGTCATTCGTTTTTTTTCGCTATTTTTCAAACTCGTTTCGTTTCTGTAAGATAGCTACCTTTGACTGTCACCCAATTTTCAGTCGAATTGTTGGCGCAGTGGATAAATTCATCGCTCGAGATCAAGATATCTCGAGTTCTAGACTCGCGTCATTCGTTTTTTTTTTTTCGCTATTTTTCAAACTCGTTTCGTTTCCGTAAGATAGCTACCTTTCTATTTCAACCAATTTTCAGTCGAATCGTTGGCGGAGTGGATAAATTCATTGTTCGAGATCAAGATATCTCGAGTTCTAGACTCGCGTCATTCGTTTTTTTTTCGCTATTTTCAAAACTCGTTTTGTTTCCGTAAGATAGCTACCTTTCTAAATCACCCAATTTTCAGTCGAATGGTTGGCGCAGTGGATAAATTCATCGCTCGAGATCAAGATATCTCGAGTTCTAGACTCGCGTCATTCGTTTTTTTTTCGCTATTTTTCAAACTCGTTTCGTTTCCGTAAGATAGCTACCTTTCTAAATCACCCAATTTTCAGTCGAATGGTTGGCGCAGTGGATAAATTCATCGCTCGAGATCAAGATATCTCGAGTTCTAGACTCGCGTCATTCGTTTTTTTTTTTTTCGCTATTTTTCAAACTCGTTTCGTTTCCGTAAGATAGCTACCTTTCTAAATCACCCAATTTTCAGTCGAAATGGTTGGCGCAGTGGATAAATTCATCGCTCGAGATCAAGATATCTCGAGTTCTAGACTCGCGTCATTCGTTTTTTTTTTCGCTATTTTTCAAACTCGTTTCGTTTCCGTAAGATAGCTACCTTTCTATGTCACCCAATTTTCAGTCGAATGGTTGGCGAAGTGGATAAATTCATCGCTCGAGATCAAGATATCTCGAGTTCTAGACTTGCGTCATTCGTTTTTTTTTTCGCTATTTTTCAAACTCGTTTCGTTTCCGTAAGATAGCTACCTTTCTAAATCACCCAATTTTCAGTCGAATGGTTGGCGCAGTGGATAAATTCATCGCTCGAGATCAAGATATCTCGAGTTCTAGACTCGCGTCATTCGTTTTTTTTCGCTATTTTTCAAACTCGTTTCGTTTCCGTAAGATAGCTACCTTTCTATGTCACCCAATTTTCAGTCGAATGGTTGGCGCAGTGGATAAATTCATCGCTCGAGATCAAGATATCTCGAGTTCTAGACTCGCGTCATTCGTTTTTTTTTTCGCTATTTTTCAAACTCGTTTCGTTTCCGTAAGATAGCTACCTTTCTATGTCACCCAATTTTCAGTCGAATGGTTGGCGCAGTGGATAAATTCATCGCTCGAGATCAAGATATCTCGAGTTCTAGACTTGCGTCATTCGTTTTTTTCGCTATTTTTCAAACTCGTTTCGTTTCCGTAAGATAGCTACCTTTCTAAATCACCCAATTTTCAGTCGAATGGTTGGCGCAGTGGATAAATTCATCGCTCGAGATCAAGATATCTCGAGTTCTAGACTCGCGTCATTCGTTTTTTTTTCGCTATTTTTCAAACTCGTTTCGTTTCCGTAAGATAGCTACCTTTCTAAATCACCCAATTTTCAGTCGAATGGTTGGGCGCAGTGGATAAATTCATCGCTCGAGATCAAGATATCTCGAGTTCTAGACTCGCGTCATTCGTTTTTTTTTTTTTTTCGCTATTTTTCAAACTCGTTTCGTTTCCGTAAGATAGCTACCTTTCTAAATCACCCAATTTTCAGTCGAATGGTTGGCGCAGTGGATAAATTCATCGCTCGAGATCAAGATATCTCGAGTTCTAGACTCGCGTCATTCGTTTTTTTTTCGCTATTTTTCAAACTCGTTTCGTTTCCGTAAGATAGCTACCTTTCTAAATCACCCAATTTTCAGTCGAATGGTTGGCGAAGTGGATAAATTCATCGCTCGAGATCAAGATATCTCGAGTTCTAGACTCGCGTCATTCGTTTTTTTTTCGCTATTTTTCAAACTCGTTTCGTTTCCGTAAGATAGCTACCTTTCTATGTCACCCAATTTTCAGTCGAATGGTTGGCGCAGTGGATAAATTCATCGCTCGAGATCAAGATATCTCGAGTTCTAGACTCGCGTCATTCGATTTTTTTTCGCTATTTTTCAAACTCGTTTCGTTTCCGTAAGATAGCTACCTTTCTAAATCACCCAATTTTCAGTCGAATGGTTGGCGCAGTGGATAAATTCATCGCTCGAGATCAAGATATCTCGAGTTCTAGACTCGCGTCATTCGTTTTTTTTTTCGCTATTTTTCAAACTCGTTTCGTTTTCGTAAGATAGCTACCTTTCTATGTCACCCAATTTTCAGTCGAATGGTTGGCGAAGTGGATAAATTCATTGCTCGAGATCAAGATATCTCGAGTTTCAGACTTGCGTCATTCGTTGTTTTTTCGCTATTTTTCAAACTCGTTTCGTTTCCGTAAGATAGCTACCTTTCTAAATCACCCAGTTTTCAGTCGAATGGTTGGCGCAGTGGATAAATTCATCGCTCGAGATCAAGATATCTCGAGTTCTAGACTCGCGTCATTCGTTTTTTTCGCTATTTTTCAAACTCGTTTCGTTTCCGTAAGATAGCTACCTTTCTATGTCACCCAATTTTCAGTCGAATGGTTGGCGCCGTGGATAAATTCATCGCTCGAGATCAAGATATCTCGAGTTCTAGACTCGCGTCATTCGTTTTTTTTTTCGCTATTTTTCAAACTCGTTTCGTTTCCGTAAGATAGCTACCTTTCTAAATCACCCAATTTTCAGTCGAATGGTTGGCGCAGTGGATAAATTCATCGCTCGAGATCAAGATATCTCGAGTTCTAGACTCGCGTCATTCGTTTTTTTTTTTCGCTATTTTTCAAACTCGTTTCGTTTCCGTAAGATAGCTACCTTTCTAAATCACACAATTTTCAGACGAATGGTTGGCGAAGTGGATAAATTCATCGCTCGAGATCAAGATATCTCGAGTTCTAGACTCGCGTCATTTGTTTTTTTTCGCTATTTTTTAAACTCGTTTCGTTTCCGTAAGATAGCTACCTTTCTATGTCACCCAATTTTCAGTCGAATGGTTGGCGCAGTGGATAAATTCATCGCTCGAGATCAAGATATCTCGAGTTCTAGACTCGCGTCATTCGTTGTTTTTTCGGTATTTTTCAAACTCGTTTCGTTTCCGTAAGATAGCTACCTTTCTTAAATCACCCAGTTTTCAGTCGAATGGTTGGCGCAGTGGATAAATTCATCGCTCGAGATCAAGATATCTCGAGTTCTAGACTCGCGTCATTCGTTTTTTTTTTCGCTATTTTTCAAAACTCGTTTCGTTTCCGTAAGATAGCTACCTTTCTATGTCACCCAATTTTCAGTCGAATGGTTGGCGCAGTGGATAAATTTCATCGCTCCGAGATCAAGATATCTCGAGTTCTAGACTTGCGTCATTCGTTGTTTTTTCGCTATTTTTCAAACTCGTTTCGTTTCCGTAAGATAGCTACCTTTCTAAATCACCCCAATTTTCAGTCGAATGGTTGGCGCAGTGGATATAAATTCATCGCTCGAGATCAAGATATCTCGAGTTCTAGACTCGCGTCATTCGTTTTTTTTCGCTATTTTTCAAACTCGTTTCGTTTCCGTAAGATAGCTACCTTTCTAAATCACCCAATTTTCAGTCGAATGGTTGGCGCAGTGGATAAATTCATCGCTCGAGATCAAGATATCTCGAGTTCTAGACTCGCGTCAGTCGATTTTTTTTTTTCGCTATTTTTCAAACTCGTTTCGTTTCCGTAAGATAGCTACCTTTCTAAATCACCCCAATTTTCAGTCGAATGGTTGGCGCAGTGGATAAATTCATCGCTCGAGATCAAGATATCTCGAGTTCTAGACTCGCGTCATTCGTCATTTTTTTTTTCGCTATTTTTCAAACTCGTTTCGTTTCCGTAAGATAGCTACCTTTCTAAATCACCCAATTTTCAGTCGAATGGTTGGCGCAGTGGATAAATTCATCGCTCGAGATCAAGATATCTCGAGTTCTAGACTCGCGTCATTTTTTTTTTTTCGCTATTTTTCAAACTCGTTTCGTTTCCGTAAGATAGCTACCTTTCTATGTCACCCAATTTTCAGTCGAATGGTTGGCGAAGTGGATAAATTCATTCGCTCGAGATCAAGATATCTCGAGTTCTAGACTCGCGTCATTCGTTTTTTTTTCGCTATTTTTTCAAACTCGTTTCGTTTCCGTAAGATAGCTACCTTTCTTAAATCACCCAGTCTTTTTCAGTCGAATGGTTGGCGCAGTGGATAAATTCATCGCTCGAGATCAAGATATCTCGAGTTCTAGACTCGCGTCATTCGTTTTTTTTTCGCTATTTTTCAAACTCGTTTCGTTTCCGTAAGATAGCTACCTTTCTATGTCACCCAATTTTCCGTCGAATGGTTGGCGCAGTGGATAAATTCATCGCTCGAGATCAAGATATCTCGAGTTCTAGACTCGCGTCATTCGTTTTTTTTTCGCTATTTTTCAAACTCGTTTCGTTTCCGTAAGATAGCTACCTTTCTAAATCACACCAATTTTCAGACGAATGGTTGGCGCGAAGTGGATAAATTCATCGCTCGAGATCAAGATATCTCGAGTTCTAGACTTGCGTCATTCGTTTTTTTTTCGCTATTTTTCAAAACTCGTTTCGTTTCCGTAAGATAGCTACCTTTCTATAAATCACCCAGTTTTCAGTCGAATGGTTGGCGCAGTGGATAAATTCATCGCTCGAGATCAAGATATTTCGAGTTCTAGACTCGCCTCGTTCGTTTTTTTCGCTATTTTTGAAACTCGTTTCGTTTCGTTCCGTAAGATAGCTACCTTTCTATGTCACCCAATTTTCAGTCGAATGGTTGGCGAAGTGGATAAATTCATTGCTCGAGATCAAGATATCTCGAGTTCTAGACTTGCGTCATTCGTTGTTTTTTCGCTATTTTTCAAACTCGTTTCGTTTCCGTAAGATAGCTACCTTTCTAAATCACCCAGTTTTCAGTCGAATGGTTGGCGCAGTGGATAAATTCATCGCTCGAGATCAAGATATCTCGAGTTCTAGACTCGCGTTTCGTTTCCGTAAGTCTTTACCTTTCGTGAATGGTTGGCGAAGTTTTTTCGAGATCAAGATATTTTCTAGAATTTCGTTGTTATTTCGTATTTCCGTATTGTTTCGTTTCGTTGCCGTAAGATAGCTACCTTTCTATGTCACCCAGTTTTCAGTCGAATGGTTGGCGCAAGTGGATAAATTCATCGGCTCGAGATCAAGATATTCGAGTTCTAGACTTGCGTCATTCGTTTTTTTTACGCTATTTTTTCAACTCTGTTTCGTTTCCGTAGAATAGCTACTTTTAAATC
>CAVMBJ020000002.1:973275-992553 GCA_963675895.2 Styela plicata
CCCCCGACCCCGACCCCGACCCCAACAACCCCAACAACCCCAACAACCCCAACAAACAACCCCAACAACCCCAACAACCCCAACAACCCCAACAACCCCAACAACCCCAACCCCAACCCCAACCCTAACCCAACGGGGTCGGGGTCCCCCACCCCCACCCCAACCCCAACCCTAACCCTAACGAAACGATTTTGAAAAATAGATCGAAAAAAAAAAACGAATGACGCGAGTCTGGAACTCGAGATATCTTGATCTCTAGCGATGAATTTATCCACTGTGCCAAGCATTCGTCTGAAAATTGGGTGATTTAGAAAGGTAGCTATCTTACGGAAACGAAACGAGTTTGAAAAATAGCGAAAAAAACGAATGACGCGAGTCTAGAACTCGAGATATCTTGATCTCGAGCGATGAATTTATCCACTGCGCCAACGATTCGACAGAAAATTGGGTGATTTAGAAAGGTAGCTATCTTACGGAAACGAAACGAGTTTGAAAAATAGCGAAAAAAAACGAATGACGCGAGTCTAGAACTCGAGATATCTTGATCTCGGGCGATGAATTTATCCACTGTGCCAAGCATTCGTCTGAAAATTGGGTGATTTAGAAAGGTCGCTATCTTACGGAAACGAAACGAGTTTGAAAAATAGCGAAAAAACGAATGATGCGAGTCTAGAACTCGAGATATCTTGATCTCGAGCAATGAATTTATCCACTGCGCCAACTATTCGACTGAAAATTGGGTGATTTAGAAAGGTAGCTATCTTACGGAAACGAAACGAGTTTGAAAAATAGCGAAAAAAAAAACGAATGACGCGAGTCTGGAACTCGAGATATCTTGATCTCGAGCGATGAATTTTTCCACTGTGCCAAGCATTCGTCTGAAAATTGGGTGATTTAGAAAGGTAGCTATCTTACGGAAACGAAACGAGTTTGAAAAATAGCGAAAAAAACGAATGACGCGAGTCTAGAAATCGAGATATCTTGATGTCGAGAGATGAATTTATCCACTGCGCCAACCATTCGACTGAAAATTGGGTGACATAGAGAGATAGCTATCTTACGGAAACGAAACGAGTTTGAAAAATAGCGAAAAAAAACGAATGACGCGAGTCCAGAACTCGAGATATCTTGATCCCGAGCGATGAACTTATCCACTGCGCCAACCATCCGACTGAAAATTTATGTGATTTAGAAAGGTAGCTATCTTACTGAAACGAAACGAGTTTGAAAAATAGCGAAAAAAAACGAATGACGCGAGTCTAGAACTCGAGATATCTTGATCTCGAGCGATGAATTTATCCACTGTGCCAAGCATTCGTCTGAAAATTGGGTGATTTAGAAAGGTAGCTATCTTACGGAAACGAAACGAGTTTGGAAAATAGCGAAAAAAAACGAATGACGCGAGTCTAGAACTCGAGATATCTTGATGTCGAGAGATGAATTTATCCACTGCGCCAACCATTCGACTGAAAATTGGGTGACATAGAAAGGTAGCTATCTTACGGAAACGAAACGAGTTTGAAAAATAGCGAAAAAAAAACGAATGACGCGAGCCTAGAAATCGAGATATCTTGATCTTGAGTGATGAATTTATCCACTGCGCCAACGATTCAACTGAGAATTGGGTGATTTAGAAAGGTAGCTATCTTACGGAAACGAAACGAGTTTGAAAAATAGCGAAAAAAAAACGAATGACGCGAGTCTAGAACTCGAGATATCTTGATCTCGGGCGATGAATTTATCCACTGTGCCAAGCATTCGTCTGAAAATTGGGTGATTTAGAAAGGTCGCTATCTTACGGAGAAAACGAAACGAGTTTGAAAAATAGCGAAAAAAACGAATGATGCGAGTCTAGAACTCGAGATATCTTGATCTCGAGCAATGAATTTTATCCACTGCGCCAACTATTCGACTGAAAAATAGGGTGATTTAGAAAGGTAGCTATCTTACGGAAACGAAACGAGTTTGAAAAATAGCGAAAAAAAAAACGAATGACGCGAGTCTGGAACTCGAGATATCTTGATCTCGAGCGATGAATTTTTTCCACTGTGCCAAGCATTCGTCTGAAAATTGGGTGATTTAGAAAGGTAGCTATCTTACGGAAACGAAACGAGTTTGAAAAATAGCGAAAAAAACGAATGACGCGAGTCTAGAACTCGAGAGATGAATTTATCCACTGCGCCAACCATTCGACTGAAAATTGGGTGACATAAGAGGAGATAGCTATCTTACGGAAACGAAAACGGGAGTTTGAAAAAATACGAAAAAAAACGAATGACGCGAGTCCAGAACTCGAGATAATCTTGATCCCGAGCGAATGAACTTAATCCACTGCGCCAACCATCCCGACTGAAAATTTATGTGATTTAGAAAGGTAGCTATCTTACTGAAACGAAACGAGTTTGAAAAATAGCGAAAAAAAACGAATGACGCGAGTCTAGAACTCGAGATATCTTGATCTCGAGCGATGAATTTATCCACTGTGCCAAGCATTCGTCTGAAAATTGGGTGATTTAGAAAGGTAGCTATCTTACGGAAACGAAACGAGTTTGGAAAATAGCGAAAAAAAACGAATGACGCGAGTCTAGAACTCGAGATATCTTGATGTCGAGAGATGAATTTATCCACTGCGCCAACCATTCGACTGAAAATTGGGTGACATAGAAAGGTAGCTATCTTACGGAAACGAAACGAGTTTGAAAAATAGCGAAAAAAAAACGAATGACGCGAGCCTAGAAATCGAGATATCTTGATCTTGAGTGATGAATTTATCCACTGCGCCAACGATTCAACTGAGAATTGGGTGATTTAGAAAGGTAGCTATCTTACGGAAACGAAACGAGTTTGAAAAATAGCGAAAAAAAAACGAACGACGCGAGTCTAGAACTCGAGATATCTTGATTTCGAGCGATGAATTTATCCACTGTGCCAAGCATTCGTCTGAAAATTGGGTGATTTAGAAAGGCAGCTATCTTAAGGAAACGAAACGAGTTTGAAAAATTGCCAAAAAAAACTTATAACGCGAGTCTAGAACTCGAGATATCTTGATCTCGAGCGATGAATTTATCCACTCCGCCAACGATTCGACTAAAAATTGGGTGATTTAAAAAGGTAGCTATCTTACGGAAACGAAACGAGTTTCAAAAATAGCGAGAAAAAACGAATGACGCGAGTCTAGAACTCGAGATATCTTGATCTCGAGCGATGAATTTATCCACTGCGCCAACCATTCGACTGAAAATTGGAAAATTGGAAACGAAACGAGTTTCATAAATAGCGAAAAAAACGAATGACGCGAGTCTAGAACTCGAGATATCTTGATCTCGAGAGATGAATTCATCCACTGTGCCAACGATTCGACTGAAAATTGGGTGATTTAGAAAGGTAGCTAGCTATCTTACGGAAACGAAACGAGTTTGAAAAATAGCGAAAAAAAACGAATGACGCGAGTCTAGAACTCCAGATATCTTGATCTCGGGCGATGAATTTATCCACTGTGCCAAGCATTCGTCTGAAAATTGGGTGATTTAGAAAGGTAGCTATTTTACGGAAACGGAACGAGTTTGAAAAATGGCGAAAAAAAACGAATGATGCGAGTCTAGAACTCGAGATATCTTGATCTCGGGCGATGAATTTATCCACTGCGCCAACCATTCGACTGAAAATTGGGTGATTTAGAAAGGTAGCTATCTTACGGAAACGAAACGAGTTTGAAAAATAGCGAAAAAAACGAATGACGCGAGTCTGGAACTCGAGATATCTTGATCTCGAGCGATGAATTTATCCACTGTGCCAAGCATTCGTCTGAAAATTGGGTGATTTAGAAAGGTAGCTATCTTACGGAAACGAAACGAGTTTGAAAAATAGCGAAAAAAAAACGAATGACGCGAGTCTAGAACTCGAGATATCTTGATGTCGAGAGATGAATTTATCCACTGCGCCAACCATTCGACTGAAAAATTGGTGACATAGAAAGGTAGCTATCTTACGGAAAAGAAACGAGTTTTAAAAATAGCGAAAAAAACGAACGACGCGAGTCTAGAACTCGAGATATCTTGATCTCGAGCGATGAATTTATCCACTGCGCCAATGATTCGACTGAAAATTGGGTGATTTAAAAAGGTAGCTATCTTACGGAAACGAAACGAATTTGAAAAATAGCGAAAAAAAACGAATGACGCGAGTCTAGAACTCGAGATATCTTGATCCGGGCGATGAATTTAACCACTGTGCCAAGCATTCGTCTGAAAATTGGGTGATTTAGAAAGGTAGCTATCTTACGGAAACGAAACGAGTTTGAAAAATAGCAAAAAAAAAATGAATGATGCGAGTCTAGAACTCGAGATATCTTGATCTCGAGCGATGAATTTATCCACTGCGCCAACAATTCGACTGAAGATTGGATGACATAGAAAGGTAGCTATCTTACGGAAACGAAACGAGTTTCAAAAATAGCGAAAAAAACGAATGACGCGAGTCTAGAACTCGAGATATCTTGATCTCGAGAGATGAATTCATCCACAGCGCCAACCATTCGACTGAAAATTGGGTGATTTAGAAAGGTAGCTGTCTTACGGAAACGAAACGAGTTTGAAGAATAGCGAAAACAAACGAATACGCGAGTCTGGAGCTCGAGTAATCTTGATCTCGAGCGATGAATTTATCCACTTCGCCAACGATTCGACTGAAAATTGGGTGATTTAGAAAAGTAGCTATCTTACGGAAACGAAACGAGTTTGAAAAATAGCGAAAAAACGAATGATGCGAGTCTAGAACTCGAGATATCTTGATCTCGAGCGATGAATTTATCCACTGCGCCAACTATTCGACTGAAAATTGGGTGATTTAGAAAGGTAGCTATCTTACGGAAACGAAACGAGTTTGAAAAAAAGCGAAAAAAAAACGAATGACGCGAGTCTGGAACACGAGATATCTTGATCTCGAGCGATGAATTTATCCACTGTGCCAAGCATTCGTCTGAAAATTGGGTGATTTAGAAAGGTAGCTATCTTACGGAAACGAAACGAGTTTGAAAAATAGCGAAAAAAAACGAATGACGCGAGTCTAGAACTCGAGATATCTTGATCTCGGGCGATGAATTTATCCACTGTGCCAAGCATTCGTCTGAAAATTGGGTGATTTAGAAAGGTAGCTATCTTACGGAAACGAAACGAGTTTGAAAAATAGCAAAAAAAAAATGAATGATGCGAGTCTAGAACTCGAGATATCTTGATCTCGAGCGATGAATTTATCCACTGCGCCAAACATTCGACTGAAAACTGGGTGATTTAGAAAGGTAGCTATCCTACGCAAACGAAACGAGTTTGAAAAATAGCGAGAAAAAACGAATGACGCGAGTCTAGAACTCGAGATATCTTGATCTCGAGCGATGAATTTATCCACTGTGCCAAGCATTCGTCTGAAAATTGGGTGATTTAGAAAGGCAGCTATCTTAAGGAAACGAAACGAGTTTGAAAAATTGCCAAAAAAAACTTATAATGCGAGTCTAGAACTCGAGATATCTTGATCCCGAACGATGAACTTATCCACTGCGCCAACGATTCGACTGAAAATTGGGTGACATAGAAAGGTAGCTATCTTACGGAAACGAAACGAGTTTGAAAAATAGCGAAAAAAAATCGTATAACGCGAGACTAGAACTCGAGATATCTTGATCTCGAGCGATGAATTTATCCACTCCGCCAACGATTCGACTAAAAATTGGATGATTTAAAAAGGTAGCTATCTTACGGAAACGAAACAAGTTTGAAAAATAGCAAAAAAAAACGAATGACGCGAGTCTAGAGCTCGATATATCTTGATCTCGAGCGATGAACTTATCTACTGCGCCAACCATTCGACTGAAAATTGGGTGATTAGGAAAGGTAGCTATCTTACGGAAACGAAACGAGTTTGAAAAATAGCGAAAAAAAAACGAATGATGCGAGTCTAGAACTCGAGATATCTTGATCTCGAGCGATGAATTTATCCACTGCGCCAACTATTCGACTGAAAATTGGTTGATTTAGAAAGGTAGCTATCTTACGGAAACGAAACGAGTTTGAAAAATAGCTAAAAAAAAAACGAATGACGCGAGTCTGGAACTCGAGATATCTTGATCTCGAGCGATGAATTTATCCACTGTGCCAAGCATTTGTCTGAAAATTGGGTGATTTAGAAAGGTAGCTATCTTACGGAAACGAAACGAGTTTGAAAAATAGCGAAAAAAAACGAATGACGCGAGTCTAGAGCTCGAGATATCTTGATGTCGAGAGATGAATTTATCCACTGCGCCAACCATTCGACTGTAAATTGGGTGACATAGAAAGGTAGCTATCTTACGGAAACGAAACGAGTTTGAAAAATAGCGAAAAAAAACGAATGACGCGGATCTAGAACTCGAGATATCTTGATCTCGAGCGATGAATTTATCCACTGCGCCAACGATTCGACTGAAAATTGGGTGATTTAGAAAGGTAGCTATCTTACGGAAACGAAACGAGTTTGAAAAATAGCGAAAAAAAAAACGAATGACGCGAGTCTAGAACTCGAGATATCTTGATCTCGAGCGATGAATTTATCCACTGTGCCAAGCATTCGTCTGAAAATTGGGTGATTTAGAAAGGCAGCTATCTTACGGAAAGGAAAGGAGTTTGAAAAATAGCGAAAAAAATCTTATGACGCGAGTCTAGAACTCGAGATATCTTGATCTCGAGCGATGAACTTATCCACTGCGCCAACGATTCGACTGAAAATTGGGTGACATAGAAAGGTAGCTATCTTACGGAAACGAAACGAGTTTGAAAAATAGCGAAAAAAATCGTATGACGCGAGTCTAGAACTCGAGATATCTTGATCTCGAGCGATGAATTTATCCACTCCGCCAACGATTCGACTAAAAATTGGGTGATTTAAAAAGGTAGCTATCTTACGGAAACGAAACGAGTTTCAAAAATAGCGAGAAAAAACGAATGACGCGAGTCTAGAACTCGAGATATCTTGATCTCGAGCGATGAATTTATCCACTGCGCCAACCATTCGACTGAAAATTGGAAAATTGGAAACGAAACGAGTTTCAAAAATAGCGAAAAAAACGAATGACGCGAGTCTAGAACTCGAGATATCTTGATCTCGAGAGATGAATTCATCCACTGCGCCAACGATTCGACTGAAAATTGGGTGATTTAGAAAGGTAGCTAGCTATCTTACGGAAACGAAACGAGTTTGAAAAATAGCGAAAAAAAAACGAATGACGCGAGTCTAGAACTCCAGATATCTTGATCTCGGGCGATGAATTTATCCACTGTGCCAAGCATTCGTCTGAAAATTGGGTGATTTAGAAAGGTAGCTATTTTACGGAAACGGAACGAGTTTGAAAAATGGCGAAAAAAAAACGAATGATGCGAGTCTAGAACTCGAGATATCTTGATCTCGGGCGATGAATTTATCCACTGCGCCAACCATTCGACTGAAAATTGGGTGATTTAGAAAGGTAGCTATCTTACGGAAACGAAACGAGTTTGAAAAATAGCGAAAAAAAACGAATGACGCGAGTCTGGAACTCGAGATATCTTGATCTCGAGCGATGAATTTATCCACTGTGCCAAGCATTCGTCTGAAAATTGGGTGATTTAGAAAGGTAGCTATCTTACGGAAACGAAACGAGTTTGAAAAATAGCGAAAAAAAAACGAATGACGCGAGTCTAGAACTCGAGATATCTTGATGTCGAGAGATGAATTTATCCACTGCGCCAACCATTCGACTGAAAAAATGGTGACATAGAAAGGTAGCTATCTTACGGAAAAGAAACGAGTTTTAAAAATAGCGAAAAAAACGAACGACGCGAGTCTAGAACTCGAGATATCTTGATCTCGAGCGATGAATTTATCCACTGCGCCAATGATTCGACTGAAAATTGGGTGATTTAGAAAGGTAGCTATCTTACGGAAACGAAACGAATTTGAAAAATAGCGAAAAAAAACGAAAGACGCGAGTCTAGAACTCGAGATATCTTGATCCGGGCGATGAATTTAACCACTGTGCCAAGCATTCGTCTGAAAATTGGGTGATTTAGAAAGGTAGCTATCTTACGGAAACGAAACGATTTTGAAAAATAGCAAAAAAAAAATGAATGATGCGAGTCTAGAACTCGAGATATCTTGATCTCGAGCGATGAATTTATCCACTGCGCCAACAATTCGACTGAAGATTGGATGACATAGAAAGGTAGCTATCTTACGGAAACGAAACGAGTTTCAAAAATAGCGAAAAAAACGAATGACGCGAGTCTAGAACTCGAGATATCTTGATCTCGAGAGATGAATTCATCCACTGCGCCAACCATTCGACTGAAAATTGGGTGATTTAGAAAGGTAGCTGTCCATACGGAAACGAAACGAGTTTGAAGAATAGCGAAAACAAACGAATGACGCGAGTCTGGAGCTCGAGTAATCTTGATCTCGAGCGATGAATTTTATCCACTTCGCCAACGATTTCGACTGAAAAAGTGGGTGATTTAGAAAAGTCGCTATCTTACGGAAACGAAACGAGTTTGAAAAATAGCGAAAAAAAACGAATGATGCGAGTCTAGAACTCGAGATATCTTGATCTCGAGCGATGAATTTATCCACTGCGCCAACTATTCGACTGAAAATTGGGTGATTTAGAAAGGTAGCTATCTTACGGAAACGAAACGAGTTTGAAAAATAGCGAAAAAAAAACGAATGACGCGAGTCTGGAACACGAGATATCTTGATCTCGAGCGATGAATTTATCCACTGTGCCAAGCATTCGTCTGAAAATTGGGTGATTTAGAAAGGTAGCTATCTTACGGAAACGAAACGAGTTTGAAAAATAGCGAAAAAAAACGAATGACGCGAGTCTAGAACTCGAGATATCTTGATCTCGGGCGATGAATTTATCCACTGTGCCAAGCATTCGTCTGAAAATTGGGTGATTTAGAAAGGTAGCTATCTTACGGAAACGAAACGAGTTTGAAAAATAGCAAAAAAAAAATGAATGATGCGAGTCTAGAACTCGAGATATCTTGATCTCGAGCGATGAATTTATCCACTGCGCCAAACATTCGACTGAAAACTGGGTGATTTAGAAAGGTAGCTATCCTACGCAAACGAAACGAGTTTGAAAAATAGCGAGAAAAAACGAATGACGCGAGTCTAGAACTCGAGATATCTTGATCTCGAGCGATGAATTTATCCACTGTGCCAAGCATTCGTCTGAAAATTGGGTGATTTAGAAAGGTAGCTATCTTACGGAAACGAAACGAGTTTGAAAAATAGCAAAAAAAAGCGAATGATGCGAGTCTAGAACTCGAGATATCTTGATCTCGAGCGATGAATTTATCCACTGCGCCAACCATTCGACTGAAAATTGGGTGATTTAGAAAGGTAGCTGTCTTACGGAAACGAAACGAGTTTGAAAAATAGCGAAAAAAAACGAATGATGCGAGTCTAGAACTCGAGATATCTTGATCTCGAGCGATGAATTTATCCACCGCGCCAACCATTTCGACTTCGGGGTATCGACTTCGGGGGTGATTTAGAAAGGTAGCTATCTTACGGAAACGAAAACGAGTTTTGAAAAATAGCGAAAAAAAAACGAATGGCGCGAGTCTGGAACTCGAGATATCTTGATCTCGAGCGATGAATTTATCCACTGTGCCAAGCATTCGTCTGAAAATTGGGTGATTTAGAAAGGTAGCTATCTTACGGAAACGAAACGAGTTTGAAAAATAGCGAAAAAAAACGAATGACGCGAGTCTAGAACTCGAGATATCTTGATCTCGGGCGATGAATTTATCCACTGTGCCAAGCATTCGTCTGAAAATTGGGTGATTTAGAAAGGTAGCTATCTTACGGAAACGAAACGAGTTTGAAAAATAGCAAAAAAAAATGAATGATGCGAGTCTAGAACTCGAGATATCTTGATCTCGAGCGATGAATTTATCCACTGCGCCAACCATTCGACTGAAAACTGGGTGATTTAGAAAGGTAGCTATCTTACGCAAACGAAACGAGTTTGAAAAATAGCGAGAAAAAACGAATGACGCGAGTCTAGAACTCGAGATATCTTGATCTTGAGCGATGAATTTATCCACTGTGCCAAGCATTCGTCTGAAAATTGGGTGATTTAGAAAGGTAGCTATCTTACGGAAACGAAACGAGTTTGAAAAATAGCGAAAAAAAACGAATGATGCGAGTCTAGAACTCGAGATATCTTGATCTCGAGCGATGAATTTATCCACTGCGCCAACCATTCGACTGAAAATTGGGTGATTTAGAAAGGTAGCTGTCTTACGGAAACGAAACGAGTTTGAAGAATAGCGAAAACAAACGAATACGCGAGTCTAGAGCTCGAGTAATCTTGATCTCGAGCGATGAATTTATCCACTTCGCCAACGATTGGACTGAAAATTTGGTAATTTAGAAAGTAATCTATCTTACGGAAACGAAACGAGATTGAGAAATAGTGGAAAAAAATCGACTGACGCGAGTCTTGAACTCGAGATAGCTTGATCTCGAGCGATGAATTTATCCACAGCGCCAACCATTCGACCGAAAATTGTGTGACATAGAAAGGTAGCTATCTTACGGAAACGAAACGAGTTTGAAAAATAGAGCAAAAAAAAGAATGACGCGAGTCTAGAACTCGAGATATCTTGATCTCGTGCGATGAATTTATCCACTGGGCCAACGATTCGACCGAAAATTGGGTGATTTAGAAAGGTAGCTAGCTATCTTACGGAAACGAAACGAGTTTGAAAAATAGCGAAAAAAAAACGAATGACGCGAGTCTAGAACTCCAGATATCTTGATCTCGGGCGATGAATTTATCCACTGTGCCAAGCATTCGTCTGAAAATTGGGTGATTTAGAAAGGTAGCTATCTTACGGAAACGAAACGAGTTTGAAAAATAGCGATAAAAAACGAATGATGCGAGTCTAGAACTCGAGATATCTTGATTTCGAGCGATGAATTTATCCACTGCGCCAACCATTCGACTGAAAATTGGGTGATTTAGAAAGGTAGCTATCTTACGGAAACGAAACGAGTTTGAAAAATAGCGAAAAAAAACGAATGACGCGAGTCTGGAACTCGAGATATCTTGATCTCGAGCGATGAATTTATCCACTGTGTCAAGCATTCGTATGAAAATTGGGTGAATTAGAAAGGTAGCTATCTTACGGAAACGAAACGAGTTTGAAAAATAGCGAAAAAAAAACGAATGACGCGAGTCTAGAACTCGAGATATCTTGATCTCGTGCGATGAATTTATCCACTGCGCCAACGATTTGACTGAATATTGGGTGATTTAGAAAGGTAGCTATCTTACGGAAACGAAACGAGTTTGAAAAATAGCGAAAAAAAAAACGAATGACGCGAGTCTAGAACTCGAGATATCATGATCTCGGGCGATGAATTAATCCACTGTGCCAAGCATTCGTCTGAGAATTGGGTGATTTAAAAAGGCAGCTATCTTACGGAAACGAAAGGAGTTTGAAAAATAGCGAAAAAAAATCTTATGACGCGAGTGTAGAACTCGAGATATCTTGATCTCGAGCGATGAACTTATCCACTGCGCCAACGATTCGACTGAAAATTGGGTGACATAGAAAGGTAGCTATCTTACGGAAACGAAACGAGTTTGAAAAATAGCGAAAAAAAAACGAATGATGCGAGTCTAGAACTCGAGATATCTTGATCTCGAGCGATGAATTTATCCACTGCGCCAACTATTCGACTAAAAATTGGTTGATTTAGAAAGGTAGCTATCTTACGGAAACGAAACGAGTTTGAAAAATAGCTAAAAAAAAACGAATGACGCGAGTCTGGAACTCGAGATATCTTGATCTCGAGCGATGAATTTATCCACTGTGCCAAGCATTCGTCTGAAAATTGGGTGATTTAGAAAGGTAGCTATCTTACGGAAACGAAACGAGTTTGAAAAATAGCGAAAAAAAACGAATGACGCGAGTCTAGAACTCGAGATATCTTGATGTCGAGAGATGAATTTATCCACTGCGCCAACCATTCGACTGTAAATTGGGTGACATAGGAAGGTAGCTATCTTACGGAAACGAAACGAGTTTGAAAAATAGCGAAAAAAAACGAATGACGCGAATCTAGAACTCGAGATATCTTGATATCGAGCGATGAATTTATCCACTGCGCCAACGATTCGACTGAAAATTGGGTGATTTAGAAAGGTAGCTATCTTACGGAAACGAAACGAGTTTGAAAAATAGCGAAAAAAAAACGAATGACGCGAGTCTAGAACTCGAGATATCTTGATCTCGAGCGATGAATTTATCCACTGCGCCAACCATTCGACTGAAAATTGGAAAATTGGAAAATTGGAAACGAAACGAGTTTCAAAAATAGCGAAAAAAACGAATGACGCGAGTCTAGAACTCGAGATATCTTGATCTCGAGAGATGAATTCATCCACTGCGCCAACGATTCGACTGAAAATTGGGTGATTTAGAAAGGTAGCTAGCTATCTTACGGAAACGAAACGAGTTTGAAAAATAGCGAAAAAAAACGAATGACGCGAGTCTAGAACTCCAGATATCTTGATCTCGGGCGATGAATTTATCCACTCCGCCAACGATTCGACTAAAAATTGGGTGATTTAAAAAGGTAGCTATCTTACGGAAATGAAACGAGTTTGAAAAATAGCGAAAAAAAATCTTATGACGCGAGTCTAGAACTCGAGATATCTTGATCTCGAGCGATGAATTTATCCACTCCGCCAACGATTCGACTAAAAATTGGGTGATTTAAAAAGGTAGCTATCTTACGGAAATGAAACGAGTTTGAAAAATAGCGAAAAAAAACGAATGACGCGAGTCTAGAACTCGAGATATCTTGATCTCGAGCGATGAATTTATCCACCGCGCCAACCATTCGACTGAAAATCGGATGACATAGAAAGGTAGCTATCTTACGGAAACAAAACGAGTTTAAAAAATAGCGAAAAAAACGTATGGCGCGAGTCTAGAACTCGAGATATCTTGATGTCGAGAGGTGAATTTATCCACCGCGCCAACCATTCGACTGAAAATTGGGTGATTTATAAAGGTAGCTATCTTACGGAAACGAAACGAGTTTGAAGAATAGCGAAAACAAACGAATACGCGAGTCTAGAGCTCGAGTAATCTTGATCTCGAGCGATGAATTTATCCACTTCGCCAACAATTGGACTGAAAATTTGGTAATTTAGAAAGTAATCTATCTTACGGAAACGAAACGAGTTTGAGAAATAGTGGAAAAAAATCGACTGACGCGAGTCTTGAACTCGAGATATCTTGATCTCAAGCGATGAATTTATCCACAGCGCCAACCATTCGACTGAAAATTGGGTGACATAGAAAGGTAGCTATCTTACGGAAACGAAACGAGTTTGAAAAATAGCGAAAAAAAACGAATGACGCGAGTCTAGAACTCGAGATATCTTGATCTCGGGCGATGAATTTATCCACTGCGCCAACGATTCGACTGAAAATTGGGTGATTTAGAAAGGTAGCTATCTTACGGAAACGAAACGAGTTTGAAAAATAGCGAAAAAAAAACGAATGACGCGAGTCTAGAACTCGAGATATCTTGATCTCGAGCGATGAATTTATCCACTGTGCCAAGCATTCGTCTGAAAATTGGGTGATTTAGAAAGGCAGCTATCTTACGAAACGAAACGAGTTTGAAAAATAGCGAAAAAAATCTTATGACGCGAGTCTAGAACTCGAGATATCTTGATCTCGAGCGATGAACTTATCCACTGCGCCAACGATTCGACTGAAAATTGGGTGACATAGAAAGGTAGCTATCTTACGGAAACGAAACGAGTTTGAAAAATAGCGAAAAAAATCGTATGACGCGAGTCTAGAACTCGAGATATCTTGATCTCGAGCGATGAATTTATCCACTCCGCCAACGATTCGACTGAAAATTGGGTGATTTAAAAAGGTAGCTATCTTACGGAAACGAAACGAGTTTGAAAAATAGCGAAAAAAAACGAATGACGCGAGTCTAGAATTCGAGATATCTTGATCTCGAGCGATGAATTTATCCACTTTGCCAAGCATTCGTCTGAAAATTGGGTGATTTTGAAAGGTAGCTATCTTACGGAAACGAAACGAGTTTGAAAAATAGCGAAAAAAAACCAATGACGCGAGTCTAGAACTCGAGATATCTTGATCTCGAGCGATGAATTTATCCACTTTGCCAAGCATTCGTCTGAAAATTGGGTGATTTAGAAAGGTAGCTATCTTACGCAAACAAAACGAGTTTGAAAAATAGCGAAAAAAACCGAATGACGCGAGTCTAGAACTCGAGATATCTTGATCTCGAGCGATGAATTTATCCACCGCGCCAACCATTCGACTGAAAATCGGATGACATAGAAAGGTAGCTATCTTACGGAAACAAAACGAGTTTAAAAAAATAGCGAAAAAAACGTATGACGCGAGTCTAGAACTCGAGATATCTTGATGTCGAGAGATGAATTTATCCACCGCGCCAACCATTCGACTGAAAATTGGGTGATTTATAAAGGTAGCTATCTTACGGAAACGAAACGAGTTTGAAGGATAGCGAAAACAAACGAATACGCAAGTCTAGAGCTCGAGTAATCTTGATCTCGAGCGATGAATTTATCCACTTCGCCCCCAATTGGACTGAAAATTTGGTAATTTAGAAAGTAATCTATCTTACGGAAACGAAACGAGTTTGAGAAATAGTGGAAAAAAATCGACTGACGCGAGTCTTGAACTCGAGATATCTTGATCTCAAGCGATGAATTTATCCACAGCGCCAACCATTCGACTGAAAATTGGGTGACATAGAAAGGTAGCTATCTTACGGAAACGAAACGAGTTTGAAAAATAGCGAAAAAAAACGAATGACGCGAGTCTAGAACTCGAGATATCTTGATCTCGGGCGATGAATTTATCCACTGCGCCAACGATTCGACTGAAAATTGGGTGATTTAGAAAGGTAGCTATCTTACGGAAACGAAAGAGTTTGAAAAATAGCGAAAAAAAACGAATGACGCGAGTCTAGAACTCGAGATATCTTGATCTCGAGCGATGAATTTATCCACTGTGCCAAGCATTCGTCTGAAAATTGGGTGATTTAGAAAGGCAGCTATCTTACGGAAACGAAACGAGTTTGAAAAATGCGAAAAAAATCTTATGACGCGAGTCTAGAACTCGAGATATCTTGATCTCGAGCGATGAACTTATCCACTGCGCCAACGATTCGACTGAAAATTGGGTGACATAGAAAGTAGCTATCTTACGGAAACGAAACGAGTTTGAAAAATAGCGAAAAAAATCGTATGACGCGAGTCTAGAACTCGAGATATCTTGATCTCGAGCGATGAATTTATCCACTCCGCCAACTGATTCGACTAAAAATTGTGGTGACTTTAAAAAGGTAGCTATCTTACGGAAACGAAACGAGTTTTGAAAAATAGCGAAAAAAAACGAATGACGCGAGTCTAGAATTCGAGAATATCTTGATCTCGAGCGATGAATTTATCCACTTTGCCAAGCATTCGTCTGAAAATTGGGTGACTTTGAAAGGGTAGCTATCTTAACGGAAACGAAACGAGTTTGAAAAATAGCGAAAAAAAAAAAAAACAATGACGCGAGTCTAGAACTCGAGATATCTTGATCTCGAGCGATGAACTTATCCACTGCGCCAACCATTCGACTGAAAACTGGGTGATTAGGAAAGGTAGCTATCTTACGGAAACGAAACGAGTTTTGAAAAATAGCGAAAAAAAAAAACGAATGACGCGAGTCTAGAACTCGAGATATCTTGATCTCGAGCGATGAATTTATCCACTGCGCCAACCATTCGACTGAAAATTGGGTGATTAGGAAGGTAGCCTATCTTACGGAAACGAAACGAGTTTGAAAAATAGAGAAAAAAAAAACGAATGACGCGAGTCTAGAACTCGAGATATCTTGATCTCGAGCGATGAATTTATCCACTTTGCCAAGCATTCGTCTGAAAATTGGGTGATTTAAGAAAGGTAGCTATCTTACGGAAACGAAACGAATTTGAAAAATAGCGAAAAAAAAACGAATGCCGCGAGTCTAGAACTCGAGATATCTTGATCTCGAGCGATGAATTTATCCACTTTGCCAAGCATTCGTCTGAAAATTGGGTGATTTAGAAAGGTAGCTATCTTACGGAAACGAAACGAGTTTGAAAAATAGCGAAAAAAAAACCAATGACGCGAGTCTAGAACTCGAGATATCTTGATCTCGAGCGATGAACTTATCCACTGCGCCAACCATTCGACTGAAAACTGGGTGATTAGGAAAGGTAGCTATCTTACGGAAACGAAACGAGTTTGAAAAATAGCGAAAAAAAAACGAATGACGCGAGTCTAGAACTCGAGATATCTTGATCTCGAGCGATGAATTTATCCACTGCGCCAACCATTCGACTGAAAATTGGGTGATTAGGAAAGGTAGCTATCTTACGGAAACGAAACGAGTTTGAAAAATAGCGAAAAAAAAACGAATGACGCGAGTCTAGAACTCGAGATATCTTGATCTCGAGCGATGAATTTATCCACTTTGCCAAGCATTCGTCTGAAAATTGGGTGATTTAGAAAGGTAGCTATCTTACGGAAACGAAACGAATTTGAAAAATAGCGAAAAAAAAACGAATGCCGCGAGTCTAGAACTCGAGATATCTTGATCTCGAGCGATGAATTTATCCACTTTGCCAAGCATTCGTCTGAAAATTGGGTGATTTAGAAAGGTAGCTATCTTACGGAAACGAAACGAGTTTGAAAAATAGCGAAAAAAAAACGAATGAGGGGGGTCTAGAACTCGAGATATCTTGATCCCGAGCAATGAATTTATCCACTCCGCCAACCATTCGACTGAAAGTTGGGTGACATAGAAAGGTAGCTATCTTACGGAAAGGATGCGAGTTTGAAAAATAGCGAAAAAAATCGTATGACGCGAGTCTAAAACTCGAGATATCTTGATCTCGAGCGATGAATTTATCCACTCCGCCAACGATTCGACTAAAAATCGGATGATTTAAAAAGGTAGTTATCTTACGGAAACGAAACGAGTTTGAAAAATAGCGAAAAAAAACGAATGACGAGAGTCTAGAACTCGAGATATCTTGATCTCGAGCGATGAATTTATCCACTTTGCCAAGCATTCGTCTGAAAATTGGGTGATTTAGAAAGGTAGCTATCTTACGGAAACGAAACGAGTTCGAAAAATAGCGAAAAAAAAACGAATAACGCGAGTCTAGAACTCGAGATATCTTGATCTCGAGCGATGAACTTATCCACTGCGCCTACGATTCGACTGTAAATTGGGTGACATAGAAAGGCAGCTATCCTACGGAAACGAAACGAGTTTGAAAAATAGCGAAAAAAAACGAATGACGCGAGTCTAGAACTCGAGATATCTTGATCTCGAGCAATGAATTTATCCACTCCGCCAACCATTCGACTGAAAGTTGGGTGACATAGAAAGGTAGCTATCTTACGGAAACGATACGAGTTTGAAAAATAGCGAAAAAAATCGTATGACGCGAGTCTAGAACTCGAGATACCTTGAACTCGAGCGGAGAATTTACCCACTGCGCCAACGATTCGACTGGAAATTGGGTGATTTAGAAAGGTATTTACCCACTCCGCCAACGATTCGACTGAAAATTGGGTGATTTAGAAAGGTAGCCATCTTACGGAAAAAAAACGAGTTTGAAAAATAGCGAAAAAAAAACGAATGACGCGAGTCTAGAACTCGAGATATGTTGATCTCGGGCGATGAATTTATCCACTGTGTCAAGCATTCGTCTGAAAATTGGGTGATTTAGAAAGGTAGCTATCTTACGGAAACGAAACGAGTTTGAAAAATAGAGAAAAAAAACGAATGATGCGAGTCTAGAACTCGAGATATCTTGATCTCGAGCGATGAATTTATCCACTGCGCCAACCATTCGACTGAAAATTGGGTGATTTAGAAAGGTAGCTATCTTACGGAAACGAAACGAGTTTGAAAAATAGCGAAAAAAAAACGAATGACGCGAGTGTAGAACTCGAGATATCTTGATCTCTAGCGATGAATTTATCCACCGTGCCAAGCATTCGTCTGAAATTGGGGGGGGTGAAAATTGGGTGATTTAGAAAGGTAGCTATCTTACGGAAACGAAACGAGTTTGAAAAATAGCGAAAAAAAAACGAATGACGCGAGTCTAGAACTCGAGATATCTTGATGTCGAGAGACGAATTTATCCACTGCGCCAACCATTCGACTGAAAATTGGGTGACATAGAAAGGTAGCTATCTTACGGAAACGAAACGAGTTTGAAAAAAAGCGAAAAAAAACAAATGACGCGAGTCTAGAACTCGAGATATCTCGATCTCGAGCGATGAATTTATCCACTGCGCCAACGATTCGACTGAAAATTGGGTGATTTAGAAAGGTAGCTATCTTACGGAAACGAAACGAGTTTGAAAAATAGCGAAAAAAAGACGAATGACGCGAGTCTAGAACTCGAGATACCTTGATCTCGAGCGGTGAATTTACCCACTCCGCCAACGATTCGACTGAAAATTGCGTGATTTAGAAAGGTAGCTATCTTACGGAAACCAAACGAGTTTGAAAAATAGCGAAAAAAAACGAATGACGCGAGTCTATAACTCGAGATATCTTGATCTCGAGCGATGAATTTATCCACTCCGCCAACCATTCGACTGAAAATTGGGTGATTTAGAAAGATAGGTATCTTACGTAAACAAAACGAATTTGAAAAACAGTAAAAAAATCGACTGACGCGAGTCTAAAACTCGAGATATCTCGATCTAGAGCGAAGAATATATCCACCGCGCCAAGCATATCAACTGAAGATTTGGTCATTTAGAAATACAGCTATATTACGGAAACGAAACGAGTTTGAAAAATAGCGAAACAAACGAATGACGCCAGTCTAGAACTCGAGATATCTTGATCTCGAGCGATGACTTTATCCACTGTGGCAAGCATTCGACTGAAAATTGGGTGATTTAGAAAGATAGGTATCTTACGTAAACAAAACGAATTTGAAAAACAGTAAAAAAATCGACTGACGCGAGTCTAAAACTCGAGATATCTCGATCTAGAGCGAAGAATATATCCACCGCGCCAAGCATTCAACTAAAGATTTGGTCATTTAGAAATACAGCTATATTACAGAAACGAAACGAGTTTGAAAAATAGCGAAAAAAAACGAATGACG
>CAVMBJ020000002.1:992653-1008633 GCA_963675895.2 Styela plicata
TTCGACTGAAAATTGGACGAAATAGAAAGGTAGCTATCTTACGGAAACGAAACGAGTTTCAAAAATAGCGGAAAAAAACGAATGACGCGAGTCTAGAACTCGAGATATCTTGATCTCGAGCGATGAACTTATCCACAGCGCCAACCATTCGACTGATAGTTGGGTGACATAGAAAGGTAGCTATCTTACGGAAACGAAACGAGTTTGAAAAATAGCGAAAAAAAAAAGAATGACGCGAGTCTAGAACTCGAGATATTTTGATCTCGAGCAATGAATTTATCCACTCCGCCAACCATTCGACTCAAAGTTTGGTGACATTGAAAGGTAGCTATCTTACGGAAACGAAGCGAGTTTTGAAAAATAGCGAAAAAAATAGTACGACGCGAGTCTAGAACTCGAGACACCTTGATCTCGAGCGGTGAATTTACGCACTCCGCCAACGATTCGACTGAAAGTTGTGTGATTTAGAAAGGTAGCTATCTTACGGAAACGAAACGAGTTTGAAAAATAGCGAAAAAAAATGAATGACGCGAGTCTAGAACTCGAGATATCTTGATCTCGAGCGATGAATTTATCCACTGCGCCAACCATTCGACTGGAAATTGGGTGATTTAGAAAGGTAGCTATCTTACGGAAACGAAACGAGTTTGAAAAATAGCGAAAAAAAAACGAACGACGCGAGTCTAGAACTCGAGATATCTTGATCTCGAGCGATGAATTTATCCACTGTGCCAAGCATTCGTCTGAAAATCGGGTGATTTAGAAAGGTAGCTATCTTACGGAAATGAAACGAGTTTGAAAAATAGCGAAAAAAACAAATGACGGGAGTCTATAACTCGAGATATCCTGATCTCGAGCGATGAATTTATCCACTGCGCCAACCATTCGACTGAAAACTGAGTGATTTAGAAAGGTAGCTATCTTACGGAAACGAAATGAGTTTGAAAAATAGCGAAAAAAAACGAATAACGCGAGTCTAGAACTCGAGATATCTTGACGTCGAGCGATGAATTTATCCACTGCGCCAACCATTCGACTGAAAACTTGGTGACATAGAAAGGTAGCTATCTTACGGAAATGAAACGAGTTTGAAAAATAGCGAAAAAAACAAATGACGGGAGTCTATAACTCGAGATATCCTGATCTCGAGCGATGAATTTATCCACTGCGCCAACCATTCGACTGAAAACTGAGTGATTTAGAAAGGTAGCTATCTTACGGAAACGAAACGAGTTTGAAAAATAGCGAAAAGAAACGAATGACGCGAGTCTAGAACTCGAGATATCCTGATCTCGAGCGTCGAATTTAACCACTGCGCCAACCATTCGACTGAAAATTGGGTGACATAGAAAGGTAGCTATCTTACGGAAACGAAACGAGTTTCAAAAATAGCGAAAAAAAACGAATGACGCGAGTCTAGAACTCGAGATACCTTGATCTCGAGCGATGAATTTATCCACTGTGCCAAGCATTCGACTGAAAACTGGGTGATTTAGAAAGGTAGCTATCTTACGGAAACAAAACGAGTTTGAAAAATAGCGGGAAAAAATCGAATGACGCGAGTCTAGAACTCGAGACATCTTGGTCTCGAGCGACGAATTTATCCACTGCGCCAACCATTCGACTGAAAATAAGACGACATAGAAAGGTAGCTATCTTACGGAAACGAAACGAGTTTGAAAAATAGCGAAATAAATCGTATGACGCGAGTCTAGAACTCGAGATATCTTGATCTCGAGCAATGAAAGGTAGCTATCTTACGGAAACGAAACGAGTTTGAAAAATAGCGAAAAAAAACGAATGACGCGAGTCTAGAACTCGAGATGTCTTGATCTCGAGCGATGAACTTATCCACAGCGCCAACCATTCGACTGATAGTTGGGTGACATAGAAAGGTAGCTATCTTACGGAAACGAAACGAGTTTGAAAAATAGCGAAAAAAATCGTATGACGCGAGTCTAGAACTCGAGATATCTTGATCTCGAGCAATGAAAGGAAGCTATCTCACGGAAACGAAACGAGTTTGAAAAATAGCGAAAAAAATCGTATGACGCGAGTCTAGAACTCGAGATATCTTGATCTCGAGCAATGAATTTATCCACTCCGCAGCTATCTTACGGAAACGAAGCGAGTTTGAAAAATAGCGAAAAAAATCGTATGACGCGAGTCCAGAACTCGAGATACCTTGATCTCGAGCGGTGAATTTACCCACTCCGCCAACGATTCGACTGAAAATTGGGTGATTTAGAAAGGTATCTATCTTACGGAAACGAAACGAGTTCGAAAAATAGCGAAAAAAAAAACGAATGAGACGAGTCTAGAACTCGAGATACCTTGATCTCGAGCGGTGAATTTACCCACTCCGCCAACGATTCGACTGAAAATTGGGTGATTTAGAAAGGTAGCTATCTTACGGAAACGAAACGAGTTTGAAAAATAGCGAAAAAAAAAACGAATGACGCGAGTCTAGAACTCGAGATATCTTGATCTCGAGCGATGAATTTATCCACTGCGCCAACCATTCGACTGAAAATTGGGTGATTTAGAAAGGTAGCTATCTTACGGAAACGAAACGAGTTTGAAAAATAGCGAAAAAAAAACGAATGACGCGAGTCTAGAACTCGAGATATCTTGATATCGAGCGATGAATTTATCCACTGCGCCAACCATTCGACTGAAAATTGGGTGATTTAGAAAGGTAGCTATCTTCTTACGGAAACGAAACGAGTTTGAAAAATAGCGAAAAAAAAAATTCGAATGACGCGAGTCTAGAACTCGAGATATCTTGATCTCGAGCGATGAATTTATCCACTCCGCCAACGATTCGACTGAAAATTTAGGTGATTTAGAAAGGTAGCTATCTTACGGAAACGAAACGAGTTTGAAAAATAGCGAAAAAAAACGAATGACGCGAGTCTAGAACTCGAGATATCTTGATCTCGAGCGATGAATTTATCCACTTTGCCAAGCATTCGTCTGAAAATTGGGTGATTTAGAAAGGTAGCTATCTTACGGAAACGAAACGAGTTTGAAAAATAGCGAAAAAAAAAAAACGAATGACGCGAGTCTAGAACTCGAGATATCTTGATCTCGAGCGGTGAATTTTATCCACTGTGCCAAGCATTCGACTGAAAATTGGATGATTTAGAAAGGTAGCTATCTTACGGAAACGAAACGAGTTTGAAAAATAGCGAAAAAAAAAACGAATGACGCGAGTCTAGAACTCGAGATATCTTGATCTCGAGCGATGAATTTATCCACTTTTCCAAGCATTCGACTGAAAATTGGGTGATTTAGAAAGGTAGCTATCTTACGGAAACGAAACGAGTTTGAAAAATAGCGAAAAAAAAACGAATGACGCGAGAGTCTAGAACTCGAGATATCTTGATCTCGAGCGATGAATTTATCCACTGCGCCAACCATTCGACTGAAAATTGGGTGATTTAGAAAGGTAGCTATCTTACGGAAACGAAACGAGTTTGAAAAATAGCGAAAAAAAAACGAATGACGCGAGTCTAGAACTCGAGATATCTTGATCTCGAGCGATGAATTTATCCATTGTGCCAAGCATTCGTCTGAAAATTGGGTGATTTAGAAAGGTAGCTATCTTACGGAAACGAAACGAGTTTGAAAAATAGCGAAAAAAACACGAATGACGCGAGTCTCGAACTCGAGATATCTTGATCTCGAGCGATGAATTTATCCACTGCGACAACCATTCGACTGAATATTGGGTGACATAGAAAGGAAGCTAGCTATCTTACGGAAACGAAACGAGTTTGAAAAATAGCGAAAAAAAAACGAATGACGCGAGTCTAGAACTCGAGATATCTTGATCTCGAGCGATGAATTTATCCACCGCGCCAACCATTCGACTGAAAACTGGGTGATTTAGAAAGGTAGCTATCTTACGGAAACGAAACGAGTTTGAAAAATAGCGAAAAAAATCGTATGACGCGAGTCTAGAACTCGAGATATCTTGATCTCGAGCGATGAATTTATCCACTTCGCCAACGATTCGACTGAAAATTGGGTGACATAGAAAGTTAGCTATCTTACGGAAACGAAACGAGTTTGAAAAATAGCGAAAAAAAAACGAATGATGCGAGTCTAGAACTCGAGATATCTTGATCTCGAGAAATGAATTTATCCACTCCGCCAACCTTTCGACTCAAAGTTGGGTGACGTAGAAAGGTAGCTATCTTACGGAAACGAAGCGAGTTGGAAAAATAGCGAAAAAAATCGTATGACGCGAGTCTAGAACTCGAGAGACCTTGATCTCGAGCGATGAATTTATCCATTTTGCCAAGCATTCGTCTGAAAATTGGGTGATTTAGAAAGGTAGCTATCTTACGGAAACGAAACGAGTTTGAAAAATAGCGAGAAAAAAAAACGAATGACGCGAGTCTAGAACTCGAGATATCTTGATCTCGAGCGATGAATTTATCCACTGCGCCAACCATTCGACTGAAAATTGGATGACATAGAAAGGTAGCTATCTTACGGAAACGAAACGAGTTTGAAAAATAGCGAAAAAAAACGAATGACGCGAGTCTAGAACTCGAGATATCTTGATCTCGAGCGATGAACTTATCCACTGCGCCAATCATTCGACTGAAAATTGGGTGATTTAGAAAGGTAGCTATCTTACGGAATTGAAACGAGTTTGAAAAATAGCGAAAAAAAACGTATGACACGAGTCTAGAACTCGAGATATCTTGATCTCGAGCGATGAATCTATCCACTTAGCCAACGATTCGACTGAAAATTGGGTGACATAGAAAGTTAGCTATCTTACGGAAACGAAACGAGTTTGAAAAATAGCGAAAAAAAAACGAATGATGCGAGTCTAGAACTCGAGATATCTTGATCTCGAGAAATGAATTTATCCACTCCGCCAACCTTTCGACTCAAAGTTGGGTGACGTAGAAAGGTAGCTATCTTACGGAAACGAAGCGAGTTGGAAAAATAGCGAAAAAAATCGTATGACGCGAGTCTAGAACTCGAGAGACCTTGATCTCGAGCGGTGAATTTACCCACTCCGCCAACGATTCGACTGAAATTTGGGTGATTTAGAAATGTAGCTATCTTACGGAAACGAAACGAGTTTGAAAAATAGCGAAAAAAAAACGAATGACGCGAGTCTAGAACTCGAGATATCTTGATCTCGAGCGATGAATTTATCCACTGCGCCAACAATTCGACTGAAAATTGGGTGATTTAGAAAGGTAGCCATCTTACGGAAACGAAACGAGTTTGAAAAAAAGCGAAAAAAAAAACGAACGACGCGAGTCTAGAACTCGAGATATCTTGATCTCGAGCGGTGAATTTATCCACTGTGCCAAGCATTCGTCTTCAAATCGGATGATTTAGAAAGGTAGCTATCTTACGGAAACGAAACGAGTTTGAAAAATAGCGAAAAAAAACGAATGACGCGAGTCTAGAACTCGAGATATCATGATGTCGAGCGATGAATTTATCCACTGCGCCACCCATTCGACTGAAAATTGGGTGACATAGAAAGATAGCTATCTTACGGAAACGAAACGAGTTTCAAAAATAGCAAAAAAAGAAGGAATGACGCGAGTCTAGAACTCGAGATATCTTGATCTCGAGCGATGAATTTATCCACTGCGCCAACCATTCGACTGAAAATTGGGTGATTTAGAAAGGTAGCTATCTTACGGAAACGAAACGAGTTTGAAAAATAGCGAAAAAAAAACGAATGACGCGAGTCTAGAACTCGAGATAGCTTGATCTCGAGCGATGAATTTATCCACTGCGCCAACCATTCGACTGAAAATTGGGTGACATAGAAAGGTAGCTATCTTACGGAAACGAAACGAGTTTGAAAAATAGCGAAAAAAAAAAAAAACGAATGACGCGAGTCTAGAACACGAGACATCTTGGTCTCGAGCGACGAATTTATCCACTGCGCCAACCATTCGACTGAAAATTGGATGACATAGAAAGGTAGCTATCTTACGGAAACGAAACGAGTTTCAAAAATAGCGAAAAAAACGAATGACGCGAGTCTAGAACTCGAGATATCTTGATCTCGAGCGATGAACTTATCTACAGCGCCAACCATTCGACTGATAGTTGGGTGACATAGAAAGGTAGCTATCTTACGGAAACGAAACGAGTTTGAAAAATAGCGAAAAAAAAAAACGAATGACGCGAGTCTAGAACTCGAGATATCTTGATCTCGAGCAATGAATTTATCCACTCCGCCAACCATTCGACTGAAAGTTTCGTGACATTGAAAGGAAGCTATCTTACGGAAAGGAAGCGAGTTTGAAAAATAGCGAAAAAAATCGTATGACGCGAGTCTAGAACTCGAGACACCTTGATCTCGAGCGGTGAATTTACCCACTCCGCCAACGATTCGACTGAAAATTGCGTGATTTAGAAAGGTAGCTATCTTACGGAAACGAAACGAGTTTGAAAAATAGCGAAAAAAAACGAATGACGCGAGTCTAGAACTCGAGATATCTTGATCTCGAGCGATGAATTTATCCACTGCGCCAACCATTCGACTGAAAATTGGGTGATTTAGAAAGGTAGCTATCTTACGGAAACGAAACGAGTTTGAAAAATAGCGATGAAAACACGTATGACGCGAGTCTAGAACTCGAGATATCTTGATATCGAGCGATGAATTTATCCTCTGCGCCAACCATTCGACTGAAAATTGGGTGACATAGAAAGGTAGCTATCTTACGGAAACGAAACGAGTTTGAAAAATAGCGAAAAAAAAACGAATGACGCGAGTCTAGAACTCGAGATATCTTGATCTCGAGCGATGAATTTATCCACTGCGCCAACCATTCGACTGAAAATTGGGTGATTTAGAAAGGTAGCTATCTTACGGAAACGAAACGAGTTTGAAAAATAGCGAAAAAAAAACGAATGACGCGAGTCTAGAACTCGAGATATCTTGATCTCGAGCGATGAACTTATCTACAGCGCCAACCATTCGACTGAAAAATTGGGTGACATAGAAAGGTAGCTATCTTACGGAAACGAAACGAGTTTGAAAAATAGCGAAAAAAAAAAAAACGAATGACGCGAGTCTAGAACTCGAGATATCTTGATCTCGAGCAATGAATTTATCCACTCCGCCAACCATTCGACTGAAAATTTCGTGACATAGAAAGGTAGCTATCTTACGGAAACGAAAGCGAGTTTGAAAAATAGCGAAAAAAAAAACGTATGACGCGAGTCTAGAACTCGAGATACCTTGATCTCGAGCGGTGAATTTACCCACTCCGCCAACGATTCGACTGAAAATTGGGTGATTTAGAAAGGTAGCTATCTTACGGAAACGAAACGAGTTTGAAAAATAGCGAAAAAAAACGAATGACGCGAGTCTAGAACTCGAGATATCTTGTCTCGAGCGATGAATTTATCCACTGCGCCAACCATTCGACTGAAAATTGGGTGATTTAGAAAGATACCTATCTTACGGAAACGAAACGAGTTTGAAAAATAGCGATGAAAACACGTATGACGCGAGTCTAGAACTCGAGATATCTTGATATCGAGCGATGAATTTATCCTCTGCGCCAACCATTCGACTGAAAATTGGGTGACATAGAAAGGTAGCTAGCTATCTTACGGAAACGAAACGAGTTTGAAAAATAGCGAAAAAAATCGTATGACGCGAGTCTAGAACTCGAGATATCTTGTTCTCGAGCGATGAATTTATCCACTCCGCCAACGATTCGACTAAAAGTTAGGTGATTTAAAAAGGTAGCTATCTTACGGAAAGGCAAAGAGGGTGTGAAAAATAGCGAAAAAAAACGAATGACGCGAGTCTAGAACTCAAGATATCTTGATCTCGAGCGATGAATTTATCCACTTTGCCAAGCATTCGTCTGAAAATTGGGTGATTTAGAAAGGTAGCTATCTTACGGAAACGAAACGAGTTTGAAAAATAGCGAAAAAAAATCGAATGACGCGAATCTAGAACTCGAGATATCTTGATCTCGAGCGATGAATTTATCCACTTTGCCAAGCATTCGTCTGAAAATTGGGTGATTTAGAAAGGTAGCTATCTTACGGAAACGAAACTAGTTTGAAAAATAGGGAAAAAAAACGAATGACGCGAGTCTAGAACTCGAGATATCTTAATCTCGAGCGATGAATTTATCCACTGCGCCAACCATTCGACTGAAAATAGGGTGATTAGGAAAGGTAGCTATCTTACGGAAACGAAACGAGTTTGAAAAATAGCGAAAAAAAACGAATGACGCGAGTCTAGAACTCGAGATATCTTGATCTCGAGCGATGAATTTATCCATTGTGCCAAGCATTCGTCTGAAAATTGGGTGATTTAGAAAGGTAGCTATCTTACGGAAACGAAACGAGTTTGAAAAATAGCGAAAAAAACACGAATGACGCGAGTCTCGAACTCGAGATATCTTGATCTCGAGCGATGAATTTATCCTCTGCGCCAACCATTCGACTGAAAATTGGGTGACATAGAAAGGTAGCTAGCTATCTTACGGAAACGAAACGAGTTTGAAAAATAGCGAAAAAAAAAACGAATGACGCGAGTCTAGAACTCGAGATATCTTGATCTCGAGCGATGAATTTATCCACTGCGCCAACCATTCGACTGAAAACTGGGTGATTTAGAAAGGTAGCTATCTTACGGAAACGAAACGAGTTTGAAAAATAGCGAAAAAAAAAAACGAATGACGCGAGTCTAGAACTCGAGATATCTTGATCTCGAGCGATGAATTTATCCACTCCGCCAACGATTCGACTAAAAATTGGGTGATTTAGAAAGGTAGCTATCTTACGGAAACGAAACGAGTTTGAAAAATAGCGAAAAAAAACGAATGACGCGAGTCTAGAACTCGAGATATCTTGATCTCGAGCGATGAATTTTATCCACTGCGCCAACCATTCGACTGAAAATTGGGTGATTAGAAAGGTAGCTATCTTACGGAAACGAAACGAGTTTGAAAAATAGCGAAAAAAAAACGAATGACGCGAGTCTAGAACTCGAGATATCTTGATCTCGAGCGATGAATTTATCCACTGTGCCAAGCATTCGTCTGAAAATTGGGTGATTTAGAAAGGTAGCTATCTTACGGAAACGAAACGAGTTTGAAAAATAGCGAAAAAAAAACGAATGACGCGAGTCTAGAACTCGAGATATCTTGATGTCGAGCGATGAATTTATCCACTGCGCCAACCATTCGACTGAAAATTGGGTGACATAGAAAGGTAGCTATCTTACGGAAACGAAACGAGTTTGAAAAATAGCGAAAAAAAAACGAATGACGCGAGTCTAGAACACGAGATATCTTGATATCGAGCGATGAATTTATCCACTGCGCCAACCATTCGACTGAAAACTGGGTGATTTAGAAAGGTAGCTATCTTACGGAAACGAAACGAGTTGGAAAAATAGCGAAAAAAAACGAATGACGCGAGTCTAGAACTCGAGATATCTTGATCTCGAGCGATGAACTTATCCACAGCGCCAACCATTCGACTGACAGTTGGGTGATATAGAAAGATAGCTATCTTACGGAATTGAAACGAGTTTGAAAAATAGCGAAAAAAATCGTATGACGCGAGTCTAGAACTCGAGATATCTTGATCTCGAGCGATGAATTTATCCACTTTGCCAAGCATTCGTCTGAAAATTGGGTGATTTAGAAAGGTAGCTATCTTACGGAAACGAAACGAGTTTGAAAAATAGCGAAAAAAATCGTATGACGCGAGTCTAGAACTCGAGATATCTTGTTCTCGAGCGATGAATTTATCCACTCCGCCAACGATTCGACTAAAAGTTAGGTGATTTAAAAAGGTAGCTATCTTACGGAAACGCAAAGAGGGTGTGAAAAATAGCGAAAAAAAACGAATGACGCGAGTCTAGAACTCGAGATATCTTGATCTCGAGCGATGAATTTATCCACTTTGCCAAGCATTCGTCTGAAAATTGGGTGATTTAGAAAGGTAGCTATCTTACGGAAACGAAACGAGTTTGAAAAATAGCGAGAAAAAAAAAAAACGAATGACGCGAGTCTAGAACTCGAGACGTCTTGGTCTCGAGCGACGAATTTATCCACTGCGCCAACCATTCGACTGAAAATTGGATGACATAGAAAGGTAGCTATCTTACGGAAACGAAACGAGTTTCAAAAATAGCCAAAAAAACGAATGACGCGAGTCTAGAACTCGAGATATCTTGATCTCCAGCGAAGAACTTATCCACAGCGCCAACCATTCGACTGATAGTTGGGTGATATAGAAAGGTAGATATCTTACGGAATTGAAACGAGTTTGAAAAATAGCGAAAAAAATCGTATGACGCGAGTCTAGAACTCGAGATATCTTGATCTCGAGCGATGAATTTATCCACTTCGCCAACGATTCGACTGAAAATTGGGTGACATAGAAAGTTAGCTATCTTACGGAAACGAAACGAGTTTGAAAAATAGCGAAAAAAAAACGAATGATGCGAGTCTAGAACTCGAGATATCTTGATCTCGAGAAATGAATTTATCCACTCCGCCAACCTTTCGACTCAAAGTTGGGTGACGTAGAAAGGTAGCTATCTTACGGAAACGAAGCGAGTTGGAAAAATAGCGAAAAAAAAACGTAATGACGCGAGTCTAGAACTCGAGATATCTTGATCTCGAGCGATGAATTTATCCACTTTGCCAAGCATTCGTCTGAAAATTGGGTGATTTAGAAAGGTAGCTATCTTACGGAAACGAAACGAGTTTGAAAAATAGCGAGAAAAAAAAACGAATGACGCGAGTCTAGAACTCGAGACATCTTGGTCTCGAGCGACGAATTTATCCACTGCGCCAACCATTCGACTGAAAATTGGATGACATAGAAAGGTAGCTATCTTACGGAAACGAAACGAGTTTCAAAAATAGCGAAAAAAACGAATGACGCGAGTCTAGAACTCGAGATATCTTGATCTCCAGCGATGAACTTATCCACAGCGCCAATCATTCGACTGATAGTTGGGTGATATAGAAAGGTAGCTATCTTACGGAATTGAAACGAGTTTGAAAAATAGCGAAAAAAATCGTATGACACGAGTCTAGAACTCGAGATATCTTGATCTCGAGCGATGAATCTATCCACTTAGCCAACGATTCGACTGAAAATTGGGTGACATAGAAAGTTAGCTATCTTACGGAAACGAAACGAGTTTGAAAAATAGCGAAAAAAAAACGAATGATGCGAGTCTAGAACTCGAGATATCTTGATCTCGAGCGATGAATTTATCCACTCCGCCAACCATTCGACTGAAAAGTTGGGTGACGTAGAAAGGTAGCTATCTTACGGAAACGAAACGAGTTTGAAAAATAGCGAAAAAAAAAAAAACGTATGACGCGAGTCTAGAACTCGAGAGACCTTGATCTCGAGCGGTGAATTTACCCACTCCGCCAACGATTCGACTGAAATTTGGGTGATTTAGAAATGTAGCTATCTTACGGAAACGAAACGAGTTTGAAAAATAGCGAAAAAAAAACGAATGACGCGAGTCTAGAACTCGAGATATCTTGATCTCGAGCGATGAATTTATCCACTGCGCCAACCATTCGACTGAAAATTGGGTGATTTAGAAAGGTAGCTATCTTACGGAAACGAAACGAGTTTGAAAAAAAGCGAAAAAAAAAACGAATGACGCGAGTCTAGAACTCGAGATATCTTTATCTCGAGCGATGAATTTATCCACTGTGCCAAGCATTCGTCTGAAAATCGGATGATTTAGAAAGGTAGCTATCTTACGGAAACGAAACGAGTTTGAAAAAAAGCGAAAAAAAAACGAATGACGCGAGTCTAGAACTCGAGATATCATGATGTCGAGCGATGAATTTATCCACTGCGCCACCCATTCGACTGAAAATTGGGTGACATAGAAAGATAGCTATCTTACGGAAACGAAACGAGTTTCAAAAATAGCAAAAAAAGAAGGAATGACGCGAGTCTAGAACTCGAGATATCTTGATCTCGAGCGATGAATTTATCCAATGCGCCAACCATTCGACTGCAAATTGGGTGATTTAGAAAGGTAGCTATCTTACGGTAACGAAACGAGTTTGAAAAATAGCGAAAAAAAAAAACGAATGACGCGAGTCTAGAACTCGAGATATCTTGATCTCGAGCGATGAATTTATCCACTGCGCCAACCATTCGACTGAAAATTGGGTGACATAGAAAGGTAGCTATCTTACGGAAACGAAACGAGTTTGAAAAATAGCGAAAAAAAAACGAATGACGCGAGTCTAGAACACGAGACATCTTGGTCTCGAGCGACGAATTTATCCACTGCGCCAACCATTCGACTGAAAATTGGATGACATAGAAAGGTAGCTATCTTACGGAAACGAAACGAGTTTCAAAAATAGCGAAAAAAAAACGAATGACGCGAGTCTAGAACTCGAGATATCTTGATCTCGAGCGATGAACTTATCCACAGCGCCAACCATTCGACTGATAGTTGGGTGACATAGAAAGGTAGCTATCTTACGGAAACGAAACGAGTTTGAAAAATAGCGAAAAAAAACGAATGACGCGAGTCTAGAACTCGAGATATCTTGATCTCGAGCAATGAATTTATCCACTCCGCCAACCATTCGACTGAAAGTTGGGTGACATTGAAAGGTAGCTATCTTACGGAAACGAAGCGAGTTTGAAAAATAGCGAAAAAAATCGTATGACGCGAGTCTAGAACTCGAGATACCTTGATCTCGAGCGGTGAATTTACCCACTCCGCCAACGATTCGACTGAAAATTGGGTGATTTTGAAAGGTACCTATCTTACGGAAACGAAACGAGTTCGAAAAATAGCGAAAAAAAACGAATGACGCGAGTCTAGAACTCGAGATATCTTGATCTCGAGCGATGAATTTATCCACTGCGCCAACCATTCGACTGAAAATTGGGTGACATAGAAAGATAGCTATCTTACGGAAACGAAACGAGTTTCAAAAATAGCAAAAAAAGAAGGAATGACGCGAGTCTAGAACTCGAGATATCTTGATCTCGAGCGATGAATTTATCCAATGCGCCAACCATTCGACTGAAAATTGGGTGATTTAGAAAGGTAGCTATCTTACGGAAACGAAACGAGTTTGAAAAATAGCGAAAAAAAAAACGAATGACGCGAGTCTAGAACTCGAGATATCTTGATCTCGAGCGATGAATTTATCCACTGCGCCAACCATTCGACTGAAAATTGGGTGACATAGAAAGGTAGCTATCTTACGGAAACGAAACGAGTTTGAAAAATAGCGAAAAAAAAACGAATGACGCGAGTCTAGAACTCGAGACATCTTGGTCTCGAGCGACGAATTTATCCACTGCGCCAACCATTCGACTGAAAATTGGGTGACATAGAAAGGTAGCTATCTTACGGAAACGAAACGAGTTTCAAAAATAGCGAAAAAAAACGAATGACGCGAGTCTAGAACTCGAGATATCTTGATCTCGAGCGATGAACTTATCTACAGCGCCAACCATTCGACTGATAGTTGGGTGACATAGAAAGGTAGCTATCTTACGGAAACGAAACGAGTTTGAAAAATAGCGAAAAAAAAACGAATGACGCGAGTCTAGAACTCGAGATATCTTGATCTCGAGCAATGAATTTATCCACTCCGCCAACCATTCGACTGAAAGTTTCGTGACATTGAAAGGAAGCTATCTTACGGAAAGGAAGCGAGTTTGAAAAATAGCGAAAAAAAATCGTATGACGCGAGTCTAGAACTCGAGAAACCTTGATCTCGAGCGATGAATTTACCCACTCCGCCAACGACTCGACTGAAAATTGGGTGATTTTGAAAGGTACCTATCTTACGGAAACGAAACGAGTTCGAAAAATAGCGAAAAAAAACGAATGACGCGAGTCTAGAACTCGAGATATCTTGATCTCGAGCGATGAATTTATCCACTGCGCCAACCATTCGACTGAAAATTGGGTGATTTAGAAAGGTAGCTATCTTACGGAAACGAAACAAGTTTGAAAAATAGCGAAAAAAAACGTATGACGCGAGTCTAGAATTCGAGATACCTTGATCCCGAGCGGTGAATTTACCCTCTCCGCCAACGATTCGACTGAAAATTGGGTGATTTAGAAAGGTAGCTAGCTATCTTACGGATACGAAACGAGTTTGAAAAATAGCGAAAAAAAACGAATGACGCGAGTCTTGAACTCGAGACATCTTGGTCTCGAGCGAAGAATTTATCCAATGCGCCAACCATTCCACTGAAAATTGGATGACATAGAAAGGTAGCTAGCTATCTTACGGAAACGAAACGAGTTCGAAAAATAGCGAAAAAAAAACGAATGACGCGAGTCTAGAACTCGAGATATCTTGATCTCGAGCGACGAATTTATCCACTCCGCCAACGATTCGACTAAAAATTGGGTGATTTAAAAAGGTAGCTATCTTACGGAAACGAAACGAGTTTGAAAAATAGCGAAAAAAAACGAATGACGCGAGTCTAGAACTCGAGATATCTTGATCTCGAGCGATGAATTCATCCACTTTGCCAAGCATTCGTCTGAAAATTGGGTGATTTAGAAAGGTAGCTATCTTACGGAAACGAAACGAGTTTGAAAAATAGGGAAAAAAAACGAATGACGCGAGTCTAAAACTCGAGATATCTTGATCTCGAGCGATGAATTTATCCACTGCGCCAACCATTCGACTGAAAATAGGGTGATTAGGAAAGGTAGCTATTTTACGGAAACGAAACGAGTTTGAAAAATAGCGAAAAAAACACGAATGACGCGAGTCTAGAACTCGAGATATCTTGATCTCGAGCGATGAATTTATCTACTGCGTCAACCATTCGACTGAAAATTGGGTGACATAGAAAGGTAGCTAGCTATCTTACGGAAACGAAACGAGTTTGAAAAATAGCGAAAAAAAACGAATGACACGAGTCTAGAACTCGAGATATGTTGATCTCGAGCGATGAATTTATCCACAGCGCCAACCATTCGACTGAAAACTGGGTGATTTAGAAAGGTAGCTATCTTACGGAAACGAAACGAGTTGGAAAAATAGCGAAAAAAAAACGAATGACGCGAGTCTAGAACTCGAGATATCTTGATCTCGAGCGATGAATTTATCCACTTTGCCAAGCATTCGTCTGAAAATTGGGTGATTTAGAAAGGTAGCTATCTTACGGAAACGAAACAAGTTTGAAAAATAGCAAAAAAAAAAACGAATGACGCGAGTCTAGAACTCGAGACATCTTGATCTCGAGCGATGAATTTATCCACTGCGCCAACCATTCGACTGAAAACTGGGTGATTTAGAAAGGTAGCTATCTTACGGAAACAAAACGAGTTTAAAAAATAGCGGGAAAAATCGAATGACACGAGTCTAGAATTCGAGACATCTTGGTCTCGAGCGACGAATTTATCCACTGCGCCAACCATTCGACTGAAAATTGGACGAAATAGAAAGGTAGCTATCTTACGGAAACGAAACGAGTTTCAAAAATAGCGGAAAAAAACGAATGACGCGAGTCTAGAACTCGAGATATCTTGATCTCGAGCGATGAACTTATCCACAGCGCCAACCATTCGACTGATAGTTGGGTGACATAGAAAGGTAGCGAACTCGAGATATCTTGATCTCGAGCGATGAATTTATCCACTCCGCCAACCATTCGACTGAAAATTGTTGAGTGATTTAGAAAGGTAGCTATCTTACGGAAAACGAAACGAGTTTGAAAAATAGCGAAAAAAAACGAATGACGCGAGTCTAGAACTCGAGATATCTTGATCTCGAGCGATGAATTTATCCACTGCGCCAACCATTCGACTGAAAATTGGGTGACATAGAAAGGTAGCTAGCTATCTTACGGAAACGAAACGAGTTTGAAAAATAGCGAAAAAAAAACGAATGACGCGAGTCTAGAACTCGAGATATGTTGATCTCGAGCGATGAATTTATCCACAGCGCCAACCATTCGAC
>CAVMBJ020000002.1:1008733-1022241 GCA_963675895.2 Styela plicata
CGACTGAAAAAAGAGGTGATTAAGAAAGGTAGCTATCTTACGGAAACGAAACGAGTTTGAAAAATAGCGAAAAAAAAAACGAATGACGCGAGTCTAGAACTCGAGATATCTTGATCTCGAGCGATGAATTTATCCACTGCGCCAACCATTCGACTGAAAACTGGGTGACATAGAAAGGTAGCTATCTTACGGAAACGAAACGAGTTTGAAAAATAGCGAAAAAAAAACGAATGACGAAACGAGTTTGAAAAATAGCGAAAAAAAACGAGTGACGCGAGTCTAGAACTCGAGATATCTTGATCTCGAGCGATGAATTTATCCACTTCGCCAACGATTCGACTGCAAACTGGGTGACATAGAAAGGTAGCTATCTTACGGAAACGAAACGAGTTTGAAAAATAGCGAAAAAAAAACGAATGACGCGAGTCTAGAACTCGAGATATCTTGATCTCGAGCAATGAATTTATCCACTCCGCCAACCATTCGACTGAAAGTTGGGTGACATTGAAAGGTAGCTATCTTACGGAAACGAAGCGAGTTTGAAAAATAGCGAAAAAAATCGCATGACGCGAGTCTAGAACTCGAGACACCTTGATCTCGAGCGGTGAATTTACCCACTCCGCCAACGATTCGACTGAAAATTGGGTGATTTAGAAAGGTAGCTATCTTACGGAAACGAAACGAGTTTGAAAAATAGCGAAAAAAAACGAATGATGCGAGTCTAGAACTCGAGATATCTTGATCTCGATCGATGAATTTATCCACTGCGCCAACCATTCGACTGAAAATTGGGTGATTTAGAAAGGTAGCTATCTTACGGAAACGAAACGAGTTTGAAAAATAGCGAAAAAAAAAAACGAACGACGCGAGTCTAGAACTCGAGATATCTTGATCTCGAGCGATGAATTTATCCACTGTGCCAAGCATTCGTCTGAAAATCGGGTGATTTAGAAAGGTAGCTATCTTACGGAAACGAAACGAGTTTGAAAAATAGCGAAAAAAAACGAATGACGCGAGTCTAGAACTCGAGATATCTTGATGTCGAGCGATGAATTTATCCACTGCGCCAACCATTCGACTGAAAATTGGGTGACATAGAAAGGTAGCTATCTTACGGAAATGAAACGAGTTTGAAAAATAGCGAAAAAAAACGAATGACGCGAGTCTAGAACTCGAGATATCTTGATCTCGAGCGATGAATTTATCCACTGCGCCAACCATTCGACTGAAAATTGGGTGATTTAGAAAGGTAGCTATCTTACGGAAACGAAACGAGTTTGAAAAAAAATAGCGAAAAAAAAAAAAACGATGACGCGAGTCTAGAACTCGAGATATCTTGATCTCGAGCGATGAATTTATCCACTGCGCCAACCATTCGACTGAAAACTGGGTGATTTAGAAAGGTAGCTATCTTACGGAAACGAAACGAGTTTGAAAAATAGCGAAAAAAAAAAACGAATGACGCGAGTCTAGAACTCGAGATATCTTGATCTCGAGCGATGAATTTATCCACTGCGCCAACCATTCGACTGAAAATTGGGTGATTTAGAAAGGTAGCTATCTTACGGAAACGAAACGAGTTTGAAAAATAGCGAAAAAAAAAAACGAATGACGCGAGTCTAGAACTCGAGATATCTTGATCTCGAGCGATGAATTTATCCACTGCGCCAACCATTCGACTGAAAATTGGGTGATTTAGAAAGGTAGCTATCTTACGGAAACGAAACGAGTTTGAAAAATAGCGAAAAAAAAAACGAATGACGCGAGTCTAGAACTCGAGATATCTTGATCTCGAGCGATGAATTTATCCACTGCGCCAACCATTCGACTGAAAATCGGGTGATTTAGAAAGGTAGCTATCTTACGGAAACGAAACGAGTTTGAAAAATAGCGAAAAAAAAAACGAATGACGCGAGTCTAGAACTCGAGATATCTTGATCTCGAGCGATGAATTTATCCACTGCGCCAACCATTCGACTGAAAATTGGGTGACATAGAAAGGTAGCTATCTTACGGAAACGAAACGAGTTTGAAAAATAGCGAAAAAAAAAAAAAACGAATGACGCGAGTCTAGAACTCGAGATATCTTGATCTCGAGCGATGAATTTATCCACTGCGCCAACCATTCGACTGAAAACTGGGTGATTTAGAAAGGTAGCTATCTTACGGAAACGAAACGAGTTTGAAAAATAGCGAAAAAAAAAAAAAACGAATGACGCGAGTCTAGAACTCGAGATATCTTGATCTCGAGCGATGAATTTATCCACTGCGCCAACCATTCGACTGAAAATTGGGTGACATAGAAAGGTAGCTATCTTACGGAAACGAAACGAGTTTGAAAAATAGCGAAAAAAAAAAACGAATGACGCGAGTCTAGAACTCGAGATATCTTGATCTCGAGCGATGAATTTATCCACTGCGCCAACCATTCGACTGAAAAATGGGTGATTTAGAAAGGTAGCTATCTTACGGAAACGAAACGAGTTTGAAAAATAGCGAAAAAAAAACGAAATGACGCGAGTCTAGAACTCGAGATATCCTGATCTCGAGCGATGAATTTATCCACTGCGCCAACCATTCGACTGAAAATTGGGTGATTTAGAAAGGTAGCTATCTTACGGAAACGAAACGAGTTTGAAAAATAGCGAAAAAAAAAACGAATGACGCGAGTCTAGAACTCGAGATATCTTGATCTCGAGCGATGAATTTATCCACTGCGCCAACCATTCGACTGAAAATTGGGTGATTTAGAAAGGTAGCTATCTTACGGAAACGAAACGAGTTTGAAAAATAGCGAAAAAAAAAAAAAACGAATGACGCGAGTCTAGAACTCGAGATATCTTGATCCCGAGCGATGAATTTATCCACTGCGCCAACCATTCGACTGAAAACTGGGTGATTTAGAAAGGTAGCTATCTTACGGAAACGAAACGAGTTTGAAAAATAGCGAAAAAAAAAAAAAAATGACGCGAGTCTAGAACTCGAGATATCTTGATCTCGAGCGATGAAATTTATCCACTGCGCCAACCATTCGACTGAAAATTGGGTGACATAGAAAGGTAGCGATCTTACGGAAACGAAACGAGTTAGAAAAATAGCGAAAAAAAAACGAATGACGCGAGTCTAGAACTCGAGATATCTTGATCCCGAGCGATGAATTTATCCACTGCGCCAACCATTCGACTGAAAACTGGGTGATTTAGAAAGGTAGCTATCTTACGGAAACGAAACGAGTTTGAAAAATAGCGAAAAAAAAACGAATGACGCGAGTCTAGAACTCGAGACATCTTGGTCTCGAGCGACGAATTTATCCACTGCGCCAACCATTCGACTGAAAATTGGATGACATAGAAAGGTAGCTAGCTATCTTACGGAAACGAAACGAGTTTCAAAAATAGCGAAAAAAAACGATTGACGCGAGTCTAGAACTCGAGATATCTTGATCTCGAGCGATGAATTTATCCACTGCGCCAACCATTCGACTGAAAATTGGGTGACATAGAAAGGTAGCTATCTTACGGAAACGAAACGAGTTTGAAAAATAGCGAAAAAAAAAAAACGAATGACGCGAGTCTAGAACTCGAGATATCTTGATCTCGAGCGATGAATTTATCCACTGCGCCAACCATTCGACTGAAAATTGGGTGATTTAGAAAGGTAGCTATCTTACGGAAACGAAACGAGTTTGAAAAATAGCGAAAAAAAAAACGAATGACGCGAGTCTAGAACTCGAGATATCTTGATCTCGAGCGATGAATTTATCCACTGTGCCAAGCATTCGTCTGAAAATCGGGTGATTTAGAAAGGTAGCTATCTTACGGAAACGAAACGAGTTTGAAAAATAGCGAAAAAAAAAAAACGAATGACGCGAGTCTAGAACTCGAGATATCTTGATCTCGAGCGATGAATTTATCCACTGCGCCAACCATTCGACTGAAAACTGGGTGACATAGAAAGGTAGCTATCTTACGGAAACGAAACGAGTTTGAAAAATAGCGAAAAAAAAAAACGAATGACGCGAGTCTAGAACTCGAGATATCTTGATCTCGAGCGATGAATTTATCCACTGCGCCAACCATTCGACTGAAAACTGGGTGATTTAGAAAGGTAGCTATCTTACGGAAACGAAACGAGTTTGAAAAATAGCGAAAAAAAAAAAAAAATGACGCGAGTCTAGAACTCGAGATATCTTGATCTCGAGCGATGAATTTATCCACTGCGCCAACCATTCGACTGAAAATTGGGTGATTTAGAAAGGTAGCTATCTTACGGAAACGAAACGAGTTTGAAAAATAGCGAAAAAAAAAAAAAACGAATGACGCGAGTCTAGAACTCGAGATATCTTGATCTCGAGCGATGAATTTATCCACTGCGCCAACCATTCGACTGAAAATTGGGTGATTTAGAAAGGTAGCTATCTTACGGAAACGAAACGAGTTTGAAAAATAGCGAAAAAAAAAACGAATGACGCGAGTCTAGAACTCGAGATATCTTGATCTCGAGCGATGAATTTATCCACCACTGCGCCAACCATTCGACTGAAAAACTGGGTGACATAGAAAGGTAGCTATCTTACGGAAACGAAACGAGTTTGAAAAATAGCGAAAAAAAAACGAATGACGCGAGTCTAGAACTCGAGATATCTGATCTCGAGCGATGATGAATTTTATCCACTGCGCCAACCATTCGACTGAAAACTGGGTGATTTAGAAAGGTAGCTATCTTACGGAAACGAAACGAGTTTGAAAAATAGCGAAAAAAAAAAAAACGAATGACGCGAGTCTAGAACTCGAGATATCTTGATCTCGAGCGATGAATTTATCCACTGCGCCAACCATTCGACTGAAAAACTGGGTGATTTAGAAAGGTAGCTATCTTACGGAAACGAAACGAGTTTGAAAAATAGCGAAAAAAAAAAAACGAATGACGCGAGTCTAGAACTCGAGATATCTTGATCTCGAGCGATGAATTTATCCACTGCGCCAACCATTCGACTGAAAATTGGGTGATTTAGAAAGGTAGCTATCTTACGAAACGAAACGAGTTTGAAAAATAGCGAAAAAAAAAAACGAATGACGCGAGTCTAGAACTCGAGATATCTTGATCTCGAGCGATGAATTTATCCACTGCGCCAACCATTCGACTGAAAATTGGGTGATTTAGAAAGGTAGCTATCTTACGGAAACGAAACGAGTTTGAAAAATAGCGAAAAAAAAAACGAATGACGCGAGTCTAGAACTCGAGATATCTTGATCTCGAGCGATGAATTTATCCACTGCGCCAACCATTCGACTGAAAATTGGGTGATTTAGAAAGGTAGCTATCTTACGGAAACGAAACGAGTTTGAAAAATAGCGAAAAAAAAAAAAAAACGAATGACGCGAGTCTAGAACTCGAGATATCTTGATCTCGAGCGATGAATTTATCCACTGCGCCAACCATTCGACTGAAAATTGGGTGACATAGAAAGGTAGCTATCTTACGGAAACGAAACGAGTTTGAAAAATAGCGAAAAAAAAAAAAAATGACGCGAGTCTAGAACTCGAGATATCTTGATCTCGAGCGATGAATTTATCCACTGCGCCAACCATTCGACTGAAAAATCTGGGTGATTTAGAAAGGTAGCTATCTTACGGAAACGAAACGAGTTTGAAAAATAGCGAAAAAAAAAAACGAATGACGCGAGTCTAGAACTCGAGATATCTTGATCTCGAGCGATGAATTTATCCACTGCGCCAACCATTCGACTGAAAATTGGGGTGATTTAGAAAGGTAGCTATCTTACGGAAACGAAACGAGTTTGAAAAATAGCGAAAAAAAAAAAACGAATGACGCGAGTCTAGAACTCGAGATATCTTGATCTCGAGCGATGAATTTATCCACTGCGCCAACCATTCGACTGAAAATTGGGTGATTTAGAAAGGTAGCTATCTTACGGAAACGAAACGAGTTTGAAAAATAGCGAAAAAAAACGAAAATGACGCGAGTCTAGAACTCGAGATATCTTGATCTCGAGCGATGAATTTATCCACTGCGCCAACCATTCGACTGAAAATTGGGTGATTTAGAAAGGTAGCTATCTTACGGAAACGAAACGAGTTTGAAAAATAGCGAAAAAAAAAAAACGAATGACGCGAGTCTAGAACTCGAGATATCTTGATCTCGAGCGATGAATTTATCCACTGCGCCAACCATTCGACTGAAAATTGGGTGATTTAGAAAGGTAGCTATCTTACGGAAACGAAACGAGTTTGAAAAATAGCGAAAAAAAAAAAAATGACGCGAGTCTAGAACTCGAGATATCTTGATCTCGAGCGATGAATTTATCCAATGCGCCAACCATTCGACTGAAAAAAGAGGTGATTTAGAAAGGTAGCTATCTTACGGAAACGAAACGAGTTTGAAAAATAGCGAAAAAAAAAAACGAATGACGCGAGTCTAGAACTCGAGATATCTTGATCTCGAGCGATGAATTTATCCACTGCGCCAACCATTCGACTGAAAATTGGGTGATTTAGAAAGGTAGCTATCTTACGGAAACGAAACGAGTTTGAAAAATAGCGAAAAAAAAAACGAATGACGCGAGTCTAGAACTCGAGATATCTTGATCTCGAGCGATGAATTTATCCACTGCGCCAACCATTCGACTGAAAACTGGGTGATTTAGAAAGGTAGCTATCTTACGGAAACGAAACGAGTTTGAAAAATAGCGAAAAAAAAAAACGAATGACGCGAGTCTAGAACTCGAGATATCTTGATCTCGAGCGATGAATTTATCCACTGCGCCAACCATTCGACTGAAAACTGGGTGATTTAGAAAGGTAGCTATCTTACGGAAACGAAACGAGTTTGAAAAATAGCGAAAAAAAAACGAATGACGCGAGTCTAGAACTCGAGATATCTTGATCTCGAGCGATGAATTTATCCACTGCGCCAACCATTCGACTGAAAATTGGGTGATTTAGAAAGGTAGCTATCTTACGGAAACGAAACGAGTTTGAAAAATAGCGAAAAAAAAAACGAATGACGCGAGTCTAGAACTCGAGATATCTTGATCTCGAGCGATGAATTTATCCACTGCGCCAACCATTCGACTGAAAATTGGGTGATTTAGAAAGGTAGCTATCTTACGGAAACGAAACGAGTTTGAAAAATAGCGAAAAAAAAACGAATGACGCGAGTCTAGAACTCGAGATATCTTGATCTCGAGCGATGAATTTATCCACTGCGCCAACCATTCGACTGAAAAATGGGTGACATAGAAAGGTAGCTATCTTACGGAAACGAAACGAGTTTGAAAAATAGCGAAAAAAAAACGAATGACGCGAGTCTAGAACTCGAGATATCTTGATCTCGAGCGATGAATTTATCCACTGCGCCAACCATTCGACTGAAAACTGGGTGATTTAGAAAGGTAGCTATCTTACGGAAACGAAACGAGTTTGAAAAATAGCGAAAAAAAAAAACGAATGACGCGAGTCTAGAACTCGAGATATCTTGATCTCGAGCGATGAATTTATCCACTGCGCCAACCATTCGACTGAAAAATTGGGTGATTTAGAAAGGTAGCTATCTTACGGAAACGAAACGAGTTTGAAAAATAGCGAAAAAAAAAAAAACGAATGACGCGAGTCTAGAACTCGAGATATCTTGATCTCGAGCGATGAATTTATCCACTGCGCCAACCATTCGACTGAAAATTGGGTGATTTAGAAAGGTAGCTATCTTACGGAAACGAAACGAGTTTGAAAAATAGCGAAAAAAAAAAACGAATGACGCGAGTCTAGAACTCGAGATATCTTGATCTCGAGCGATGAATTTATCCACTGCGCCAACCATTCGACTGAAAATTGGGTGATTTAGAAAGGTAGCTATCTTACGGAAACGAAACGAGTTTGAAAAATAGCGAAAAAAAAAAACGAATGACGCGAGTCTAGAACTCGAGATATCTTGATCTCGAGCGATGAATTTATCCACTGCGCCAACCATTCGACTGAAAATTGGGTGATTTAGAAAGGTAGCTATCTTACGGAAACGAAACGAGTTTGAAAAATAGCGAAAAAAAAACGAATGACGCGAGTCTAGAACTCGAGATATCTTGATGTCGAGCGATGAATTTATCCACTGCGCCACCCATTCGACTGAAAATTGGGTGACATGGAAAGGTAGCTATCTTACGGAAATGAAACGAGTTTGAAAAATAGCGAAAAAAACGAATGACGCGAGTTTAGAACTCGAGATATTCTGATCTCGAGCGATGAATTTATCCACTGCGCCAACCATTCGACTGAAAACTGGGTGATTCAGAAAGGTAGCTATCTTACGGAAACGAAACGAGTTTGAAAAATAGCGAAAAAAAACGAATGACGCGAGTCTAGAACTCGAGATATCCTGATCTCGAGCGATGAATTTATCCACTGCGCCAACCATTCGACTGAAAACTGGGTGATTTAGAAAGGTAGCTATCTTACGGAAACGAAACGAGTTTGAAAAATAGCGAAAAAAAAAAAACGAATGACGCGAGTCTAGAACTCGAGATATCTTGATCTCGAGCGATGAATTTATCCACTGCGCCAACCATTCGACTGAAAATTGGGTGATTTAGAAAGGTAGCTATCTTACGGAAACGAAACGAGTTTGAAAAATAGCGAAAAAAAAAACGAATGACGCGAGTCTAGAACTCGAGATATCTTGATCTCGAGCGATGAATTTATCCACTGCGCCAACCATTCGACTGAAAATTGGGTGATTTAGAAAGGTAGCTATCTTACGGAAACGAAACGAGTTTGAAAAATAGCGAAAAAAAAACGAATGACGCGAGTCTAGAACTCGAGATATCTTGATCTCGAGCGATGAATTTATCCACTGCGCCAACCATTCGACTGAAAATGGGTGATTTAGAAAGGTAGCTATCTTACGGAAACGAAACGAGTTTGAAAAATAGCGAAAAAAAAAACGAATGACGCGAGTCTAGAACTCGAGATATCTTGATCTCGAGCGATGAATTTATCCACTGCGCCAACCATTCGACTGAAAAACTGGGTGATTTAGAAAGGTAGCTATCTTACGGAAACGAAACGAGTTTGAAAAATAGCGAAAAAAAAAAAACGAATGACGCGAGTCTAGAACTCGAGATATCTTGATCTCGAGCGATGAATTTATCCACTGCGCCAACCATTCGACTGAAAAATGGGTGATTTAGAAAGGTAGCTATCTTACGGAAACGAAACGAGTTTGAAAAATAGCGAAAAAAAAAACGAATGACGCGAGTCTAGAACTCGAGATATCTTGATCTCGAGCGATGAATTTATCCACTGCGCCAACCATTCGACTGAAAATTGGGTGATTTAGAAAGGTAGCTATCTTACGGAAACGAAACGAGTTTGAAAAATAGCGAAAAAAAAACGAATGACGCGAGTCTAGAACTCGAGATATCTTGATCTCGAGCGATGAATTTATCCACTGCGCCAACCATTCGACTGAAAATTGGGTGATTTAGAAAGGTAGCTATCTTACGGAAACGAAACGAGTTTGAAAAATAGCGAAAAAAAACGAATGACGCGAGTCTAGAACTCGAGATATCTTGATCTCGAGCGATGAATTTATCCACTGCGCCAACCATTCGACTGAAAATTGGGTGATTTAGAAAGGTAGCTATCTTACGGAAACGAAACGAGTTTGAAAAATAGCGAAAAAAAAAAAACGAATGACGCGAGTCTAGAACTCGAGATATCTTGATCTCGAGCGATGAATTTATCCACTGCGCCAACCATTCGACTGAAAATTGGGTGATTTAGAAAGGTAGCTATCTTACGGAAACGAAACGAGTTTGAAAAATAGCGAAAAAAAACGAATGACGCGAGTCTAGAACTCGAGATATCTTGATGTCGAGCGATGAATTTATCCACTGCGCCAACCATTCGACTGAAAATTGGGTGACATAGAAAGGTAGCTATCTTACGGAAATGAAACGAGTTTGAAAAATAGCGAAAAAAAACGAATGACGCGAGTCTAGAACTCGAGATATCCTGATCTCGAGCGATGAATTTATCCACTGCGCCAACCATTCGACTGAAAACTGGGTGATTTAGAAAGGTAGCTATCTTACGGAAACGAAACGAGTTTGAAAAATAGCGAAAAAAAAACGAATGACGCGAGTCTAGAACTCGAGATATCCTGATCTCGAGCGATGAATTTATCCACTGCGCCAACCATTCGACTGAAAACTGGGTGATTTAGAAAGGTAGCTATCTTACGGAAACGAAACGAGTTTGAAAAATAGCGAAAAAAAAAACGAATGACGCGAGTCTAGAACTCGAGACATCTTGGTCTCGAGTGACGAATTTAACCACTGCGCCAAACCATTCGACTGAAAATTGCGTGATTTAGAAAGGTAGCTATCTTACGGAAACGAAACGAGTTTGAAAAATAGCAAAAAAAAAACGAATGACGCGAGTCTAGAACTCGAGATATCTTGATCTCGAGCGATGAATTTATCCACTGCGCCAACCATTCGACTGAAAATTTGGGTGACATTTAGAAAGGTAGCTATCTTACGGAAACGAAACGAGTTTGAAAAATAGCGAAAAAAAAACGAATGACGCGAGTCTAGAACTCGAGACATCTTGATCTCGAGCGATGAATTTATCCACTGCGCCAACCATTCGACTGAAAATTGGGGTGATTTAGAAAGGTAGCTATCTTACGGAAACGAAACGAGTTTGAAAAATAGCGAAAAAAAAAAAAAAACGAATGACGCGAGTCTAGAACTCGAGATATCTTGATGTCGAGCGATGAATTTATCCACTGCGCCAACCATTCGACTGAAAATTGGGTGACATAGAAAGGTAGCTATCTTACGGAAATGAAACGAGTTTGAAAAATAGCGAAAAAAAACGAATGACGCGAGTCTAGAACTCGAGATATCCTGATCTCGAGCGATGAACTTATCCACTGAGCCAACCATTCGACTGAAAACTGGGTGATTTTGAAAGGTAGCTATCTTACGGAAACGAAACGAGTTTGAAAAATAGCGAAAAAAAACGAATGACGCGAGTCTAGAACTCGAGATATCCTGATCTCGAGCGATGAATTTATCCACTGCGCCAACCATTCGACTGAAAACTGGGTGATTTAGAAAGGTAGCTATCTTACGGAAACGAAACGAGTTTGAAAAATAGCGAAAAAAAACGAATGACGCGAGTCTAGAACTCGAGACATCTTGATCTCGAGCTATGAATTTATCCACTTCGCCAACGATTGGACTGAAAATTGTGTGACATAGAAAGGTAGCTATCTTACGGAAACGAAACGAGTTTGAAAAATAGCGAAAAAAAACGAATGATGCGAGTCTAGAACTCGAGATATCTTGATCTCGAGCAATGAATTTATCCACTGCGCCAACCATTCGACTGAAAATTGGGTGATTTAGAAAGGTAGCTATCTTACGCAAACGAAACGAGTTTGAAAAATTGCGAAAAAAAAACGAATGACGCAAGTCTAGATCCCGAGATATCTTGATCTCGAGCGATGAACTTATCCACTGCGCCTATGATTCGACTGAAAATTGGGTGACATAGAAAGGTAGCTATCTTACGGAAACGAAACGAGTTTGAAAAATAGCGAAAAAAAACGAATGACGCGAGTCTAGAACTCGAGATATCTTGATCTCGAGCGATGAATTTATCCACTCCGCCAACCATTCGACTGAAAGTTGGGTGACATAGAAAGGTAGCTATCTTAAGGAAACGAAGCGAGTTTCAAAAATAACGAAAAAAAATCGTATGACGCGAGTCTACAACTCGAGATACCTTTATCTCGAGTTCTAGACTCGCGTCATACGATTTTTTTCGCTATTTTTCAAACTCGTTTCGTTTCCGTAAGATAGCTACCTTTCTAAATCACCCAATTTTCAGACGAACGCTAGGCACAGTGGTTAAATTCATCGCTCGAGATCAAGGTATCCCGAGTTCTAGACTCGCGTCATACGATTTTTTTCGCTATTTTACAAACTCGCTTCGTTTCCGTAAGATAGCTACCTTTTTATGTCACCCAACTTTGAGTCGAATGGTTGGCGGAGTGGATAAATTCATTGCTTTTTTTCGCTATTTTTCAAACTCGTTTCGTTTCCGTAAGATAGCTACCTTTCTAAATCACCCAGTTTTCAGTCGAATGGTTGGCGCAGTGGATAAATTCATCGCTCGAGATCAGGATATCTCGAGTTCTAGACTCGCGTCATTCGTTTTTTTTTTGCTATTTTTCAAACTCGTTTCGTTTCCGTAAGATAGCTATCTTTCTAAATCACCCAGTTTTCAGTCGAATGGTTGGCGCAGTGGATAAGTTCATCGCTCGAGATCAGGATATCTCGAGTTCTAGACTCGCGTCATTCGTTTTTTTTTCGCTATTTTTCAAACTCGTTTCATTTCCTTAAGATAGCTACCTTTCTATGTCACCCAATTTTCAGTCGAATTGTTGGCGCAGTGGATAAATTCATCGCTCGACATCAAGATATCTCGAGTTCTAGACTCGCGTCATTCGTTTTATTTTTCGCTATTTTTGAAACTCGTTTCGTTTCCGTAAGATAGCTAACTTTCTAAATCACCCGATTTTCAGACGAATGCATGGCACAGTGGATAAATTCATCGCTCGAGATCAAGATATCTCGAGTTTTAGACTCGCGTCGTTCGTTTTTTTTTCGCTATTTTTCAAACTCGTTTCGTTTCCGTAAGATAGCTACCTTTCTAAATCACCCAATTTTCAGTCGAATCGTTGGCGGAGTGGGTGAATTCACCGTTCGAGATCAAGGTGTCTCGAGTTCTAGACTCGCGTCATACGTTTTTTTTCGCTATTTTTCAAACTCGCTTCGTTTCCGTAAGATAGCTACCTTTCAATGTCACCAAACTTTCAGTCTAATGGTTGGCGGAGTGGATAAATTCATCGCTCGAGATCAAGATATCTCGAGTTCTAGATTCGCGTCATTCGTTTTTTTTTGCTATTTTTGAAACTCGTTTCGTTTCCGTAAGATAGCTTTCTTTCTATGTCACCCAATTTTCAGTCGAGTGATTGGCGCAGTGGTTAAATTCGTCGCTCGAGACCATGATGTCTCGAGTTCAAGACTCGCGTCATCCGTTTTTTTCGCTATTTTTCAAACTCGTTTCGTTTCCGTAAGATAGCTACCTTTCTAAATCACCCAGTTTTCAGTCGAATGGTTGGCGCAGTGGATAAATTCATCGCTCGAGATCAGGATATCTCGAGTTCTAGACTCGCGTCACTCGTTTTTTTTTGCTATTTTTGAAACTCGTTTCGTTTCCGTAAGATCGCTAACTTTTTAAATCACCCGGTTTTTAGGCGAATGGTTGGCGCAGTGGATAAATTCATCGCTCGAGATCAGGATATCTCGAGTTCTAGACTCGCGTCGTTCGTTTTTTTCGCTATTTTTCAAACTCGTTTCATTTCCGTAATATATCTACCTTTCTATGTCACCCAGTTTCCAGTCGAATGGTTGGCGC
>CAVMBJ020000002.1:1023523-1039726 GCA_963675895.2 Styela plicata
TTCTAGCCTCGCGTCATTCGTTTTTTTTTTGCTATTTTTGAAACTCGTTTCGTTTCCGTAAGATAGCTACCTTTCTATGTCACCCAATTTTCAGTCGAATCGTTGGCGAAGTGGATAAATTCATCGCTCGAGATCAAGATGTCTCGAGTTCTAGACTCCCGTCATACGATTTTTTCGCTATTTTTCAAACTCGTTTCGTTTCCGTAAGATAGCTACCTTTCTATATCACCCAACTATCAGGCGAATGGTTGGCGCTGTGGATAAGTTTATCGCTCGAGATCAAGATATCTCGAGTTCTAGACTCGCGTCATTCGTTTTTTTTTCGCTATTTTTGAAACTCGTTTCGTTTCCGTAAGATAGCTACCTTTCTAAATCACCCAATTTTCAGTCGAATAGTTGGCGCAGTGGATAAATTCATCGCTCGAGATCAAGATGTCTCGAGTTCTTGACTCGCGTCATTCGTTTTTATTCGCTATTTTTCAAACTCGTTTCGTTTCCGTAAGATAGCTACCTTTCTGAAAAATAGCGAAAAAAAATCGTATGACGCGAGTATACAACTCGAGATACCTTGATCTCGAGTTCTAGACTCGCGTCATACGATTTTTTTCGCTATTTTTCAAACTCGTTTCGTTTCCGTAAGATAGCTACCTTTCTAAATCACCCAATTTTCAGACGAACGCTTGGCACAGTGGTTAAATTCATCGCTCGAGATCAAGGTATCCCGAGTTCTAGACTCGCGTCATACGATTTTTTTCGCTATTTTACAAACTCGCTTCGTTTCCGTAAGATAGCTACCTTTCTATGTCACCCAACTTTGAGTCGAATGGTTGGCGGAGTGGATAAATTCATTGCTTTTTTTCGCTATTTTTCAAACTCGTTTCGTTTCCGTAAGATAGCTACCTTTCTAAATCACCCAGTTTTCAGTCGAATGGTTGGCGCAGTGGATAAATTCATCGCTCGAGATCAGGATATCTCGAGTTTTAGACTCGCGTCATTCGTTTTTTTTTTGCTATTTTTCAAACTCGTTTCGTTTCCGTAAGATAGCTACCTTTCTAAATCACCCAGTTTTCAGTCGAATGGTTGGCGCAGTGGATAAGTTCATCGCTCGAGATCAAGGTATCTCGAGTTCTAGACTCGCGTCATTCGTTTTTTTTTCGCTATTTTTCAAACTCGTTTCATTTCCTTAAGATAGCTACCTTTCTATGTCACCCAATTTTCAGTCGAATTGTTGGCGCAGTGGATAAAATTATCGCTCGACATCAAGATATCTCGAGTTCTAGACTCGCGTCATTCGTTTTTTTTTCGCTATTTTTGAAACTCGTTTCGTTTCCGTAAGATAGCTACCTTTCTAAATCACCCGATTTTCAGACGAATGCTTGGCACAGTGGATAAATTCATCGCTCGAGATCAAGATATCTCGAGTTTTAGACACGCGTCGTTCGTTTTTTTTTCGCTATTTTTCAAACTCGTTTCGTTTCCGTAAGATAGCTACCTTTCTAAATCACCCAATTTTCAGTCGAATCGTTGGCGGAGTGGTTAAATTCACCGTTCGAGATCAAGGTGTCTCGAGTTCTAGACTCGCGTCATACGTTTTTTTTCGCTATTTTTCAAACTCGCTTCGTTTCCGTAAGATAGCTACCTTTCAATGTCACCAAACTTTCAGTCGAATGGTTGGCGGAGTGGATAAATTCATCGCTCGAGATCAAGATATCTCGAGTTCTAGATTCGCGTCATTCGTTTTTTTTGCTATTTTTGAAACTCGTTTCGTTTCCGTAAGATAGCTTTCTTTCTATGTCACCCAATTTTCAGTCGAGTGGTTGGCGCAGTGGTTAAATTCGTCGCTCGAGACCATGATGTCTCGAGTTCTAGACTCGCGTCATTCGTTTTTTTCGCTATTTTTCAAACTCGTTTCGTTTCCGTAAGATAGCTACCTTTCTACATCACCCAGTTTTCAGTCGAATGGTTGGCGCAGTGGATAAATTCATCGCTCGAGATCAGGATATCTCGAGTTCTAGACTCGCGTCACTCGTTTTTTTTCGCTATTTTTGAAACTCGTTTCGTTTCCGTAAGATCGCTAACTTTCTAAATCACCCAGTTTTCAGTCGAATGGTTGGCGCAGTGGATAAATTCATCGCTCGAGATCAGGATATCTCGAGTTCTAGACTCGCGTCGTTCGTTTTTTTCGCTATTTTTCAAACTCGTTTCATTTCCGTAAGATAGCTACCTTTCTATGTCGCCCAGTTTCCAGTCGAATGGTTAGCGCAGTGGATAAATTCATCGCTCGACATCAAGATATCTCGAGTTCGAGACTCGCGTCAATCGTTTTTTTTTCGCTATTTTTCAAACTCGTTTCGTTTCCGTAAGATAGCTACCTTTCTAAATCACCCAATTTTCAGTCGAATGGTTGGCGCAGTGGATAAATTCATCGATCGAGATCAAGATATCTCGAGTTCTAGACTCGCGTCATTCGTTTTTTTTTCGCTATTTTTCAAACTCGTTTCGTTTCCGTAAGATAGCTACCTCTCTAAATCACCCAATTTTCAGTCGAATCGTTGGCGGAGTGGGTAAATTCACCGCTCGAGATCAAGGTGTCTCGAGTTTTAGACTGGCGTCATACGATTTTTTTCGCTATTTTTCAAACTCGTTTCATTTCCGTAAGATAGCTACCTTTCTATGTCACCCAGTTTTCAGTCGAATGGTTGGCGCAGAGGAAAAATTCATCGCTCGACATCAAGATATCTCGAGTTCGAGACTCGCGTCATTCGTTTTTTTTTTCGCTATTTTTCAAACTCGTTTCTTTTCCGTAAGATAGCTACCTTTCTATGTCACCCAACTATCAGTCGAATGGTTGGCGCTGTGGATAAGTTCATCGCTCGAGATCAAGATATCTCGAGTTCTAGACTCGCGTCATTCGTTTTTTTTCGCTATTTTTCAAACTCGTTTCGTCTCCGTAAGATAGCTACCTTTCTATGTCATCCAATTTTTTAGTCGAATGGTTGGCGCAGTGGATAAATTCGTCGCTCGAGACCAAGATGTCTCGAGTTCAAGACTCGCGTCATTCGTTTTTTTTTCGCTATTTTTCAAACTCGTTTCGTTTCCGTAAGATAGCTACCTTTCTATGTCACCCAATTTTCAGTCGAATGGTTGGCGCAGTGGTGAAATTCATCGCTCGAAATCAAGATATCTCGAGTTCGAGACTCGCGTCATTCGTTTTTTTTTCGCTATTTTTCAAACTCGTTTCGTTTCCGTAAGATAGCTACCTTTCTATGTCACCCAATTTTCAGTCGAATGGTTGGCGCAGTGGATAAATTCATCGCTCGAGATCAAGATATCTCGAGTTCTAGACTCACGTCATTCGTTTTTTTTTCGCTATTTTTCAAACTCGTTTCGTTTCCGTAAGATAGCTACCTTTCTAAATCGCCCCTTTTTTCAGTCGAATGGTTGGCGCATTGGATAAATTTATCGCTAGACATCAAGATATCTCGAGTTCTAGACTCGCGTCATTCGTTTTTTTTTGCTTTTTTTGAAACTCGTTTCGTTTCCGTAAGATAGCTACCTTTCTATGTCACCCAATTTTCAGTCGAATCGTTGGCGAAGTGGATAAATTCATCGCTCGAGATCAAGATGTCTCGAGTTCTAGACTCCCGTCATACGATTTTTTTCGCTATTTTTCAAACTCGTTTCGTTTCCGTAAGATAGCTACCTTTTTATATCACCCAACTATCAGGCGAATGGTTGGCGCTGTGGATACGTTTATCGCTCGAGATCAAGATATCTCGAGTTCTAGACTCGCGTCATTCGTTTTTTTTCGCTATTTTTGAAACTCGTTTCGTTTCCGTAAGATAGCTACCTTTCTAAATCACCCACTTTTCAGTCGAATAGTTGGCGCAGTGGATAAATTCATCGCTCGAGATCAAGATGTCTCGAGTTCTTGACTCGCGTCATTCGTTTGTTTTTGCTATTTTTCAAACTCGTTTCGTTTCCGTAAGATAGCTACCTTTCTGAAAAATAGCAAAAAAAAATCGTATGACGCGAGTCTACAACTCGAGATACCTTGATCTCGAGCGGTGAATTTACCCACTCCGCCAACGATTCGTCTGAAAATTGGGTGATTCAGAAAGGTAGCTATCTTACGGAAACGAAACGAGTTTGAAAAATAGCGAAAAAAAACGAATGACGCGAGTCAAGAACTCGAGACATCTTGATCTCGAGCGATGAACTTATCCACAGCGCCAACCATTCGCCTGATAGTTGGGTGATATAGAAAGGTAGCTATCTTACGGAAACGAAACGAGTTTGAAAAATAGCGAAAAAAATCGTATGACGGGAGTCTAGAACTCGAGACATTTTGATCTCGAGCGATGAATTTATCCACTTCGCCAACGATTCGACTGAAAATTGGGTGACATAGAAAGGTAGCTATCTTACGGAAACGAAACGAGTTTCAAAAATAGCAAAAAAAACGAATGACGCGAGTCTAGAACTCGAGATATCTTGATGTCTAGCGATGAATTTATCCAATGCGCCAACCATTTGACTGACAAAAGGGGCGATTTAGAAAGGTAGCTATCTTACGGAAACGAAACGAGTTTGAAAAATAGCGAAAAAAAAACGAATGACGTGAGTCTAGAACTCGAGATATCTTGATCTCGAGCGATGAATTTATCCACTGCGCCAACCATTCGACTGAAAATTGGGTGACATAGAATGGTAGCTATCTTACGGAAACGAAACGAGTTTGAAAAATAGCGAAAAAAAAACGAATGACGCGAGTCTCGAACTCGAGATATCTTGATTTCGAGCGATGAATTTAACCACTGCGCCAACCATTCGACTGAAAATTGGGTGACATAGAAAGGTAGCTATCTTACGGAAACGAAACGAGTTTGAAAAATAGCGAAAAAAAAAACGAATGACGCGAGTCTAGAACTCGAGACATCTTGGTCTCGAGCGACGAATTTATCCACTGCGCCAACCATTCGACTAAAAAATTGGATGACATAGAAAGGTAGCTATCTTACGGAGACGAAACGAGTTTGAAAAATAGCGAAAAAAAACGAATGACGCGAGTCTAGAACTCGAGATATCTTGATCTCGAGCGATGAACTTATCCACAGCGCCAACCATTCGACTGATAGTTGGGTGACATAGAAAGGTAGCTATCTTACGGAAACGAAACGAGTTTGAAAAATAGCGAAAAAAAAAACGAATGACGCGAGTCTCGAACTCGAGATATCTTGATGTCGAGCGATGAATTTATCCTCTGCGCCAACCATTCGACTGAAAACTGGGTGATATAGAAAGGTAGCTATCTTACGGAAATGAAACGAGTTTGAAAAATAACGAAAAAAATCGTATGACGCCAGTCTAAAACTCGAGACACCTTGATCTCGAGCGGTGAATTTACCCACTCCGCCAACGATTCGACTGACAATTGGGTGATTTAGAAAGGTAGCTATCTTACGGAAACGAAACGAGTTTGAAAAATAGCGAAAAAAAACGAATGACGCGAGTCTAGAACTCGAGATATCTTGATCTCGATCGATGAATTTATCCACTGCGCCAACCATTCGACTGAAAATTGGGTGATTTAGAAAGGTAGCTATCTTACGGAAACGAAACGTGTTTGAAAAATAGCGAAAAAAAAACGAATGACGCGAGTCTCGAACTCGAGATATCTTGATGTCGAGCGATGAATTTATCCACTGCGCCAACCATTCGACTGAAAACTGGGTGACATAGAAAGGTAGCTATCTTACGGAAATGAAACGAGTTTGAAAAATAGCGAAAAAAACGAACGACGCGAGTCTAGAACTCGAGATATCCTGATCTCGAGCGATGAATTTATCCACTGCGCCAACCATTCGACTGAAAACTGGGTGATTTAGAAAGTTAGCTATCTTACGGAAACGAAACGAGTTTCAAAAATAGCGAAAAAAAACGAGTGACGCGAGTCTAGAACTCGAGATATCCTGATCTCGAGCGATGAATTTATCCACTGCGCCAACCATTCGACTGAAAACTGGGTGATTTAGAAAGGTAGCTATCTTACGGAAACGAAACGAGTTTGAAAAATAGCGAAAAAAACGAATGACGCGAGTCTAGAACTCGAGACATCTTGGTCTCGAGCGACGAATTTAACCACTGCGCCAACCACTCGACTGAAAATTGGGTGACATAGAAAGATAGCTATCTTACGGAAACGAAACGAGTTTCAAAAATAGCAAAAAAAAAACGAATGACGCGAGTCTAGAACTCGAGATATCTTGATCTCGAGCGATGAATTTATCCACTCCGCCAACCATTCAACTGAAAGTTTGGTGACATTGAAAGGTAGCTATCTTACGGAAACGAAGCGAGTTTGAAAAATAGCGAAAAAAAACGTATGACGCGAGTCTAGAACTCGAGACACCTTGATCTCGAGCGGTGAATTTACCCACTCCGCCAACGATTCGACTGAAAATTGGGTGATTTAGAAAGGTAGCTATCTTACGGAAACGAAACGAGTTTGAAAAATAGCGAAAAAAAAACGAACGACGCGAGTCTAAAACTCGAGATATCTTGATCTCGAGCGATGAATTTAACCACTGTGCCAAGCATTCGTCTGAAAATCGGGTGATTTAGGAAGGTAGCTATCTTACGGAAACGAAACGAGTTTCAAAAATAGCGGAAAAAAAACGAATGACGCGAGTCTAGAACTCGAGATATCTGGATGTCGAGCGATGAATTTATCCACTGCGCCAACAATTCGACTGAAAATTGGGTGACATAGAAAGGTAGCTATCTTAAGGAAATGAAACGAGTTTGAAAAATAGCGAAAAAAAAAACGAATGACGCGAGTCTAGAACTCGAGATATCCTGATCTCGAGCGATGAACTTATCCACTGCGCCAACCATTCGACTGAAAACTGGGTGATTTAGAAAGGTAGCTATCTTACGGAAACGAAACGAGTTTGAAAAATAGCGAAAAAAAAACGAATGACGCGAGTCTAGAACTCGAGATATCCTGATCTCGAGCGATGAATTTATCCACTGCGCTAACCATTCGACTGAAAACTGGGTGATTTAGAAAGGTAGCTATCTTACGGAAACGAAACGAGTTTGAAAAAAGCTAGAAAAAAAAGCAATGAATTTATCCACTCCGCCAACCATTCGACTCAAAGTTGGGTGACATAGAAAGGTAGCTATCTTACGGAAACGAAGCGAGTTTGTAAAAAATAGCGAAAAAATCGTATGACGCGAGTCTAGAACTCGGGATACCTTGATCTCGAGCGATGAATTTAACCTCTGTGCCAAGCGTTCGTCTGAAAATTGGGTGATTTAGAAAGGTAGCTATCTTACGGAAACGAAACGAGTTTGAAAAATAGCGAAAAAAATCGTATGACGCGAGTCTAGAACTCGAGATATCTTGATCTCGAGCAATGAATTTACCCACTCCGCCAACGATTCGACTGAAAATTGGTTGATTTAGAAAGGTAGCTATCTCACGGAAACGAAACGAGTTTGAAAAATAGCGAAAAAAAACGAATGACGCGAGTCTAGAACTCGAGACATCTTGGTCTCGAGCGACGAATTTAACCACTGCGCCAACCATTCATTCGACTGAAAATTGGGTGATTTAGAAAGGTAGCTATCTTACGGAAACGAAACGAGTTTCAAAAATAGCAAAAAAAAAACGAATGACGCGAGTCTAGAACTCGGGATATCTTGATGTCGAGCGATGAATTTATCCAATGCGCCAACCATTCATTCGTCTGAAAATTGGGTGACATAGAAAGGTAGCTATCTTACGGAAACGAAACGAGTTTGAAAAATGGCGAAAAAAAAACGAATGACGCGAGTCTCGAACTCGAGATATTTTTTTTTTTTTTTTTTTTATTGAAATTCGCTCAGAGCAAGGACACAGAAGAAGAATCAAACTTGAAAATTCTCCTGCATCCACTAAAGTGCAAAGAGCTACATAAAATGCAGGAGCAGGAACTAAAGAACCCCCATCCCTGATAGATGTCTATTAACGCGAGTTTTAAAGCCTTGTAGATCAACACGATCAGGAAAACAGCAAGAAGGCAAGGAATTCCAAAGTTTTGATATTCTTGGAAAAAAGCTTCTTGCATAAAACTGTTTGTGACATTGTGGAACCTTCACAGTGAATAAAAAATTGGTAGCCAATCGTGTTGATCGATTAAAAATTTTGTTCTGAGGAACGAGAGCAGAAATCTCCTTTGAACAAAGACCATTATAATATCTGTAAAATAAACATAGTGAGGCGACGTTGCGGCGGTGTGTCAAACTTTGCAGACTGCAGGAAAGTTTAGGACCAATCATATTGACCACACGCCTTTGAATACGATCGAGCATGCTAAGAACAGTGACAGACTGATTTAATTAGCTATCTTGCATGTCGAAAGAGGCACTGCCCCAAATGTGACAGCAATACTCCATACAGGGTCGAATCAATGATTTGTACAAATGGAGAATGATTTCGGGAGTGAGATAATGGCGAGCTCGATATAGAGAACCGACTTTCATCGAGGCTTGTTTAGCAATACTGGTGACATATTCATTCCAACTCATGTCCTTAGACAGTGTGAGTCCAACAAGACGAATATTTAAAGGATTCCTCCAGAACAGTACCAGAGAATGAAATTTGGGTTGCATTCGTATTAGTGTAACGATTACTTGATAAAACTTTAGTCTTCTCCGAGTTAAGAGTTACCTGCCAAGTGTCACCCCAATTAGATACTGTGGCCAAATCACACTCAAGTGATTTTGCCAGAGCTAGACGTTGTTCCGGGAGGGATTTTTCATTGAGACAAGAATATAGAGTTGTATCAGTCATCAGCGTAAATTACCAAATCACATATCAAATTATCGGGCAGGTCATTAATATATATCAAGAACAAAGTTGGACCAAGGATCGACCCCTGAGGGACACCGGATGAAATGGAATAATTACCTGAACGTTGTCCGTCCAAAACAACATTAATTTTTTACGATTGGATAAGAAAGATTTGACAATTGAAAAAACTTGTCCAGAAATCCCATACGATTGAATTTTCTCTGCAACAGACCTTGGTGCCAAACTCTGTCAAATGCTTTAGAAATGTTTAGAGCAACCGACTTTGCCTCCCCACAACGATCAAGGGCGCGAAAATATTCGTTCAGTTATTACTGTCAACAAGTCAGCAGTAGAGCGAGAACGACGAAAACTATACTGCTTGTCCGTGAGGAGACAAAGCGACTCCAGGTGTCCAGAAATTTTATTATTAATAATTGATTCAAAAATTTTACTTATAATTGGTAAGAGACTAATTGGACGATATTTATTAGAATCAGTTCGGTCGCCACAGTTTTTGAATGCCGGCACAATCGTTGCACATTTCCATGTATTTGGGAAGGTACATTCTTTTAAGCATTTAATTAAAAAGTTTGGCCAAAATAGAGGACAACTCAGGTGAAAGAATCTTCAGAATCACAGATGGAATGCTGTCAGGACCAGGAGATATGTTCGAATCGAGTTTGGCAATCATTCCAGAGACAAGTAGCGGAGTTACTGACATGCTCTCCAATGTAACGTCGGTTCGATTTGGAAAAATTAGGGGGTGAGGTTACAGAAACCGAACCAAGGCTGCAGTTATTAGAGAACATCCTCGCAAACAACTCCGCCTTGTCTCTGGACGCGAGAACACACAATTTCAGGGCCATTTAAAAGAGGAGGGATACTAGATTTACCCCTGTTCATTACATTATTTATTATTTTCCAAAAATCTTTGGAACCCAATTTTTGTTGTGAAATTTTGGATTTGGTGGATTCCATGTATCGAGTTCTAGCAATTCTGAAAATTCTTCCACAATTATTTCTAGCCTTTCTGTGAAGTCGTCCATTATTGACGTTGGGATGTCGACGATAGCGGTGGAAATGATGATTTCTCGTCGCTATTGCCGCCGAAAGCATTCAGGTGAAAACCATGGGGCAGAGTGGGGCTTCACCTGGAATCTTCGGTGAGGAATGAATTCATCAATTCCAAGGCGTATCCACTCTGCGATTTCCACCGCACACTCATTAGCAGGCAACAAGAAAACATCATTCCACGGCACATCGCGAAGGAAGTCCCGAAAAGAGTCCAAGTCACCGCCCTTGTAGTTATAAGAAGTGCGGTGAAAAAGGAGACTCTTTACTTATGAGAGTCGAATTTTTTAATCTCAGCTGCAAAATGACGTGGTCTGAAGTACCAAGTGGGGGCTGGGGAACCAGGGAGAATACATCACCTGGATCTGAGAAAAAAACAAAGATCCAGTCGGGAAGAAGCGTGAGCCGGGTTATCGGGGATCCTAGTCATAAAAATCCACCACCTGTGTCAGAGATTCAGTGATGGCGAAATTATGAGTTTTAATTCCGGCTAGGTCAGTTGCAGCTGAATTCAACCAGGTATCGTGATGGGCATTAAAATCTCCCATTATGCAAAAATTTGGCAGATGGACAAGTCATCAAAATCTTGTCCATCTGCAAAGAGATGTCATCAAGGACAGAACAATCTTGGGTTGAGGGGGATCGGTATACGAAAAAGAATAGAAAATGATGTCGATGTCAGAAGCGAAATGCGAAGGCACAGATACGAAAGTGATGTGGACTCAAAAGCAAATGCACGAGCTACAGGCAGATTGCTACGAACGTAGACAGCTAGTCCGTGCATATGCTTTGGAGAATCCTTGCGCATGAGCGGCAAATAACCCTCGACCCCGAAATCAGAAGATGAGATTCCAGGATTAAGGTTGGTCTCGCAGAGTGCAAAGACATCTGGACTATTCCTCGCAAGGAATGATTCCACAGAAACGAAGTTTCCTCTGAACCCACGAACGTTAGAAAAACAAATTGAAAAATTGTTGACCGTGAGATTCTTAGCACCCCCTCCCCTATTACGGGGTGCACGGGACTGGGGGCCATTGGCTTTATTCGGACGCGTCATATTATGTGAAAAAACCAGCAACTGCACGCTGAGCAGGAAACATTCCAAGGGAACTGAACTGCCATCGTTGAATGCAGTGAGTGGTATCTACCCTGGACGAGAGTATGACTCTCTACCACTTCATGAGATTGGGATTACGTTTGGTTTACCTTCTGTCTGTAGAACTTCCTGATAAGGGTGACCCTGCCAGGAGAGAATATCTCCAGTCAGTATAGCGCTACAGATTACAAAGGTAATAAGCCCATCCGCCGCGACAAGGCAGTAATCCCATGGATGTCGAGCGATGAATTTATCCACTGCGCCAACCATTCGACTGAAAACTGGGTGACATAGAAAGGTAGCTATCTTACGGAAATGAAACGAGTTTGAAAAATAGCGAAAAAAATCGTATGACGCGAGTCTAGAACTCGAGACACCTTGATCTCGAGCGGTGAATTTACCCACTCCGCTAACGATTCGACTGAAAATTGGGTGATTTAGAAAGGTAGCTATCTTACGGAAACGAAACGAGTTTGAAAAATAGCGAAAAAAAAAAAAACGAACGACGCGAGTCTAGAACTCGAGATATCTTGATCTCGATCGATGAATTTATCCACTGTGCCAAGCATTCGTCTGAAAATCGGGTGATTTAGAAAGGTAGCTATCTTACGGAAACGAAACAAGTTTGAAAAATAGCGAAAAAAAAACGAATGACGCGAGTCTAGAACTCGAGACATCTTGGTCTCGAGCGACGAATTTAACCACTGCGCCAACCATTCGACTGAAAATTGGGTGACATAGAAAGATAGCTATCTTACGGAAACGAAACGAGTTTCAAAAATAGCAAAAAAAAAAACGAATGACGCGAGTCTAGAACTCGAGATATCTTGATGTCGAGCGATGAATTTATCCAATGCGCCAACCATTCGACTGAAAAAAGGGGTGATTTAGAAAGGTAGCTATCTTACGGAAACGAAACGAGTTTGAAATATAGCGAAAAAAAAAACGAATGACGCGAGTCTAGAACTCGAGATATCTTGATCTCGAGCGATGAATTTATCCACTGCGCCAACCATTCGACTGAAAATTGGGTGACATAGAAAGGTAGCTATCTTACGGAAACGAAACGAGTTTGAAAAATAGCGAAAAAAAAAACGAATGACGCGAGTCTAGAACTCGAGATATCTTGATCTCGAGCGATGAATTTATCCACTGCGGCAACCATTCGACTGAAAACTGGGTGATTTAGAAAGGTAGCTATCTTACGGAAACGAAACGAGTTTGAAAAATAGCGAAAAAAGAACGAATGACGCGAGTCTAGAACTCGAGACATCTTGGTCTCGAGCGACGAATTTATCCACTGCGCCAACTATTCGACTGAAAATTGGATGACATAGAAAGGTAGCTATCTTACGGAAACGAATTTCAAAAATAGCGAAAAAAAACGAATGACGCGAGTCTAGAACTCGAGATATCTTGATCTCGAGCAATGAATTTATCCACTCCGCCAACCATTCGACTGAAAGTTTGGTGACATTGAAAGGTAGCTATCTTACGGAAACGAAGCGAGTTTGAAAAATAGCGAAAAAAATCGTATGACTCGAGTCTAGAACTCGAGATACCTTGATCCCGAGCGGTGAATTTACCCACTCCGCCAACGATTCGACTGAAAATTGGGTGATTTAGAAAGGTAGCTATCTTACGGAAACGAAACGAGTTTGAAAAATAGCGAAAAAAAAACGAGTGACGCGAGTCTAGAACTCGAGATATCTTGATCTCGAGCGATGAATTTATCCACTGTGCCAAGCATTCGTCTGAAAATTGGGTGATTTAGAAAGGTAGCTATCTTACGGAAACGAAACGAGTTTGAAAAATAGCGAAAAAAAAACGAATGAGGCGAGTCTAGAACTCGAGATAACTTGATCTCGAGCGATGAATTTATCCACTGCGCCAACCATTCGACTGAAAATTGGGTGACATAGAAAGGTAGCTATCTTACGGAAACGAAACGAGTTTGAAAAATAGCGAAAAAAATCGTATGACGCGAGTCTAGAACTCGAGACACCTTGATCTCGAGCGGTGAATTTACCCACTCCGCTAACGATTCGACTGAAAATTGGATGACATAGAAAGGTAGCTATCTTACGGAAACGAAACGAGTTTCAAAAATAGCGAAAAAAAACGAATGACGCGAGTCTAGAACTCGAGATATCTTGATCACGAGCGATGAACTTATCGAGTTACCACATCGCCAACCATTCGACTGATAGTTGGGTGACATAGAAAAAGGATAGCTATCTTACGGAAACGAAACGAGTTTGAAAAATAGTGAAAAAAAATCGACTGACGCGAGTTTGGAACTCGAGATATCTTGATCTCCAGCGATGAATTTATCCACTCCGACAACCATTCGACTGAAAACTGGGTGATTTAGAAAGATAGCTATCTTACGGAATCGAAACGAGTTTGAAAAATAATGAAAATGAAATCGACAGAAGCGAGTCTAGAACTCGAGATATCTTGATGTCGCATATATAGATCTAATGTTGTGGAGATCTTTTTTGTGGCACCATCCCAACTCTTTGCCTCACACAAGTAACGTGTGAGTGAGTCAGTATCATACAAACATTATTCCCGTCGAAAAATCGTTCCATCTAATGTAATTTCAGTTTATATGGCTTACAAGGTGACCTTTTCACGATGACATCGATATTTCTCGCGTATATTTTTATATACTTGTGTTATGATGGTTGTGTCTGTGTGATTCAAACAGTCATTTTGCACGCAGGCGCTATGTGGGATGTAGCTCAGGGGTAGAGCGCACGCTTTGCATGTGTGAGGCCCCGCGTTCGACCCCGGCATCTCCATCCTGAAGTTTCATCATGTGCGCAAAACATTCATATTTCATTTTTGTGATTAGCGAATTACAACTAGTGTTAATGCCTTCGCGGATGTAGTGTAGCGTGGCCGAACGGTCTAGGGCACTGGTTTAAGGCGTCACTCATTTCGGTGGCGTGGGTTCGAATCCCACCGCTGCCGGACAACAACGCTTAAGTTTTTCAACCCACTTCTCTTATCTACTTCTATTTAAATGTCATTGGCTTGGCGTGTGCGTCTGCAAGTAGGCGCTAGAGGGGATGTAGCTCAGTGGTAGAGCGCACGCTTTGCATGTGTGAGGCCCCGGGTTCGATCCCCGGCATCTCCATCCTAAAGTTTTATCGTGTGCGCAAAAGATTCATATTATATTTTTGTGATTAGCGAATTGCAACTAGCGTTAATGCCTTCGCGTGTGCGGGGTAGCGTGGCCGAGCGGTCTAAGGCGTTGGTTTAAGGCACCAGTCATTTCAATGGCGTGGGTTCGAATTCCACCGCTGCCAGCACATAACTTTTTCAACCCACTTCTCTTTTTTACTGCAATTCAAAGGTCATTGGCTTTGCGTGTGCGTATGTTTATCACATTGTTTAAGAAAAAATCGAAGTGCGACGGTGATGAATCAGATAGATACTTGTAACTTGGTGACGCACAGCATCGATTCCCGTACTTCGCACATGCTAAAAACGCGCTCCACCATCTGAGGCACGCCCCATTACCACACAGAAAATTTCCAACTCACTATCTGTCCTCCACCGCAACTGAGGGTAGGTAAATACTAGGTACAGCCCCGCTTCTATATTCTCTGCCTCGATTGCTCGGTTGGGAGGGAGTCATACGGAATATATCTGAACGTCCGCGGTTCAACCGGTGTCGAGGCATTCGGATTTTTGAGGTTGCTAATTCTTCTATTTAAGGCCACAATACGCGCTTGCGTAGGTTGCGTTTCAAATCAGTGCACCGCTTGACATGCGCTTTTTTACGATTTCCAACGTAATCGTAAGCTTTTATACCTGACCTATTGGATTGTCCTTGTTCCGTTGCGTACGGTTGCGCTGTGAAGTTATTCAAATATAATGCCATTTTTTTGTTTCCTAGAACCATGTCATTGCTTTGCAGTACAGTTGTCGAGTCAAAAACGCTTCGCACGGCGCGAACGACCGACGAAGTGTCCGAATGGTTGAGGCGATTGACTGCTAATCCATTGTGCTCTGCACGTGTGGGTTCGAATCCCATCCTCGTCGTATTCCTAAAAGAGCACCAGTTTCGCATGTCTGGTGCCCCAGCGTCTCAAGCCGTGAACTCTAACAAGTGTTTACTAAAAGGTCCTAATTAACCCAAATTATATCACAACTGGACAAACTAAATAGAAACAAAGAAAGAAGTGGAACAATCTCAACAACGTTTGAAACACAATTGCAGCCATTCGTCGTGATAGTGATAAAACGGCCAAGTTTCATACTCTTGTCGTGAGAGAATTCTAAAAAATTGCTACCTTCATTTGATGTGCCGTACACTTGCAAAAGATGTCATGTTCGGCGATTTAAACAAGCATGGTTTGTCGGTTTGTGTTTATTTTATTATAAACTCCGTTTAAAAAGCCATGTCTCAACGTCATTTTAGAAAAGACACTTTCAAAGAACCCCAGTAGGAGGGGGGCTTTTAAGCCACCAGTGAGGATCGAACTCACGACCCCTGGTTTACAAGACCAGTGCTCTAACCACTGAGCTATAGCGGCAGACAACAGCGCTCGTATGACTCTATACGTGAAAATTTCCACCCTTCTCTTGCCACTATCTGTTCCATAAATTATAGCATGGAATGGTATATACTTCTTCACAATTATCAGTATTCACATAAACCTCCCGTACCTAAGGCTAATCACTGATGCTGACTGGTGAGGTTTTCTTGCTCCCACTTACTGCGTTTTGGAATAAAATAATACATTCACTTCTCACAAGCATAATAATGAAAAAACCAAGTGGAAATAGGAAAATATTACCACAAAAGAGATACTGAAAATCACATCGCAGAAATATTTCTGACAAAATTTAAACATCGACCTATTTCTCAAAGTTTACATTGTAACGAAGATTTTGGAAATTGACAAGTTGTCGTGGCCGAGTGGTTAAGGCGACAGACTAGAAATCTGTTGGGCTCTAGAAATCTGCCCGCGCAGGTTCGAATCCTGCCGACAACGTAACGCATATATATAGGTGGTCTTTTTTGTAGCACCATGCCGACTCTTTGCCTCACACAAATAACGTGTAAGTGAGTCAGTATCATGCAAACATTATTCCCGTCAAAAAATCCTTCCATCTTATGTTATTTCAGTTCATATGGCTTTGATTACAAGGTGATCTTTTCACGATGACATCGATATTT
>CAVMBJ020000002.1:1039826-1163367 GCA_963675895.2 Styela plicata
TCGCTCGAGAGCAAGATATCTCGAGTTCTATACTCGCGTCATTCGTTTTTTTCTCTACTTTTCAAACTCGTTTCGTTTCCGTAAGATAGCTACCTTTCTATGTCACACAATTTTCGGTCGAATAGTTGGCGCTGTGGATAAATTCATCGCTCGAGATCAAGCTATCTCGAGTTCAAGACTCGCGTCAGTCGATTTTTTTCCACTATTTCTCAATCTCGTTTCGTTTCCGTAAGATAGATTACTTTTTAAATTACCAAATTTTCAGTCCAATCGTTGGCGAAGTGGATAAATTCATCGCTCGAGATCAAGATTACTCGAGCTCTAGACTCGCGTATTCGTTTGTTTTCGCTATTCTTCAAACTCGTTTCGTTTCCGTAAGACAGCTACCTTTCTAAATCACCCAATTTTCAGTCGAATGGTTGGCGCAGTGGATGAATTCATCTCTCGAGATCAAGATATCTCGAGCTCTAGACTCGCGTCATTCGTTTTTTTCGCCATTTTTGAAACTCGTTTCGTTTCCGTAAGATAGCTACCTTTCTAAATCACCCAGTTTTCAGTCGAATGGTTGGCGCAGTGGATAAATTCATCGCTCGAGATCAAGATATCTCGAGTTCTAGACTCGCATCATTCATTTTTTTTTGCTATTTTTCAAACTCGTTTCGTTTCCGTAAGATAGCTACCTTTCTAAATCACCAAATTTTCAGACGAATGCTTGGCACAGTGGATAAATTCATCGCCCGAGATCCAGATATCTCGAGTTCCAGACTCGCGTCATTCGTTTTTTTTCGCTATTTTTCAAACTCGTTTCGTTTCCGTAAGATAGCTACCTTTCTAAATCACCCAATTTTCAGTCGAATAGTTGGCGCAGTGGATAAATTCATCGCTCGAGATCAAGATATCTCGATTTCTAGACTCGCATCATTCGTTTTTTTTCGCTATTTTTCAAACTCGTTTCGTTTCCGTAAGATAGCTACCTTTCTAAATCACCCAATTTTCAGACGAATGCTTGGCACAGTGGATAAATTCATCGCCCGAGATCAAGATATCTGGAGTTCTAGACTCGCGTCATTCGTTTTTTTTTCGCTATTTTTCAAACTCGTTTCGTTTCCGTAAGATAGCTAGCTACCTTTCTAAATCACCCAATTTTCAGTCGAATCGTTGGCGCAGTGGATAAATTCATCGCTCGAGATCAAGATATCTCGAGCTCTAGACTCGCGTATTCGTTTGTTTTCGCTCTTCTTCAAACTCGTTTCGTTTCCGTAAGACAGCTACCTTTCTAAATCACCCAATTTTCAGTCGAATGGTTGGCGCAGTGGATGAATTCATCTCTCGAGATCAAGATATCTCGAGCTCTAGACTCGCGTCATTCGTTTTTTTCGCCATTTTTGAAACTCGTTTCGTGTCCGTAAGATAGCTACCTTTCTAAATCACCCAGTTTTCAGTCGAATGGTTGGCGCAGTGGATAAATTCATCGCTCGAGATCAAGATATCTCGAGTTCTAGACTCGCATCATTAATTTTTTTTTTGCTATTTTTCAAACTCGTTTCGTTTCCGTAAGATAGCTACCTTTCTAAATCACCAAATCTTCAGACGAATGCTTGGCACAGTGGATAAATTCATCGCCCGAGATCAAGATATCTCGAGTTCCAGACTCGCGTCATTCTTTTTTTTTCGCTATTTTTCAAACTCGTTTCGTTTCCGTAAGATAGCTACCTTTCTAAATCACCCAATTTTCAGTCGAATGGTTGGCGCAGTGGATAAATTCATCGCTCGAGATCAAGATATCTCGATTTCTAGACTCGCATCATTCGTTTTTTTCGCTATTTTTCAAACTCGTTTCGTTTCCGTAAGATAGCTACCTTTCTAAATCACCCAATTTTCAGACGAATGCTTGGCACAGTGGATAAATTCATCGCCCGAGATCAAGATATCTGGAGTTCTAGACTCGCGTCATTCGTTTTTTTTTTCGCTATTTTTCAAACTCGTTTCGTTTCCGTAAGATAGCTGCCTTTCTAAATCACCCAATTTTCAGACGAATGCTTGGCACAGTGGATAAATTCATCGCTCGAGATCAAGATATCTCGAGTTCTAGACTCGCGTCATTCGTTTTTTTTTTTCGCTATTTTTCAAACTCGTTTCGTTTCCGTAAGATAGCTACCTTTCTAAATCACCCAATTTTCAGTCGAATCGTTGGCGCAGTGGATAAATTCATCGCTCGAGATCAAGATATCTCGAGTTCTAGACTCGCGTCATTCGTTTTTTTTCGCTGTTTTTCAAACTCGTTTCGTTTCCGTAAGATAGCTATCTTTCTATGTCACCCAATTTTCAGTCGAATGGTTGGCGCAGTGGATAAATTCATCGCTCGAGATCAAGATATCTCGAGTTCTAGACTCGCGTCATTCGTTTTTTTTTTCGCTATTTTTCAAACTCGTTTCGTTTCCGTAAGATAGCTACCTTTCTAAATCACCCAATTTTCAGACGAATGCTTGGCACAGTGGATAAATTCATCGCTCGAGATCAAGATATCTCGAGTTCCAGACTCGCGTCATTCGTTTTTTTTTTTTCGCTATTTTTCAAACTCGTTTCGTTTCCGTAAGATAGCTACCTTTCTAAATCACCCAATTTTCAGTCGAATAGTTGGCGCAGGGGATAAATTCATCGCTCGAGATCAAGATATCTCGAGTTCTAGACTCGCGTCATTCGTTTTTTTTCGCTATTTTTCAAACTCGTTTCGTTTCAGTAAGATAGCTACCTTTCTAAATCACCCAATTTTCAGTCGAATGCTTGGCACAGTGGATAAATTCATCGCTCGAGATCAAGATATCTCGAGTTCTAGACTCGCGCCATTCGTTTTTTTTTCGCTATTTTTCAAACTCGTTTCGTTTCCTTAAGATAGCTACCTTTCTAAATCACCCAATTTTCAGTCGAATCGTTGGCGCAGTGAATAAATTCATCGCTCGAGATCAAGATATCTCGAGTTCTAGACTCGCGTCATTCGTTTTTTTTTTCGCTATTTTTAAAACTCGTTTCGTTTCAGTAAGATAGCTACCTTTCTATGTCACCCAAATTTTCAGTCGAATCGTTGGCGCAGTGGATAAATTCATCGCTCGAGATCAAGATATCTCGAGTTCTAGACTCGCGTCATTCGTTTTTTTTTCGCTATTTTTCAAACTCGTTTCGTTTCCGTAAGATAGCTACCTTTTAAATTCACCCAATTTTCAGACGAATGCTTGGCACAGTGGATAAATTCATCGCCCGAGATCAAGATATCTCGAGTTCTAGACTCGCGTCATTCGTTTTTTTTTTCGCTATTTTTCAAACTCGTTTCGTTTCCGTAAGATAGCTACCTTTCTATGTCACACCCAATTTTCAGTCGAATGCTTGGCGCAGTGGATAAATTCATCGCTCGAGATCAAGATATCTCGAGTTCCAGACTCGCGTCATTCGTTTTTTTTTTTTTAGCTATTTTTTCAAACTCGTTTCGTTTCCGTAAGATAGCTACCTTTCTAAATCACCCAATTTTCAGTCGAATCGTTGGCGCAGTGGATAAATTCATCGCTCGAGATCAAGATATCTCGAGTTCTAGACTCGCGTCATACGATTTTTTTCGCTATTTTTCAAACTCGTTTCGTTTCCGTAAGATAGCTACCTTTCTATGTCACCCAATTTTCAGTCGAATGGTTGGCGCAGTGGATAAATTCATCGCTCGAGATCAAGATATCTCGAGTTCTAGACTCGCGTCATTCGTTTTTTTTTCGCTATTTTTCAAACTCGTTTCGTTTCCGTAAGATAGCTACCTTTCTAAATCACCCAATTTTCAGACGAATGCTTGGCACAGTGGATAAATTCATCGCCCGAGATCAAGATATCTCAAGTTCTAGACTCGCGTCATTCGTTTTTTTTTCGCTATTTTTCAAACTCGTTTCGTTTCCGTAAGATAGCTACCTTTCTAAATCACCCAATTTTCAGTCGAATCGTTGGCGCAGTGGATAAATTCATCGCTCGAGATCAAGATATCTCGAGTTCTAGACTCGCGTCATGCGTTTTTTTCGCTTTTTTTCAAACTCGTTTCGTTTCCGTAAGATAGTTACCTTTCTATGTCACCCAATTTTCAGTCGAATAGTTGGCGCAGGGGTTAAATTCATCGCTCGAGATCAAGATATCTCGAGTTCAAGACTCGCGTCATAAGATTTTTTTCGCTATTTTTCAAACTCGTTTCGTTTCCGTAAGATAGCTACCTTTTTAAATCACCCAATTTTCAGACGAATGCTTGGCACAGTGGATAAATTCATCGCCCGAGATCAAGATATCTCGAGTTCTAGACTCGCGTCATTCGTTTTTTTTTTCGCTATTTTTCAAACTCGTTTCGTTTCAGTAAGATAGCTACCTTTCTATGTCACCCAATTTTCAGTCGAATGCTTGGCACAGTGGATAAATTCATCGCTCGAGATCAAGATATCTCGAGTTCCAGACTCGCGTCATTCGTTTTTTTTTAGCTATTTTTCAAACTCGTTTCGTTTCCGTAAGATAGCTACCTTTCTAAATCACCCAATTTTCAGTCGAATAGTTGGCGCAGTGGATAAATTCATCGCTCGAGATCAAGATATCTCGAGTTCTAGACTCGCGTCATTCGTTTTTTTTCGCTATTTTTCAAACTCGTTTCGTTTCCGTAAGATAGCTACCTTTCCTAATCACCCAATTTTCAGTCGAATGGTTGGCGCAGTGGATAAGTTCATCGCTCGAGATCAAGATATCTCGAGTTCTAGACTCGCGTCATTCGTTTTTTTTTTCGCTATTTTTCAAACTCGTTTCGTTTCCGTAAGATAGCTATCTTTTTAAATCATCCAATTTTTTAGTCGAATCGTTGGCGGAGTGGATAAATTCATCGCTCGAGATCAGATATCTCGAGTTCTAGACTCGCGTCATTCGATTTTTTTTTCGCTATTTTTCAAACTCGTTTCGTTTCCGTAAGATAGCTACCTTTCTATGTCACCCAATTTTCAGTCGAATGGTTGGCGCAGTGGATAAATTCATCGCTCGAGATCAAGATATCTCGAGTTCTAGACTCGCGTCATAAGATTTTTTTCGCTATTTTTCAAACTCGTTTCGTTTCCGTAAGATAGCTACCTTTCTAAATCACCCAATTTTCAGTCGAATGCTTGGCACAGTGGATAAATTCATCGCTCGAGATCAAGATATCTCGAGAGTTCTAGACTCGCGTCATTCGTTTTTTTTTTTTTCGCTATTTTTCAAAATCGTTTCGTTTCCGTAAGATAGCTACCTTTCTAAATCACCCAATTTTCAGTCGAATGGTTGGCGCAGTGGATAAATTCATCGCTCGAGATCAAGATATCTCGAGTTCTAGACTCGCGCCATTCGTTTTTTTTTCGCTATTTTTCAAAACTCGTTTCGTTTCCGTAAGATAGCTACCTTTCTAAATCACCCAGTTTTCAGTCGAATGGTTGGCGCAGTGGATAAATTCATCGCTCGACATCAAGATATCTCGAGTTCTAGACTCGCGTCATTCGTTTTTTTTTCGCTATTTTTCAAACTCGTTTCGTTTCCGTAAGATACCTTTTTAAATCACCCAATTTTTCAGTCGAATGGTTGGCGCAGTGGATAAATTCATCGCTCGAGATCAAGATATCTCGAGTTCTAGACTCGCGTCATTCGTTTTTTTTTTTTCGCTATTTTTCAAACTCGTTTCGTTTCCGTAAGATAGCTACCTTTCTATGTCACCCAATTTTCAGTCGAATGGTTGGCGCAGTGGATAAATTCATCGCTCGAGATCAAGATATCTCGAGTTCTAGACTCGCGTCATTCGTTTTTTTTTGCTATTTTTCAAACTCGTTTTCGTTTCCGTAAGATAGCTACCTTTCTAAATCACCCAATTTTCAGACGAATGCTTGGCACAGTGGATAAATTCATCGCTCGAGATCAAGATATCTCGAGTTCTAGACTCGCGTCATTCGTTTTTTTTTCGCTATTTTTCAAACTCGTTTCGTTTCCGTAAGATAGCTACCTTTCTAAATCACCCAATTTTCAGTCGAATCGTTGGCGCAGTGGATAAATTCATCGCTCGAGATCAAGATATCTCGAGTTCTAGACTCGCGTCATTCGTTTTTTTTTCGCTATTTTTCAAACTCGTTTCGTTTCCGTAAGATAGCTACCTTTCTATGTCACCCAATTTTCAGTCGAATGGTTGGCGCAAGTGGATAATTCATTCATCGCTCGAGATCAAGATATCTCGAGTTCTAGACTCGCGTCATAAGATTTTTTTTTCGCTATTTTTCAAACTCGTTTCGTTTCCGTAAGATAGCTACCTTTTAAATAAATCACCCAATTTTCAGTCGAATGCTTGGCGCAGTGGATAAATTCATCGCTCGAGATCAAGATATCTCGAGTTCTAGACTCGCGTCATTCGTTTTTTTTTTTCGCTATTTTTCAAACTCGTTTCGTTTCCGTAAGATAGCTACCTTTCTAAATCACCCAATTTTCAGTCGAATGGTTGGCGCAGTGGATAAATTCATCGCTCGAGATCAAGATATCTCGAGTTCTAGACTCGCGTCATTCGTTTTTTTTTTTCGCTATTTTTCAAACTCGTTTCGTTTCCGTAAGATAGCTACCTTTCTAAATCACCCAATTTTCAGTCGAATGGTTGGCGCAGTGGATAAATTCATCGCTCGAGATCAAGATATCTCGAGTTCTAGACTCGCGTCTTCGTTTTTTTTTTTCGCTATTTTTCAAACTCGTTTCGTTTCCGTAAGATAGCTACCTTTCTAAATCACCCAATTTTCAGTCGAATGGTTGGCGCAGTGGATAAATTCATCGCTCGAGATCAAGATATCTCGAGTTCTAGACTCGCGTCATTCGTTTTTTTTTTTTTCGCTATTTTTCAAACTCGTTTCGTTTCCGTAAGATAGCTACCTTTCTAAATCACCCAATTTTCAGTCGAATGGTTGGCGCAGTGGATAAATTCATCGCTCGAGATCAGGATATCTCGAGTTCTAGACTCGCGTCATTCGTTTTTTTTTCGCTATTTTTCAAACTCGTTTCGTTTCCGTAAGATAGCTACCTTTCTATGTCACCCAATTTTCAGTCGAATGGTTGGCGCAGTGGATAAATTCATCGCTCGAGATCAAGATATCTCGAGTTCTAGACTCGCGTCATTCGTTTTTTTTTCGCTATTTTCCAAACTCGTTTCGTTTCCGTAAGATAGATACCTTTCTAAATCACCCAATTTTCAGTCGAATGCTTGGCGCACAGTGGATAAATTCATCGCTCGAGATCAGAATATCTCGAGTTCTAAACTCGCGTCATTCGTTTTTTTCGCTATTTTTCAAACTCGTTTCATTTCCGTAAGATAGCTACCTTTCCATGTCACCCAATTTTCAGTCGAATGGGTGGCGCAGTGGATAAATTCATCGCTCGACATCAAGATATCTCGTGTTCTAGACTCGCGTCATTCGTTTTTTTTTTCGCTATTTTTCAAACTCGTTTCGTTTCCGTAAGATAGCTACCTTTCTAAATCACCCAATTTTCAGTCGAATGGTTGGCGCAGTGGATAAATTCATCGCTCGAGATCAAGATATCTCGAGTTCTAGACTCGCGTCATTCGTTTTTTTCGCTATTTTTCAAACTCGTTTCGTTTCCGTAAGATAGTTACCTTTCTAAATCACCCAGTTTTCAGTCGAATGGTTGGCGCAGTGGATAAATTCATCGCTCGAGATCAAGATATCTCGAGTTCTAGACTCGCGTCATTCGTTTTTTTCGCTATTTTTCAAACTCGTTTCGTTTCCGTAAGATAGCTACCTTCTAAATCACCCAATTTTCAGTCGAATGGTTGCGCAGTGGATAAATTCATCGCTCGAGATCAAGATATCTCGAGTTCTAGACTCGCGTCATTCGTTTTTTTTTTTTCGCTATTTTTCAAACTCGTTTCGTTTCCGTAAGATAGCTATCTTTTCTAAATCACCCAATTTTCAGTCGAATGGTTGGCGCAGTGGATAAATTCATCGCTCGAGATCAAGATATCTCGAGTTCTAGACTCGCGTCATTCGTTTTTTTCGCTATTTTTTCAAACTCGTTTCGTTTCCGTAAGATAGCTACCTTTCTAAATCACCCAATTTTCAGTCGAATGGTTGGCGCAGTGGATAAATTCATCGCTCGAGATCAAGATATCTCGAGTTCTAGACTCGCGTCATTCGTTTTTTTTTCGCTATTTTTCAAACTCGTTTCGTTTCCGTAAGATAGCTACCTTTCTAAATCACCCAATTTTTCAGTCGAATGGTTGGCGCAGTGGATAAATTCATCGCTCGAGATCAAGATATCTCGAGTTCTAGACTCGCGTCATTCGATTTTTTTTTCGCTATTTTTCAAACTCGTTTCGTTTCCGTAAGATAGCTACCTTTCTAAATCACCCAATTTTCAGTCGAATGGTTGGCGCAGTGGATAAATTCATCGCTCGAGATCAAGATATCTCGAGTTCTAGACTCGCGTCATTCGTTTTTTTTTTTCGCTATTTTTCAAACTCGTTTCGTTTCCGTAAGATAGCTACCTTTCTAAATCACACCCAATTTTCAGTCGAATGGTTGGCGCAGTGGATAAATTCATCGCTCGAGATCAAGATATCTCGAGTTCTAGACTCGCGTCATTCGTTTTTTTTTTTAGCTATTTTTCAAACTCGTTTCGTTTCCGTAAGATAGCTAGCTACCTTTCTAAATCACCCAATTTTCAGTCGAATGGTTGGCGCAGTGGATAAATTCATCGCTCGAGATCAAGATATCTCGAGTTCTAGACTCGCGTCATTCGTTTTTTTTTTCGCTATTTTTTCAAACTCGTTTCGTTTCCGTAAGATAGCTACCTTTCTAAATCACCCAATTTTCAGTCGAATGGTTGGCGCAGTGGATAATTCATCGCTCGAGATCAAGATATCTCGAGTTCTAGACTCGCGTCATTCGTTTTTTTTTTTTTTGCTATTTTTCAAACTCGTTTCGTTTCCGTAAGATAGCTACCTTTCTAAATCACCCAATTTTTTAGTCGAATGGTTGGCGCAGTGGATAAATTCATCGCTCGAGATCAAGATATCTCGAGTTCTAGACTCGCGTCATTCGTTTTTTTTTCGCTATTTTAAAACTCGTTTCGTTTCCGTAAGATAGCTACCTTTCTATGTCACCCAATTTTCAGTCGAATGTTTGGCGCAGTGGATAAATCATCGCTCGAGATCAAGATATCTCGAGTTCTAGACTCGCGTCATTCGATTTTTTTTTTTTCGCTATTTTTCAAACTCGTTTCGTTTCCGTAAGATAGCTACCTTTCTAAATCACCCAATTTTCAGTCGAATGGTTGGCGCAGTGGATAAATTCATCGCTCGAGATCAAGATATCTCGAGTTCTAGACTCGCGTCATTCGTTTTTTTTTTCGCTATTTTTCAAACTCGTTTCGTTTCCGTAAGATAGCTACCTTTCTAAATCACCCAATTTTCAGTCGAATGGTTGGCGCAGTGGATAAGATCATCGCTCGAGATCAAGATATCTCGAGTTCTAGACTCGCGTCATTCGTTTTTTTTTTTCTATTTTTTAAACTCGTTTCGTTTCCGTAAGATAGCTACCTTTCTAAATCACCCAATTTTCAGTCGAATGGTTGGCGCAGTGGATAAATTCATCGCTCGAGATCAAGATATCTCGAGTTCTAGACTCGCGTCGTCATTCGTTTTTTTTTCGCTATTTTTTTCAAACTCGTTTCGTTTCCGTAAGATAGCTACCTTTCTAAATCACCCAATTTTCAGTCGAATCGTTGGCGCAGTGGATAAATTCATCGCTCGAGATCAAGATATCTCGAGTTCTAGACTCGCGTCATTCGTTTTTTTTTTTCGCTATTTTTCAAACTCGTTTCGTTTCCGTAAGATAGCTACCTTTCTAAATGTCACCCAATTTTCAGTCGAATGGTTGGCGCAGTGGATAAATTCATCGCTCGAGATCAAGATATCTCGAGTTCTAGACTCGCGTCATTCGTTTTTTTTTTTTCGCTATTTTTTCAAACTCGTTTCGTTTCCGTAAGATAGCTACCTTTCTAAATCACCCAATTTTCAGTCGAATGGTTGGCGCAGTGGATAAATTCATCGCTCGAGATCAAGATATCTCGAGTTCTAGACTCGCGTCATTCGTTTTTTTTTTTCGCTATTTTTCAAACTCGTTTCGTTTCCGTAAGATAGCTACCTTTTTTAAATCACCCAATTTTCAGTCGAATGGTTGGCGCAGTGGATAAATTCATCGCTCGAGATCAAGATATCTCGAGTTCTAGACTCGCGTCATTCGTTTTTTTTTTCGCTATTTTTCAAACTCGTTTCGTTTCCGTAAGATAGCTACCTTTCTAAATCACCCAATTTTCAGTCGAATGGTTGGCGCAGTGGATAAATTCATCGCTCGAGATCAAGATATCTCGAGTTCTAGACTCGCGTCATTCGTTTTTTTTTCGCTATTTTTCAAACTCGTTTCGTTTCCGTAAGATAGCTACCTTTCTAAATCACCCAATTTTCAGTCGAATGGTTGGCGCAGTGGATAAATTCATCGCTCGAGATCAAGATATCTCGAGTTCTAGACTCGCGTCATTCGTTTTTTTTTTCGCTATTTTTCAAACTCGTTTCGTTTCCGTAAGATAGCTACCTTTCTAAATCACCCAATTTTCAGTCGAATGGTTGGCGCAGTGGATAAATTCATCGCTCGAGATCAAGATATCTCGAGTTCTAGACTCGCGTCATTCGTTTTTTTTTAGCTATTTTTCAAACTCGTTTCGTTTCCGTAAGATAGCTACCTTTCTAAATCACCCAATTTTCAGTCGAATGGTTGGCGCAGTGGATAAATTCATCGCTCGAGATCAAGATATCTCGAGTTCTAGACTCGCGTCATTCGTTTTTTTTTTTCGCTATTTTTCAAACTCGTTTCGTTTCCGTAAGATAGCTACCTTTCTAAATCACCCAATTTTCAGTCGAATGGTTGGCGCAGTGGATAAATTCATCGCTCGAGATCAAGATATCTCGAGTTCTAGACTCGCGTCATTCGTTTTTTTTTTCGCTATTTTTCAAACTCGTTTCGTTTCCGTAAGATAGCTACCTCTTTCTAAATCACCCAATTTTTCAGTCGAATGGTTGGCGCAGTGGATAAATTCGTCGCTCGAGATCAAGATATCTCGAGTTCTAGACTCGCGTCATTCGTTTTTTTCGCTATTTTTCAAACTCGTTTCGTTTCCGTAAGATAGCTACCTTTCTAAATCACCCAATTTTCAGTCGAATCGTTGGCGGAGTGGATAAATTCATCGCTCGAGATCAAGATATCTCGAGTTCTAGACTCGCGTCATTCGTTTTTTTCGCTATTTTTCAAACTCGTTTCGTTTCCGTAAGATAGCTACCTTCCTAAATCATCGAATTTTCAGACGAATGGTTGGCGCAGTGGATAAATTCATCGCTCGAGATCAAGATATCTCGAGTTCTAGACTCGAGTCATTCGTTTTTTTTTCGCTATTTTCAAACTCGTTTCGTTTCCGTAAGATAGCTACCTTTCTATGTCACCCAATTTTCAGTCGAATGGTTGGCGCAGTGGATAAATTCATCGCTCGAGATCAAGATATCTCGAGTTCTAGACTCGCGTCATTCGTTTTTTTTTTTTTTTATTTTTCAAACTCGTTTCGTTTCCGTAAGATAGCTACCTTTCTAAATCACCCAATTTTTCAGTCGAAATGGTTGGCGCAGTGGATAAAAATTCATCGCTCGAGATCAAGATATCTCGAGTTCTAGACTCGCGTCATTCGTTGTTTTTTTTTTTCGCTATTTTTCAAACTCGTTTCGTTTCCGTAAGATAGCTACCTTTCTAAATCACCCAATTTTCAGACGAATGGTTGGCGCAGTGGATAAATTCATCGCTCGAGATCAAGATATCTCGAGTTCTAGACTCGCGTCATTCGTTTTTTTTTTCTATTTTTCAAAACTCGTTTCGTTTCCGTAAGATAGCTACCTTTCTAAATCACCCAATTTTTTCAGTCGAATGGTTGGCGCAGTGGATAAATTCATCGCTCGAGATCAAGATATCTCGAGTTCTAGACTCGCGTCATTCGTTTTTTTTTTTTTTTTCGCTATTTTTCAAACTCGTTTCGTTTCCGTAAGATAGCTACCTTTCTATGTCACCCAATTTTCAGTCGAATGGTTGGCGCAGTGGATAGATTCATCGCTCGAGATCAAGATATCTCGAGTTCTAGACTCGCGTCATTCGTTTTTTTTTTCGCTATTTTCGTTTCTTTTCCGTAAGATTTTCTAAACACCGTTTTCGTCGAATGGTTGGCGCAGTGGAAAATTCATCGCTCGAGATCAAGATATCTCGAGTTCTAGACTCGCGTCATTCGTTTTTTTTTTCGCTATTTTTCAAACTCGTTTCGTTTCCGTAAGATAGCTACCTTTCTAAATCACCCAATTTTCAGTCGAATGGTTGGCGCAGTGGATAAATTCATCGCTCGAGATCAAGATATCTCGAGTTCTAGACTCGCGTCATTCGTTTTTTTTTTTCGCTATTTTTTCAAACTCGTTTCGTTTCCGTAAGATAGCTACCTTTCTATGTCACCCAATTTTCAGTCGAATGGTTGGCGCAGTGGATAAATTCATCGCTCGAGATCAAGATATCTCGAGTTCTAGACTCGCGTCATTCGTTTTTTTTTTCGCTATTTTTCAAACTCGTTTTTCGTTTCCGTAAGATAGCTACCTTTCTAAATCACCCAATTTTCAGTCGAATGGTTGGCGCAGTGGATAAATTCATCGCTCGAGATCAAGATATCTCGAGTTCTAGACTCGCGTCATTCGTTTTTTTTTCGCTATTTTTTCAAACTCGTTTCGTTTCCGTAAGATAGCTACCTTTCTAAATCACCCAATTTTCAGTCGAATGCTTGGCGCAGTGGATAAATTCATCGCTCGAGATCAAGATATCTCGAGTTCTAGACTCGCGTCATTCGTTTTTTTTTTTTTTTCGCTATTTTTCAAACTCGTTTCGTTTCCGTAAGATAGCTACCTTTCTAAATCACCCAATTTTCAGTCGAATGGTTGGCGCAGTGGATAAATTCATCGCTCGAGATCAAGATATCTCGAGTTCTAGACTCGCGTCATTCGTTTTTTTTTTCGCTATTTTTCAAACTCGTTTCGTTTCCGTAAGATAGCTACCTTTCTAAATCACCCAATTTTCAGTCGAATGGTTGGCGCAGTGGATAAATTCATCGCTCGAGATCAAGATATCTCGAGTTCTAGACTCGCGTCATTCGTTTTTTTTTTTCGCTATTTTTCAAACTCGTTTCGTTTCCGTAAGATAGCTACCTTTCTAAATCACCCAATTTTCAGTCGAATGGTTGGCGCAGTGGATAAATTCATCGCTCGAGATCAAGATATCTCGAGTTCTAGACTCGCGTCATTCGTTTTTTTTTTTTTTTCGCTATTTTTCAAACTCGTTTCGTTTCCGTAAGATAGCTACCTTTCTAAATCACCCAATTTTCAGTCGAATGGTTGGCGCAGTGGATAAATTCATCGCTCGAGATCAAGATATCTCGAGTTCTAGACTCGCGTCATTCGTTTTTTTTTTTCGCTATTTTTCAAAACTCGTTTCGTTTCCGTAAGATAGCTACCTTTTTAAATCACCCAATTTTCAGTCGAATGCTTTGCGCAGTGGATAAATTCATCGCTCGAGATCAAGATATCTCGAGTTCTAGACTCGCGTCATTCGTTTTTTTTTTTTTCGCTATTTTTCAAACTCGTTTTGTTTCCGTAAGATAGCTACTTTTCTAAATCACCCAATTTTCAGTCGAATGGTTGGCGCAGTGGATAAATTCATCGCTCGAGATCAAGATATCTCGAGTTCTAGACTCGCGTCATTCGTTTTTTTTTTCGCTATTTTTCAAACTCGTTTCGTTTCCGTAAGATAGCTACCTTTCTAAATCACCAAATTTTCAGTCGAATGGCTTGGCGCGGTGGATAAATTCATCGCTCGAGATCAAGATATCTCGAGTTCTAGACTCGCGTCAGTCGATTTTTTTTTCTGTATTTTTCAAACTCGTTTTGTTTCCGTAAGATAGCTACCTTTCTAAATCACCCAATTTTTCAGTCGAATGGTTGGCGCAGTGGATAAATTCATCGCTCGAGATCAAGATATCTCGAGTTCTAGACTCGCGTCATTCGTTTTTTTTTCGCTATTTTTCAAACTCGTTTCGTTTCCGTAAGATAGCTACCTTTCTAAATCACCAAATTTTTCAGTCGAATGGTTGGCGCAGTGGATAAATTCATCGCTCGAGATCAAGATATCTCGAGTTCTAGACTCGCGTCATTCGATTTTTTTTTTTTCTATTTTTCAAACTCGTTTCGTTTCCGTAAGATAGCTACCTTTCTAAATCACCCAATTTTCAGTCGAATGGTTGGCGCAGTGGATAAATTCATCGCTCGAGATCAAGATATCTCGAGTTCTAGACTCGCGTCATTCGTTTTTTTTTTTTCGCTATTTTTCAAACTCGTTTTCGTTTCCGTAAGATAGCTACCTTTCTAAATCACCCAATTTTTCAGTCGAATGGTTGGCGCAGTGGATAAATTCATCGCTCGAGATCAAGATATCTCGAGTTCTAGACTCGCGTCATTCGATTTTTTTTTCGCTATTTTTCAAACTCGTTTCGTTTCCGTAAGATAGCTACCTTTCTAAATCACCCAAATTTTCAGTCGAATGGTTGGCGCAGTGGATAAATTCATCGCTCGAGATCAAGATATCTCGAGTTCTAGACTCGCGTCATTCGTTTTTTTTCACGTTTTTTTTCGTTTCGTTTCCGTAAGATAGCTATTTTCTAAACACCCGTTTTTTTTTCGAATGTAAGTGGATTCATTCATCGCTCGAGATAAGATATCTTCTAAATCACCGAATTTTCCGTCGAATGGTTGGCGCAGTGGATAAATTCATCGCTCGAGATCAAGATATCTCGAGTTCTAGACTCGCGTCAGTCGATTTTTTTCACAGTTTTTTTCAACTCGTTTCGTTTCCGTAAGATAGCTATCTTCTAGCTACTCGCTTTCGATTATTTTTTCACTATTTCTCAAACTTTTCGTTTCCGTAAGATAGCTATCTTTCTAAATCACCCAATTTTCAGTCGAATGGTTGGCGCAGTGGATAAATTCATCGCTCGAGATCGATCAAGATATCTCGAGTTCTAGACTCGCGTCATTCGTCGATTTTTTTCGCTATTTTTTCAAACTCGTTTCGTTTCCGTAAGATAGCTATCTTTCTAAATCACCCAATTTTCAGTCGAATGGTTGGCGCAGTGGATAAATTCATCGCTCGAGATCAAGATATCTCGAGTTCTAGACTCGCGTCATTCGTTTTTTTTCGCTATTTTTCAAACTCGTTTCGTTTCCGTAAGATAGCTATCTTTCCTAATCACCAAAGTTTCACCGAATTTGGCTCAGTGGATTAATTCATGCGCGAGTCAAGGTATCTCGATTCTAGATCGCGTCAGTCATCAAGATTTTCTCGAGTTCTAGACTCGCGTCATTCGTCGATTTTTTTCGCTATTTTTCAAACTCGTTTCGTTTCCGTAAGATAGCTATCCTTTCTAAATCACCCAATTTTCAGTCGAATGGTTGGCGCAGTGGATAAATTCATCGCTCGAGATCAAGATATCTCGAGTTCTAGACTCGCGTCATTCGTTTTTTTTTCGCTATTTTTCAAAACTCGTTTTCGTTTCCGTAAGATAGCTACCTTTCTAAATCACCCAATTTTCAGTCGAATGGTTGGCGCAGTGGATAAATTCATCGCTCGAGATCAAGATATCTCGAGTTCTAGACTCGCGTCATTCGTTTTTTTTCGCTATTTTTCAAACTCGTTTCGTTTCCGTAAGATAGATACCTTTCTAAATCACCCAATTTTCAGTCGAATGGTTGGCGCAGTGGATAAATTCATCGCTCGAGATCAATAAAGATATCTCGAGTTCTAGACTCGCGTCAGTCGATTTTTTTTTCGCTATTTTTCAAACTCGTTTCGTTTCCGTAAGATAGCTACCTTTCTAAATCACCCAATTTTCAGTCGAATGGTTGGCGCAGTGGATAAATTCATCGCTCGAGATCAAGATATCTCGAGTTCTAGACTCGCGTCATTCGTTTTTTTTCGCTATTTTTCAAACTCGTTTCGTTTCCGTAAGATAGCTACCTTTCTAAACCCAGTTTTCAGTCGAATGGTTGGCGCAGTGGATAAATTCATCGCTCGAGATCAAGATATCTCGAGTTCTAGACTCGCGTCATTCGTTTTTTTCGCTATTTTTCAAACTCGTTTCGTTTCCGTAAGATAGCTACCTTTCTAAATCACCCAGTTTTTAGTCGAATGGTTGGCGCAGTGGATAAATTCATCGCTCGAGATCAGGATATCTCGAGTTCTAGACTCGCGTCGTTCGTTTTTTTTCGCTATTTTTCAAACTCGTTTCGTTTCCGTAAGATAGCTACCTTTCTAAATCACCCAATTTTCAGTCGAATGGTTGGCGCAGTGGAGTGGATAAATTCATCGCTCGAGATCAAGATATCTCGAGTTCTAGACTCGCGTCATTCGTTTTTTTTTTTTCGCTATTTTTCAATTTTTCGTTTCCGTAAGATAGCTACTTTCTAAATTTTGGTTGGCGAGTGGATAATTTCATCGCTCGAGATCAAGATATCTCGAGTTCTAGACTCGCGTCATTCGTTTTTTTTTCGCTATTTTTCAAAAACTCGTTTCGTTTCCGTAAGATAGCTACCTTTCTAAATCACCCAATTTTCAGTCGAATGGTTGGCGCAGTGGATAAATTCATCGCTCGAGATCAAGATATCTCGAGTTCTAGACTCGCGTCATTCGTTTTTTTTTTCGCTATTTTTCAAACTCGTTTCGTTTCCGTAAGATAGCTACCTTTCTAAATCACCCAATTTTCAGTCGAATGGTTGGCGCAGTGGATAAATTCATCGCTCGAGATCAAGATATCTCGAGTTCTAGACTCGCGTCATTCGTTTTTTTTTCGCTATTTTTCAAACTCGTTTCGTTTCCGTAAGATAGCTACCTTTCTAAATCACCCAATTTTCAGTCGAATGGTTGGCGCAGTGGATAAATTCATCGCTCGAGATCAAGATATCTCGAGTTCTAGACTCGCGTCATTCGTTTTTTTTTCGCTATTTTTCAAACTCGTTTCGTTTCCGTAAGATAGCTACCTTTCTAAATCACCCAATTTTCAGTCGAATGGTTGGCGCAGTGGATAAATTCATCGCTCGAGATCAAGATATCTCGAGTTCTAGACTCGCGTCATTCGTTTTTTTTTTTTTTTCGCTATTTTTCAAACTCGTTTCGTTTCCGTAAGATAGCTACCTTTCTAAATCACCCAATTTTCAGTCGAATGGTTGGCGCAGTGGATAAATTCATCGCTCGAGATCAAGATATCTCGAGTTCTAGACTCGCGTCATTCGTTTTTTTTTTTCGCTATTTTTCAAACTCGTTTCGTTTCCGTAAGATAGCTACCTTTCTAAATCACCCAATTTTCAGTCGAATGGTTGGCGCAGTGGATAAATTCATCGCTCGAGATCAAGATATCTCGAGTTCTAGACTCGCGTCATTCGTTTTTTTTTTTTTCGCTATTTTTCAAACTCGTTTCGTTTCCGTAAGATAGCTACCTTTCTAAATCACCCAATTTTCAGTCGAATGGTTGGCGCAGTGGATAAATTCATCGCTCGAGATCAAGATATCTCGAGTTCTAGACTCGCGTCATTCGTTTTTTTTTTTCGCTATTTTTCAAACTCGTTTCGTTTCCGTAAGATAGCTACCTTTCTAAATCACCCAATTTTCAGTCGAATGTTGGCGCAGTGGATAAATTCATCGCTCGAGATCAAGATATCTCGAGTTCTAGACTCGCGTCATTCGTTTTTTTTTTTTCGCTATTTTTCAAACTCGTTTCGTTTCCGTAAGATAGCTACCTTTTCTAAATCACCCAATTTTCAGTCGAATGCTTGGCGCAGTGTGGATAAATTCATCGCTCGAGATCAAGATATCTCGAGTTCTAGACTCGCGTCATTCGTTTTTTTTTTTTCGCTATTTTTCAAACTCGTTTCGTTTCCGTAAGATAGCTACCTTTCTAAATCACCCAATTTTCAGTCGAATGGTTGGCGCAGTGGATAAATTCATCGCTCGAGATCAAGATATCTCGAGTTCTAGACTCGCGTCATTCGTTTTTTTTTCGCTATTTTTTTCAAACTCGTTTCGTTTCCGTAAGATAGCTACCTTTCTAAATCACCAAATTTTCAGTCGAATGGTTGGCGCAGTGGATAAATTCATCGCTCGAGATCAAGATATCTCGAGTTCTAGACTCGCGTCATTCGTTTTTTTTTTTTTTTTACTATTTTTCAAACTCGTTTTGTTTCCGTAAGATAGCTACCTTTCTAAATCACCCAATTTTTCAGTCGAATGGTTGGCGCAGTGGATAAAATTCATCGCTCGAGATCAAGATATCTCGAGTTCTAGACTCGCGTCATTCGTTTTTTTTTTCGCTATTTTTCAAACTCGTTTCGTTTCCGTAAGATAGCTACCTTTCTAAATCACCCAATTTTCAGTCGAATGGTTGGCGCAGTGGATAAATTCATCGCTCGAGATCAAGATATCTCGAGTTCTAGACTCGCGTCATTCGTTTTTTTTTTCGCTATTTTTTCAAACTCGTTTCGTTTCCGTAAGATAGCTACCTTTCTAAATCACCCAATTTTCAGTCGAATGGTTGGCGCAGTGGATAAATTCATCGCTCGAGATCAAGATATCTCGAGTTCTAGACTCGCGTCATTCGTTTTTTTTTTCGCTATTTTTCAAAACTCGTTTCGTTCCCGTAAGATAGCTACCTTTCTAAATCACCCAGTTTTCAGTCGAATGGTTGGCGCAGTGGATAAATTCATCGCTCGAGATCAAGATATCTCGAGTTCTAGACTCGCGTCATTCGTTTTTTTTTCGCTATTTTTCAAACTCGTTTCGTTTCCGTAAGATAGCTACCTTTCTAAATCACCCAATTTTCAGTCGAATGGTTGGCGCAGTGGATAAATTCATCGCTCGAGATCAAGATATCTCGAGTTCTAGACTCGCGTCATTCGTTTTTTTTCGCTATTTTTCAAACTCGTTTCGTTTCCGTAAGATAGCTACCTTTCTAAATCACCCAATTTTCAGTCGAATGGTTGGCGAACAGTGGATAAATTCATCGCTCGAGATCAAGATATCTCGAGTTCTAGACTCGCGTCATTCGTTTTTTTTTCGCTATTTTTCAAACTCGTTTCGTTTCCGTAAGATAGCTACCTTTCCAAATCACCCTATTTTCAGTCGAATGGTTGGCGCAGTGGATAAAATCATCGCTCGAGATCAAGATATCTCGAGTTCTAGACTCGCGTCATTCGTTTTTTTTTTCTATTTTTCAAACTCGTTTCGTTTCCGTAAGATAGCTACCTTTTTAAATCACCCAATTTTTAGTCGAATCGTTGGCGGAGTGGATAAATTCGTCGCTCGAGTTCAAGATATCTCGAGTTTTAGACTCGCGTCATTCGTTTTTTTTTCGCTATTTTTCCAACTCGTTTCGTTTCCGTAAGATAGCTACCTTTCTAAATCACCCAGTTTTCAGTCGAATGGTTGGCGCAGTGGATAAATTCATCGCTCGAGATCAAGATATCTCGAGTTCTAGACTCGCGTCATTCGTTTTTTTTTCGCTATTTTTCCAACTCGTTTCGTTTCCGTAAGATAGCTACCTTTCTAAATCACCCAGTTTTCAGTCGAATGGTTGGCGCAGTGGATAAATTCATCGCTCGAGATCAAGATATCTCGAGTTCTAGACTCGCGACAGTCAATTTTTTTTTTTCACAGTTTTTTTAATTTTCGTTTTTTTCTCGCGATTATTTTTCCACTATTTCTCAAACTCGTTTCGTTTCCGTAAGATAGCTACCTTTCTAAATCACCCAATTTTCAGTCGAATGGTTGGCGCAGTGGATAAATTCATCGCTCGAGATCAAGATATCTCGAGTTCTAGACTCGCGTCCTTCGTTTTTTTTTTACTATTTTTTCAAACTCGTTTCGTTTCCGTAAGATAGCTACCTTTCTAAATCACCCAATTTCAGTCGAATGGTTGGCGCAGTGGATAAATTCATCGCTCGAGATCAAGATATCTCGAGTTCTAGACTCGCGTCATTCGATTTTTTTTTTTTCGCTATTTTTCAAACTCGTTTCGTTTCCGTAAGATAGCTACCTTTCTAAATCACCCAATTTTTCAGTCGAATGGTTGGCGCAGTGGATAAATTCATCGCTCGAGATCAGATAAAGATATCTCGAGTTCTAGACTCGCGTCATCGTTTTTTTTTTCGCTATTTTTCAAACTCGTTTCGTTTCCGTAAGATAGCTACCTTTCTAAATCACCCAATTTTCAGTCGAATGGTTGGCGCAGTGGATAAATTCATCGCTCGAGATCAAGATATCTCGAGTTCTAGACTCGCGTCATTCGTTTTTTTTTTTTTCGCTATTTTTCAAACTCGTTTCGTTTCCGTAAGATAGCTACCTTTCTAAATCACCCAATTTTCAGTCGAATGGTTGGCGCAGTGGATAAATTCATCGCTCGAGATCAAGATATCTCGAGTTCTAGACTCGCGTCATTCGTTTTTTTTTTTTCGCTGTTTTTCAAACTCGTTTCGTTTCCGTAAGATAGCTACCTTTCTAAATCACCCAATTTTCAGTCGAATGGTTGGCGCAGTGGATAAATTCATCGCTCGAGATCAAGATATCTCGAGTTCTAGACTCGCGTCATTCGTTTTTTTTTTCGCTATTTTTCAAACTCGTTTCGTTTCCGTAAGATAGCTACCTTTCTAAATCACCCAATTTTTCAGTCGAATGCTTGGCGCAGTGGATAAATTCATCGCTCGAGATCAAGATATCTCGAGTTCTAGACTCGCGTCATTCGTTTTTTTTTTTTCGCTATTTTTCAAACTCGTTTCGTTTCCGAAGATAGCTACCTTCTATCACCCAATTTTCAGAGATAAATCTCGAGAGATCAAGATATCGCGTCAGACTCGCGTCATTCGTTTTTTTTTTCTATTTTTCAAACTCGTTTCGTTTCCGTAAGATAGCTACCTTTCTAAATCACCCAATTTTCAGTCGAATGGTTGGCGCAGTGGATAAATTCATCGCTCGAGATCAAGATATCTCGAGTTCTAGACTCGCGTCATTCGTTTTTTTTTCGCTATTTTTCAAACTCGTTTCGTTTCCGTAACATAGCTACCTTTCTAAATCACCCAGTTTTCAGTCGAATGGTTGGCGCAGTGGATAAATTCATCGCTCGAGATCAAGATATCTCGAGTTCTAGACTCGCGTCATTCGTTTTTTTTTTTTCGCTATTTTTCAAAACTCGTTTCGTTTCCGTAAGATAGCTACCTTTCTAAATCACCCAATTTTCAGTCGAATGGTTGGCGCAGTGGATAAATTCATCGCTCGAGATCAAGATATCTCGAGTTCTAGACTCGCGTCATTCGTTTTTTTTCGCTATTTTTCAAACTCGTTTCGTTTCCGTAAGATAGCTACCTTTCTATGCCACCCAATTTTCAGTCGAATGGTTGGCGCAGTGGATAAATTCGTCGCTCGAGATCAAGATATCTCCAGTTCTAGACTCGCGTCATTCGTTTTTTTTTCGCTATATTTCAAACTCGTTTCGTTTCCGTAAGATAGCTACCTTTCTAAATCACCCAGTTTTTTCAGTCGAATGGTTGCACAGTGGATAAATTCATCGCTCGAGATCAAGATATCTCGAGTTCTAGACTCGCGTCATTCGTTTTTTTTTTCGCTATTTTTCAAACTCGTTTCGTTTCCGTAAGATAGCTACCTTTCTATGTCACCCAATTTTCAGTCGAATGCTTGGCGCAGTGGATAAATTCATCGCTCGAGATCAAGATATCTCGAGTTCTAGACTCGCGTCATTCGTTTTTTTTTTTCGCTATTTTTCAAACTCGTTTCGTTTCCGTAAGATAGCTACCTTTCTAAATCACCCAATTTTCAGTCGAATGGTTGACGCAGTGGATAAATACATCGCTCGAGATCAAGATATCTCGAGTTCTAGACTCGCGTCATTCGTTTTTTTTCGCTATTTTTCAAACTCGTTTCTTTTCCGTAAGATAGCTACCTTTCTAAATCACCCAATTCTCAGACGAATGCTTGACACAGTGGATAAATTCATCGCTCGAGATCAAGATATCTCGAGTTCTATACTCGCGTCATTCGTTTTTTTTCGCTATTTTTCAAACTCGTTTCGTTTCCGTAAGATAGCTACCTTTCTAAATCACCCAATTTTCAGTCGAATGGTTGGCGCAGTGGATAAATTCATCGCTCGAGTTCTAGACTCGCGTCATTCGTTTTTTTCGCTATTTTTCAAACTCGTTTCGTTTCCGTAAGATAGCTACCTTTCTAAATCACCCAATTTTCAGTCGAATCGTTGGCGCAGTGGATAAATTCATCGCTCGAGATCAAGATATCTCGAGTTCTAGACTCGCGTCATTCGTTTTTTTTCGCTATTTTTCAAACTCGTTTCGTTTCCGTAAGATAGCTACCTTTCTAAATCACCCAATTTTCAGACGATTGAATGGCGTAGTGGATAAATTCATCGCTCGAGATCAAGATATCTCGAGTTCTAGACTCGCGTCATTCGTTTTTTTTTTCGCTATTTTTCAAACTCGTTTCGTTTCCGTAAGATAGCTACCTTTCTATGTCACCCAATTTTCAGTCGAATGGTTGGCGCAGTGGATAAATTCATCGCTCGAGATCAAGATATCTCGAGTTCTAGACTCGCGTCATTCGTTTTTTTTTTCGCTATTTTTCAAACTCGTTTCGTTTCCGTAAGATAGCTACCTTTCTAAATCACCCAATTTTCAGTCGAATGGTTGGCGCAGTGGATAAATTCATCGCTCGAGATCAAGATATCTCGAGTTCTAGACTCGCGTCATTCGTTTTTTTTTCGCTATTTTTCAAACTCGTTTCGTTTCCGTAAGATAGCTACCTTTCTAAATCACCCAATTTTCAGTCGAATGGTTGGCGCAGTGGATAAATTCATCGCTCGAGATCAAGATATCTCGAGTTCTAGACTCGCGTCATTCGTTTTTTTTTTTTTTTCGCTATTTTTCAAACTCGTTTCGTTTCCGTAAGATAGCTACCTTTCTAAATCACCCAATTTTCAGTCGAATCGTTGGCGCAGTGGATAAATTCATCGCTCGAGATCAAGATATCTCGAGTTCTAGACTCGCGTCATTCGTTTTTTTTTTTTCGCTATTTTTCAAACTCGTTTCGTTTCCGTAAGATAGCTACCTTTCTATGTCACCCAATTTTCAGTCGAATCGTTGGCGCAGTGGATAAATTCATCGCTCGAGATCAAGATATCTCGAGTTCTAGACTCGCGTCATTCGTTTTTTTTTCGCTATTTTTCAAAATCGTTTCGTTTCCGTAAGATAGCTACCTTTCTAAATCACCCAATTTTCAGTCGAATGCTTGGCACAGTGGATAAATTCATCGCTCGAGATCAAGATATCTCGAGTTCTAGACTCGCGTCATTCGTTTTTTTTTTGCTATTTTTCAAACTCGTTTCGTTTCCGTAAGATAGCTACCTTTCTATGTCACCCAATTTTCAGTCGAATGGTTGGCGCAGTGGATAAATTCATCGCTCGAGATCAAGATATCTCGAGTTCTAGACTCGCGTCATTCGTTTTTTTTTTCGCTATTTTTCAAACTCGTTTCGTTTCCGTAAGATAGCTACCTTTCTAAATCACCCAATTTTCAGTCGAATGGTTGGCGCAGTGGATAAATTCATCGCTCGAGATCAAGATATCTCGAGTTCTAGACTCGCGTCATTCGTTTTTTTTTTTCGCTATTTTTCAAACTCGTTTCGTTTCCGTAAGATAGCTACCTTTCTAAATCACCCAATTTTCAGACGAATGCTTGGCACAGTGGATAAATTCATCGCTCGAGATCAAGATATCTCGAGTTCTAGACTCGCGTCATTCGTTTTTTTTTTTCGCTATTTTTCAAACTCGTTTCGTTTCCGTAAGATAGCTACCTTTCTAAATCACCCAATTTTCAGTCGAATGGTTGGCGCAGTGGATAAATTCATCGCTCGAGATCAAGATATCTCGAGTTCTAGACTCGCGTCATTCGTTTTTTTTTCGCTATTTTTCAAACTCGTTTCGTTTCCGTAAGATAGCTACCTTTCTAAATCACCCAATTTTCAGTCGAATGGTTGGCGCAGTGGATAAATTCATCGCTCGAGATCAAGATATCTCAAGTTCTAGACTCGCGTCATTCGTTTTTTTTTCGCTATTTTTCAAACTCATTTCGTTTCCGTAAGATAGCTACCTTTCTAAATCACCCAGTTTTCAGTCGAATGGTTGGCACAGTGGATAAATTCATCGCTCGAGATCAAGATATCTCGAGTTCTAGACTCGCGTCATTCGTTTTTTTTTTCGCTATTTTTCAAACTCGTTTCGTTTCCGTAAGATAGCTACCTTTCTATGTCACCCAATTTTCAGTCGAATGGTTGGCGCAGTGGATAAATTCATCGCTCGAGATGAAGATATCTCGAGTTCTAGACTCGCGTCATTCGTTTTTTTTTTTCGCCATTTTTCAAACTCGTTTCGTTTCCGTAAGATAGCTACCTTTCTAAATCACCCAATTTTCAGTCGAATGGTTGGCGCAGTGGATAAATTCATCGCTCGAGATCAAGATATCTCGAGTTCTAGACTCGCGTCATTCGTTTTTTTTTTCGCTATTTTTCAAACTCGTTTCGTTTCCGTAAGATAGCTACCTTTCTAAATCACCCAATTTTCAGTCGAATGGTTGGCGCAGTGGATAAATTCATCGCTCGAGATCAAGATATCTCGAGTTCTAGACTCGCGTCATTCGTTTTTTTTTCGCTATTTTTCAAACTCGTTTCGTTTCCGTAAGATAGCTACCTTTCTAAATCACCAAATTTTCAGTCGAATGCTTGGCGCAGTGGATAAATTCATCGTTCGAGATCAAGATATCTCGAGTTCTAGACTCGCGTCATTCGTTTTTTTTTTTGCTATTTTTCAAACTCGTTTCGTTTCCGTAAGATAGCTACCTTTCTAAAATCACCCAGTTTTCAGTCGAATGGTTGGCGCAGTGGATAAATTCATCGCTCGAGATCAAGATATATCGAGTTCTAGGACTCGCGTCATTCGTTTTTTTTTTTTCGCTATTTTTCAAACTCGTTTTGTTTCCGTAAGATAGCTATCTTTCTAAATCACCCAATTTTCAGTCGAATGGTTGGCGCAGTGGATAAATTCATCGCTCGAGATCAAGATATCTCGAGTTCTAGACTCGCGTCATTCGTTTTTTTCGCTATTTTTCAAACTCGTTTCGTTTCCGTAAGATAGCTACCTTTCTAAATCACCCAATTTTCAGTCGAATGGTTGGCGCAGTGGATAAATTCATTCGCTCGAGATCAAGATATCTCGAGTTTTAGACTCGCGTCATTCGTTTTTTTTTCGCTATTTTTCAAACTCGTTTTCGTTTCCGTAAGATAGCTACCTTTCCTAATAACCCAAATTTTCAGTCGAATGGTTGGCGCAGTGGATAAATTCATCGCTCGAGATCAAAATATCTCGAGTTCTAGACTCGCGTCATTCGTTTTTTTTTTTTTCGCTATTTTTCAAACTCGTTTCGTTTCCGTAAGATAGCTAGCTCTTTCTAAATCACCCAATTTTCAGTCGAATGGTTGGCGCAGTGGATAAATTTCATCGCTCGAGATCAAGATATCTCGAGTTCTAGACTCGCGTCATTCGTTTTTTTTTCGCTATTTTTCAAACTCGTTTCGTTTCCGTAAGATAGCTACCTTTCTAAATCACCCAATTTTCAGTCGAATGGTTGGCGCAGTGGATAAATTCATCGCTCGAGATCAAGATATCTCGAGTTCTAGACTCGCGTCATTCGTTTTTTTTTTTCGCTATTTTTCAAACTCGTTTCGTTTCCGTAAGATAGCTATCTTTCTAAATCACCCAATTTTCAGTCGAATGGTTGGCGCAGTGGATAAATTCATCGCTCGAGATCAAGATATCTCGAGTTCTAGACTCGCGTCATTCGTTTTTTTTTTCGCTATTTTTCAAACTCGTTTCGTTTCCGTAAGATAGCTAGCTACCTTTCTAAATCACCCAATTTTCAGTCGAATGGTTGGCGCAGTGGATAAAAATTCATCGCTCGAGATCAAGATATCTCGAGTTCTAGACTCGCGTCATTCGTTTTTTTTTCGCTATTTTTCAAACTCGTTTCGTTTCCGTAAGATAGCTACCTTTCTATGTCACCCAATTTTCAGTCGAATGTTGGCGCAGTGGATAAATTCATCGCTCGAGATCAAGATATCTCGAGTTCTAGACTCGCGTCATTCGATTTTTTTTTTTCGCTAATTTTCAAACTCGTTTCGTTTCCGTAAGATAGCTACCTTTCTAAATCACCCAGTTTTCAGTCGAATGGTTGGCGCAGTGGATAAATTCATCGCTCGACATCAAGATATCTCGAGTTCTAGACTCGCGTCATTCGTTTTTTTTTCGCTATTTTTCAAACTCGTTTCGTTTCCGTAAGATAGCTACCTTTCTAAATCACCCAATTTTCAGTCGAATGGTTGGCGCAGTGGATAAATTCATCGCTCGAGATCAAGATATCTCGAGTTCTAGACTCGCGTCATTCGTTTTTTTTTCGCTATTTTTCAAACTCGTTTCGTTTCCGTAAGATAGCTACCTTTCTAAATCACGCAATTTTCAGTCGAATCGTTGGCGGAGTGGGCAAATTCACCGCTCGAGATCAAGGTGTCTCGAGTTCTAGACTCGCGTCGTTCGTTTTTTTTTTCGCTATTTTTCAAACTCGTTTCGTTTCCGTAAGATAGCTACCTTTCTAAATCACCAAATTTTCAGACGAATGCTTGGCACAGTGGATAAATTCATCGCTCGAGATCAAGATATCTCGAGTTCTAGACTCGCGTCATTCGTTTTTTTTTTCGCTATTTTTCAAACTCGTTTCGTTTCCGTAAGATAGCTACCTTTCTAAATCACCCAATTTTCAGTCGAATAGTTGGCGCAGGGGATAAATTCATCGCTCGAGATCAAGATATCTCGAGTTCCAGACTCGCGTCATTCGTTTTTTTTTTTCGCTATTTTTCAAACTCGTTTCGTTTCCGTAAGATAGCTACCTTTCTAAATCACCCAATTTTCAGTCGAATGCTTGGCACAGTGGATAAATTCATCGCTCGAGATCAAGATATCTCGAGTTCTAGACTCGCGTCATTCGTTTTTTTTTTTCGCTATTTTTCAAACTCGTTTCGTTTCCGTAAGATAGCTAGCTACCTTTCTAAATCACCCAATTTTCGGTCGAATCGTTGGCGCAGTGGATAAATTCATCGCTCGAGATCAAGATATCTCGAGTTCTAGACTCGCGTCATTCGTTTTTTTTTTTCGCTATTTTTCAAAACTCGTTTCGTTTCCGTAAGATAGCTACCTTTCTAAATCACCCAATTTTCAGTCGAATGGTTGGCGCAGTGGATAAATTCATCGCTCCGGATCAAGATATCTCGAGTTCTAGACTCGCGTCATTCGTTTTTTTTTCGCTATTTTTCAAACTCGTTTCGTTTCCGTAAGATAGCTACCTTTCTAAATCACCCAATTTTCAGTCGAATGGTTGGCGCAGTGGATAAATTCATCGCTCGAGATCAAGATATCTCGAGTTCTAGACTCGCGTCATTCGTTTTTTTTTTGCTATTTTTCAAACTCGTTTCGTTTCCGTAAGATAGCTACCTTTCTAAATCACTAAATTTTCAGTCGAATGCTTGGCACAGTGGATAAATTCATCGCTCGAGATCAAGATATCTCGAGTTCTAGACTCGCGTCATTCGTTTTTTTTTCGCTATTTTTCAAACTCGTTTCGTTTCCGTAAGATAGCTACCTTTCTAAATCACCCAATTTTCAGTCGAATGGTTGGCGCAGTGGATAAATTCATCGCTCGAGATCAAGATATCTCGAGTTCTAGACTCGCGTCATTCGTTTTTTTTTCGCTATTTTTCAAACTCGTTTCGTTTCCGTAAGATAGCTACCTTTCTAAATCACCCAATTTTCAGTCGAATGGTTGGCGCAGTGGATAAATTCATCGCTCGAGATCAAGATATCTCGAGTTCTAGACTCGCGTCATTCGTTTTTTCGCTATTTTTCAAACTCGTTTCGTTTCCGTAAGATAGCTACCTTTCTAAATCATCCAATTTTCAGACGAATGGTTGGCGCAGTGGATAAATTCATCGCTCGAGATCAAGATATCTCGAGTTCTAGACTCGCGTCATTCGTTTTTTTTTTTCGCTATTTTTCAAACTCGTTTCGTTTCCGTAAGATAGCTACCTTTCTAAATCACCCAATTTTCAGTCGAATCGTTGGCGCAGTGGATAAATTCATCGCTCGAGATCAAGATATCTCGAGTTCTAGACTCGCGTCATTCGTTTTTTTTCGCTATTTTTCAAACTCGTTTCGTTTCCGTAAGATAGCTACCTTTCTATGTCACCCAATTTTCAGTCGAATGGTTGGCGCAGTGGATAAATTCATCGCTCGAGATCAAGATATCTCGAGTTCTAGACTCGCGTCATTCGTTTTTTTTTTCGCTATTTTTCAAACTCGTTTCGTTTCCGTAAGATAGCTACCTTTCTAAATCACCCAGTTTTCAGTCGAATGGTTGGCGCAGTGGATAAATTCATCGCTCGAGATCAAGATATCTCGAGTTCTAGACTCGCGTCATTCGTTTTTTTTTTTTTATATTTTTCAAACTCGTTTCGTTTCCGTAAGATAGCTACCTTTCTAAATCACCCAATTTTCAGTCGAATGGTTGGCGCAGTGGATAAATTCATCGCTCGAGATCAAGATATCTCGAGTTCTAGACTCGCGTCATTCGTTTTTTTTTCGCTATTTTTCAAACTCGTTTCGTTTCCGTAAGATAGCTACCTTTCTAAATCACCCAATTTTCAGACGAATGCTTGGCGCAGTGGATAAATTCATCGCTCGAGATCAAGATATCTCGAGTTCTAGACTCGCGTCATTCGTTTTTTTTTTCGCTATTTTTCAAACTCGTTTCGTTTCCGTAAGATAGCTACCTTTCTAAATCACCCAATTTTCAGTCGAATCGTTGGCGCAGTGGATAAATTCATCGCTCGAGATCAAGATATCTCGAGTTCTAGACTCGCGTCATTCGTTTTTTTTTCGCTATTTTTCAAACTCGTTTCGTTTCCGTAAGATAGCTACCTTTCTAAATCACCCAATTTTCAGTCGAATCGTTGGCGCAGTGGATAAATTCATCGCTCGAGATCAAGATATCTCGAGTTCTAGACTCGCGTCATTCGTTTTTTTTTCGCTATTTTTCAAACTCGTTTCGTTTCCGTAAGATAGCTACCTTTCTAAATCACCAAATTTTCAGACGAATGGTTGGCGCAGTGGATAAATTCATCGCTCGAGATCAAGATATCTCGAGTTCTAGACTCGCGTCATTCGTTTTTTTTTTCGCTATTTTTCAAACTCGTTTCGTTTCCGTAAGATAGCTACCTTTCTAAATCACCCAATTTTCAGTCGAATCGTTGGCGCAGTGGATAAATTCATCGCTCGAGATCAAGATATCTCGAGTTCTAGACTCGCGTCATTCGTTTTTTTTTTCGCTATTTTTCAAACTCGTTTCGTTTCCGTAAGATAGCTACCTTTCTATGTCACCCAATTTTCAGTCGAATGGTTGGCGCAGTGGATAAATTTCATCGCTCGAGATCAAGATATCTCGAGTTCTAGACTCGCGTCATTCGTTTTTTTTTTTCGCTATTTTTCAAACTCGTTTCGTTTCCGTAAGATAGCTACCTTTTTAAATCACCCAATTTTCAGTCGAATGCTTGGCGCAGTGGATAAATTCATCGCTCGAGATCAGGATATCTCGAGTTCTAGACTCGCGTCATTCGTTTTTTTTTCGCTATTTTTCAAACTCGTTTCGTTTCCGTAAGATAGCTACCTTTCTATGTCACCCAATTTTCAGTCGAATGCTTGGCGCAGTGGATAAATTCATCGCTCGAGATCAAGATATCTCGAGTTCTAGACTCGCGTCATTCGTTTTTTTTTTTAGCTATTTTTCAAACTCGTTTCGTTTCCGTAAGATAGCTACCTTTCTAAATCACCCAATTTTCAGTCGAATGTTGGCGCAGTGGATAAATTCATCGCTCGAGATCAAGATATCTCGAGTTCTAGACTCGCGTCATTCGTTTTTTTTTTCGCTATTTTTCAAACTCGTTTCGTTTCCGTAAGATAGCTACCTTTCTAATCACCCAATTTTTCAGTCGAATGGTTGGCGCAGTGGATAAATTCATCGCTCGAGATCAAGATATCTCGAGTTCTAGACTCGCGTCATTCGTTTTTTTTTTCGCTATTTTTCAAACTCGTTTCGTTTCCGTAAGATAGCTACCTTTCTAAATCACCCAATTTTCAGTCGAATGGTTGGCGCAGTGGATAAATTCATCGCTCGAGATCAAGATATCTCGAGTTCTAGACTCGCGTCATTCGTTTTTTTTTTTCGCTATTTTTCAAACTCGTTTCATTTCCGTATGATAGCTACCTTTCCATGTCACCCAATTTTCAGTCGAATGGGTGGCGCAGTGGATAAATTCATTGCTCGACATCAAGATATCTCGAGTTCTAGACTCGCGTCATTCGTTTTTTTTTCGCTATTTTTCAAACTCGTTTCGTTTCCGTAAGATAGCTACCTTTCTAAATCACCCGATTTTCAGACGAATGCTTGGCACAGTGGATAAATTCATCGCTCGAGATCAAGATATCTCGAGTTCTAGACTCGCGTCGTTCGTTTTTTTTTCGCTATTTTTCAAACTCGTTTCGTTTCCGTAAGATAGCTACCTTTCTAAATCACCCAATTTTCAGTCGAATGGTTGGCGCAGTGGATAAATTCATCGCTCGAGATCAAGATATCTCGAGTTCTAGACTCTCGTCATTCGTTTTTTTTCGCTATTTTTCAAACTCGTTTCGTTTCCGTAAGATAGCTACCTTTCTATGTCACCCAATTTTTCAGTCGAATGGTTGGCGCAGTGGATAAATTCATCGCTCGAGATCAAGATATCTCGAGTTCTAGACTCGCGTCATTCGTTTTTTTTTCGCTATTTTTTCAAACTCGTTTCGTTTCCGTAAGATAGCTACCTTTCTAAATCACCCAATTTTCAGTCGAATGCTTGGCACAGTGGATAAATTCATCGCTCGAGATCAAGATATCTCGAGTTCTAGACTCGCGTCATTCGTTTTTTTTTCGCTATTTTTCAAACTCGTTTCGTTTCCGTAAGATAGCTACCTTTCTAAATCACCCAATTTTCAGTCGAATGCTTGGCGCAGTGGATAAATTCATCGCTCGAGATCAAGATGTCTCGAGTTCTAGACTCGCGTCATTCGTTTTTTTTTTTTAGCTATTTTTCAAACTCGTTTCGTTTCCGTAAGATGGCTACCTTTCTAAATCACCCAATTTTCAGTCGAATGTTGGCGCAGTGGATAAATTCATCGCTCGAGATCAAGATATCTCGAGTTCTAGACTCGCGTCATTCGTTTTTTTTTCGCTATTTTTCAAACTCGTTTCGTTTCCGTAAGATAGCTACCTTTCTAATGTCACCCAAATTTTCAGTCGAATGGTTGGCGCAGTGGATAAATTCATCGCTCGAGATCAAGATATCTCGAGTTCTAGACTCGCGTCATTCGTTTTTTTTTCGCTATTTTTCAAACTCGTTTCGTTTCCGTAAGATAGCTACCTTTCTAAATCACCAAATTTTCAGTCGAATGGTTGGCGCAGTGGATAAATTCATCGCTCGAGATCAAGATATCTCGAGTTCTAGACTCGCGTCATTCGTTTTTTTTCGCTATTTTTAAAACTCGTTTCGTTTCCGTAAGATAGCTACCTTTCTATGTCACCCAATTTTCAGTCGAATGGTTGGCGCAGTGGATAAATTCATCGCTCGAGATCAAGATATCTCGAGTTCTAGACTCGCGTCATTCGTTTTTTTTTTTTCGCTATTTTTCAAACTCGTTTCGTTTCCGTAAGATAGCTACCTTTCTAAATCACCAAATTTTTCAGTCGAATGGTTGGCGCAGTGGATAAATTCATCGCTCGAGATCAAGATATCTCGAGTTCTAGACTCGCGTCATTCGTTTTTTTTTTCGCTATTTTTCAAACTCGTTTCGTTTCCGTAAGATAGCTACCTTTCTATGTCACCCAATTTTCAGTCGAATGGTTGGCGCAGTGGATAAATTCATCGCTCGACATCAAGATATCTCGAGTTCGAGACTCGCGTCATTCGTTTTTTTTTCGCTATTTTTCAAACTCGTTTCGTTTCCGTAAGATAGCTACCTTTCTAAATCACCCAATTTTCAGTCGAATGGTTGGCGCAGTGGATAAATTCATCGCTCGAGATCAAGATATCTCGAGTTCTAGACTCGCGTCATTCGTTTTTTTTTTCGCTATTTTTCAAACTCGTTTCGTTTCCGTAAGATAGCTACCTTTTTAAATCACCCAATTTTTCAGTCGAATCGTTGGCGCAGTGGATAAATTCGTCGCTCGAGATCAAGATATCTCGAGTTCTAGACTCGCGTCATTCGTTTTTTTTTTCGCTATTTTTCAAACTCGTTTCGTTTCCGTAAGATAGCTACCTTTCTATGTCACCAAATTTTCAGTCGAATGGTTGGCGCAGTGGATAAATTCATCGCTCGAGATCAAGATATCTCGAGTTCTAGACTCGCGTCATTCGTTTTTTTTTTTCGCTATTTTTCAAACTCGTTTCGTTTCCGTAAGATAGCTACCTTTCTAAATCACCCAATTTTTCAGTCGAATGGTTGGCGCAGTGGATAAATTCATCGCTCGAGATCAAGATATCTCGAGTTCTAGACTCGCGTCATTCGTTTTTTTTTTCGCTATTTTTCAAACTCGTTTCGTTTCCGTAAGATAGCTACCTTTCTAAATCACCCAATTTTCAGTCGAATGGTTGGCGCAGTGGATAAATTCATCGCTCGAGATCAAGATATCTCGAGTTCTAGACTCGCGTCATTCGTTTTTTTTTTTCGCTATTTTTCAAACTCGTTTCGTTTCCGTAAGATAGCTACCTTTCTAAATCACCCAATTTTCAGTCGAATCGTTGGCGGAGTGGATAAATTCATTGCTCGAGATCAAGATATCTCGAGTTCTAGACTCGCGTCGTTCGTTTTTTTTTCGCTATTTTTTTCAAACTCGTTTCGTTTCCGTAAGATAGCTACCTTTCAAAATCACCCAGTTTTCAGTCGAATGGTTGGCGCAGTGGATAAATTCATCGCTCGACATCAAGATATCTCGAGTTCTAGACTCGCGTCATTCGTTTTTTTTTCGCTATTTTTCAAACTCGTTTCGTTTCCGTAAGATAGCTACCTTTCTAAATCACCCAATTTTCAGTCGAATGCTTGGCGCAGTGGATAAATTCATCGCTCGAGATCAAGATATCTCGAGTTCTAGACTCGCGTCGTTCGTTTTTTTTTTCGCTATTTTTCAAACTCGTTTCGTTTCCGTAAGATAGCTACCTTTCTAAATCACCCAATTTTCAGTCGAATGGTTGGCGCAGTGGATAAATTCATCGCTCGAGATCAAGATATCTCGAGTTCTAGACTCGCGTCATTCGTTTTTTTTTCGCTATTTTCAAAACTCGTTTCGTTTCCGTAAGATAGCTACCTTTCTAAATCACCCAATTTTCAGTCGAATGGTTGGCGCAGTGGATAAATTCATCGCTCGAGATCAAGATATCTCGAGTTCTAGACTCGCGTCATTCGTTTTTTTTTTCGCTATTTTTCAAACTCGTTTCGTTTCCGTAAGATAGCTACCTTTCTAAATCACCCAATTTTTTCAGTCGAATGGTTGGCGCAGTGGATAAATTCATCGCTCGAGATCAAGATATCTCGAGTTCTAGACTCGCGTCATTCGTTTTTTTTTTTCGCTATTTTTCAAACTCGTTTCGTTTCCGTAAGATAGCTACCTTTCTATGTCACCCAATTTTCAGTCGAATGGTTGGCGCAGTGGATAAATTCATCGCTCGAGATCAAGATATCTCGAGTTCTAGACTCGCGTCATTCGTTTTTTTTTTTTTCGCTATTTTTCAAACTCGTTTCGTTTCCGTAAGATAGCTACCTTTCTAAATCACCCAAATTTTCAGTCGAATGGTTGGCGCAGTGGATAAATTCATCGCTCGAGATCAAGATATCTCGAGTTCTAGACTCGCGTCATTCGTTTTTTTTTCGCTATTTTTCAAAACTCGTTTCGTTTCCGTAAGATAGCTACCTTTCTAAATCACCCAATTTTCAGTCGAATGGTTGGCGCAGTGGATAAATTCATCGCTCGAGATCAAGATATCTCGAGTTCTAGACTCGCGTCATTCGTTTTTTTTTTTTCGCTATTTTTCAAACTCGTTTCGTTTCCGTAAGATAGCTACCTTTCTAAATCACCCAATTTTCAGTCGAATGGTTGGCGCAGTGGATAAATTCATCGCTCGAGATCAAGATATCTCGAGTTCTAGACTCGCGTCATTCGTTTTTTTTTTTTTCGCTATTTTTCAAACTCGTTTCGTTTCCGTAAGATAGCTACCTTTCTAAATCACCCAATTTTCAGTCGAATGGTTGGCGCAGTGGATAAATTCATCGCTCGAGATCAAGATATCTCGAGTTCTAGACTCGCGTCATTCGTTTTTTTTTCGCTATTTTTCAAAACTCGTTTCGTTTCCGTAAGATAGCTACCTTTCTAAATCACCCAATTTCACAGTCGAATGGTTGGCGCAGTGGATAAATTCATCGCTCGAGATCAAGATATCTCGAGTTCTAGACTCGCGTCATTCGTTTTTTTTTTCGCTATTTTTTTTCAAACTCGTTTCGTTTCCGTAAGATAGCTACCTTTCTATATCATCGAATTTTCAGTCGAGTGGTTGGCGCAGTGGTTAAATTCATCGCTCGAGATCAAAATATCTCGAGTTCTAGACTCGCGTCATTCGTTTTTTTTTTCGCTATTTTTCAAACTCGTTTCGTTTCCGTAAGATAGCTACCTTTCTAAATCACCCAATTTTCAGTCGAATGGTTGGCGCAGTGGATAATTCATCGCTCGAGATCAAGATATCTCGAGTTCTAGACTCGCGTCATTCGTTTTTTTTCGCTATTTTTCAAACTCGTTTTGTTTCCGTAAGATAGCTACCTTTCTAAATCACCCAATTTTCAGTCGAATGGTTGGCGCAGTGGATAAATTCATCGCTCGAGATCAAGATATCTCGAGTTCTAGACTCGCGTCATTCGTTTTTTTTTTTTCGCTATTTTTCAAACTCGTTTCGTTTCCGTAAGATAGCTACCTTTCTATGTCACCCAATTTTCAGTCGAATGGTTGGCGCAGTGGATAAATTCATCGCTCGAGATCAAGATATCTCGAGTTCTAGACTCGCGTCATTCGTTTTTTTCGCTATTTTTCAAACTCGTTTCGTTTGCGTAAGATAGCTACCTTTCTAAATCACCCAATTTTCAGTCGAATCGTTGGCGGAGTGGATAAATTCATCGTTCGAGATCAAGATATCTCGAGTTCTAGACTCGCGTCATTCGTTTTTTTTTCGCTATTTTTCAAACTCGTTTCGTTTCCGTAAGATAGCTACCTTTCTAAATCACCCAATTTTCAGTCGAATGGTTGACGCAGTGGATAAATTCATCGCTCGAGATCAAGATATCTCGTGTTCTAGACTCGCGTCATTCGTTTTTTTTTTCGCTATTTTTCAAACTCGTTTCGTTTCCGTAAGATAGCTACCTTTCTAAATCACCCAATTTTCAGTCGAATGGTTGGCGCAGTGGATAAATTCATCGCTCGAGATCAAGATATCTCGAGTTCTAGACTCGCGTCATTCGTTTTTTTTTCGCTATTTTTCAAACTCGTTTCGTTTCCGTAAGATAGCTACCTTTTCTATGACCCCAATTTTCAGTCGAATGCTTGGCGCAGTGGATATAAATTCATCGCTCGAGATCAAGATATCTCGAGTTCTAGACTCGCGTCATTCGTTTTTTTTTTTTCGCTATTTTTCAAACTCGTTTCGTTTCCGTAAGATAGCTACCTTTCTAAATCACCCAATTTTCAGTCGAATGCTTGGCGCAGTGGATAAATTCATCGCTCGAGATCAAGATATCTCGAGTTCTAGACTCGCGTCATTCGTTTTTTTTTTTTTTCGCTATTTTTCAAAACTCGTTTCGTTTCCGTAAGATAGCTACCTTTCTAAATCACCCAATTTTCAGTCGAATGGTTGGCGCAGTGGATAAATTCATCGCTCGAGATCAAGATATCTCGAGTTCTAGACTCGCGTCATTCGTTTTTTTTTCGCTATTTTTCAAACTCGTTTCGTTTCCGTAAGATAGCTACCTTTCTAAATCACCCAATTTTTCAGTCGAATGCTTGGCGCAGTGGATAAATTCATCGCTCGAGATCAAGATATCTCGAGTTCTAGACTCGCGTCATTCGTTTTTTTTTTTTTTCGCTATTTTTCAAACTCGTTTCGTTTCCGTAAGATAGCTACCTTTCTAAATCACCCAATTTTCAGTCGAATGCTTGGCGCAGTGGATAAATTCATCGCTCGAGATCAAGATATCTCGAGTTCTAGACTCGCGTCATTCGTTTTTTTTTTTCGCTATTTTTCAAACTCGTTTCGTTTCCGTAAGATAGCTACCTTTCTAAATCACCCAATTTTCAGTCGAATGTTGGCGCAGTGGATAAATTCATCGCTCGAGATCAAGATATCTCGAGTTCTAGACTCGCGTCATTCGTTTTTTTTTTCGCTATTTTTCAAACTCGTTTCGTTTCCGTAAGATAGCTACCTTTCTAAATCACCCAATTTTCAGTCGAATGCTTGGCGCAGTGGATAAATTCATCGCTCGAGATCAAGATATCTCGAGTTCTAGACTCGCGTCATTCGTTTTTTTTTTTTTTTTTCGCTATTTTTCAAACTCGTTTTGTTTACGTAAGATAGCTACCTTTCTAAATCACCCAATTTCCAGACGAATGCTTGGCGCAGTGGATAAATTCATCGCTCGAGATCAAGATATCTCGAGTTCTAGACTCGCGTCGTTCGTTTTTTTTCGCTATTTTTCAAACTCGTTTCGTTTCCGTAAGATAGCTACCTTTCTAAATCACCCAAATTTCAGTCGAATGCTTGGCGCGGTGGATAAATTCATCGCTCGAGATCAAGATATCTCGAGTTCTAGACTCGCGTCATTCGTTTTTTTTTCGCTATTTTTCAAACTCGTTTCGTTTCCGTAAGATAGCTATCTTTCTAAAATCACCCAATTTTTTCAGTCGAATGGTTGGCGCAGTGGATAAATTCATCGCTCGAGATCAAGATATCTCGAGTTCTAGACTCGCGTCAGTCGTTTTTTTTTTCGCTAATTTTCAAACTCGTTTCGTTTCCGTAAGATAGCTACCTTTCTAAATCACCAAAATTTCAGTCGTCGAATGGTTGGCGCAGTGGATAAATTCATCGCTCGAGATCAAGATATCTCGAGTTCTAGACTCGCGTCATTCGATTTTTTTTTCACTATTTTTTCAAACTCGTTTCGTTTCCGTAAGATAGCTATCTTTCTAAATCACCCAGTTTTCAGACGAATGGTTGGCTCAGTGGATAAATTCATCGCTCGAGATCAAGATATCTCGAGTTCTAGACTCGCGTCATTCGTTTTTTTTCGCTATTTTTCAAACTCGTTTCGTTTCCGTAAGATAGCTACCTTTCTAAATCACCCAAATTTTCAGTCGAATGGTTGGCGCAGTGGATAAATTCATCGCTCGAGATCAAGATATCTCGAGTTCTAGACTCGCGTCATTCGTTTTTTTTTCACTATTTTTCAAACTCGTTTCGTTTCCGTAAGATAGCTACCTTTCTAAATCACCGAATTTTTCAGTCGAATGGTTGGCGCAATGGATAAATTCTTCGCTCGAGATAAAGATATCTCGAGTTCTAGACTCGCGTCAGTCAATTTATTTTCACAGTTTTTTAAACTCGTTTCGTTTCCGTAAGATAACTATCTAGACTCGCGTCAGTCGATTTTTATTTCACTGTTTTTCGAACTCATTTCATGTCCGTAAGATAGCTATCTTACCTAATCACCGAATTTTCCGTCGAATGGTTGGCGCAGTGGATAAATTCATCGCTCGAGATCAAGGTATCTCGAGTTCTAGACTCGCGTCAGTCAATTTATTTTCACAGTTTTTTAAACTCGTTTCGTTTCCGTAAGATAGCTATCTAGACTCGCGTCGAGTCGATTATTTTTTTTCACTATTTCTTCAAAACTCGTTTCGTTTCCGTAAGATAGCTATCTTTCTAAATCACCCAATTTACAGTCGAATGGTTGGCGCAGTGGATAAATTAATCGCTCAAGATCGAGATAAAGATATCTCGAGTTCTAGACTCGCGTCAGTCGATTTTTATTTCACTGTTTTTCAAACTCGTTTCGTTTCCGTAAGATAGCTATCTTTCCTAATCACCCAGTTTTCAGTCGAATGGTTGGCGCAGTGGATAAATTCTTCGCTCGAGATAAAGATATCTCGAGTTCTAGACTCGCGTCAGTCGAATTTTTTTTCACTGTTTTTCAAACTCGTTTCATTTCCGTAAGATAGCTATCTTACTAAATCACCAAAGTTTCCGTCGAATGGTTGGCTCAGTGGATTAATTCATCGCTCGAGATCAAGGTATCTCGAGTTCTAGACTCGCGTCAGTCAATTTTTTTCACAGTTTTTTAAACTCGTTTCGTTTCGTAAGATAGCTATCTAGACTCGCGTCTGGTCGATTATTTTTCGCTATTTCTCAAACTCGTTTCGTTTCCGTAAGATAGCTATCTTTCTAAATCACCCAATTTTCAGTCGAATGGTTGGCGCAGTGGATAAATTCATCGCTCGAGATCAAGATATCTCGAATTCTAGACTCGCGTCGGTCGATTTTTTTTTCTCGCTATTTTTCAAACTCGTTTCGTTTCCGTGAGATAACTACCTTTCTAAATCACCCAATTTTCAGTCGAATGGTTGGGTGAGTGGAAAAATTCATCGCTCGAGATCAAGATATCTCGAGTTCTAGACTCGCGTCAGTCGATTTTTTTTTCGCGTTATTTTTTTCAAACTCGTTTCTTTTACGTTAAGATAGATTACTTTCTAAATCACCCAATTTTCAGTCGAATGGATGGCGTAGTGGATAAATTCTTCGCTCGAAATCGAGATAAAGATATCTCGAGTTCTAGACTCGCGTCAGTCGATTTTTTTTTTCACTGTTTTTCAAACTCATTTCGTTTCCGTAATATAGCTATCTTTCCTAATCACCCAATTTTCAGTCGAATGGTTGGCGCAGTGGATAAAGTCATCGCTCGAGATCAAGATATCTCGAGTTCTAGACAGGCGTCATTCGTTTTTTTTTTTTCGCTATTTTTCAAACTCGTTTCGTTTCCGTAATATAGCTACCTTTCTAAATGACCCAATTTTCAGTCGAATGCTTGGCGCGGTGGATAAATTCTTCGCTCTAGATCGAGATATCTCGAGTTTTAGACTCGCGTCAGTCGATTTTTTTTCACTGTTTTTTTTTCAAATTCGTTTTGTTTTTCGTAAGATAGCTATCTTTCTAAATCACCCAATTTTTAGTCGAATGGATGGCGCAGTGGATAAATTCATCGCTCGAGATCAACATATCTCGAGTTCTAGACTCGCGCCATTCGTTTTTTTTTTTTCGCTATTTTTCAAACTCGTTTCGTTTCAGTAAGATAGCTACCTTTCTATGTCACCCAATTTTCAGTCGAATGCTTGGCACAGTGGATAAATTCATCGCTCGAGATCAAGATATCTCGAGTTCTAGACTCGCGTCATTCGTTTTTTTTTCGCTATTTTTCAAACTCGTTTCGTTTCCGATAAATTCATCGCTCGAGATCAAGATATCTCGAGTTCCAGACTCGCGTCATTCGTTTTTTTTCGCTATTTTTCAAACTCGTTTCGTTTCCGTAAGATAGCTACCTTTCTAAATCACCCAATTTTCAGTCGAATAGTTGGCGCAGTGGATAAATTCATCGCTCGAGATCAAGATATCTCGAGTTCTAGACTCGCGTCATTCGTTTTTTCGCTATTTTTCAAACTCGTTTCGTTTCCGTAAGATAGCTACCTTTCTAAATCACCCAATTTTCAGACGAATGCTTGGCACAGTGGATAAATTCATCGCCCGAGATCAAGATATCTCGAGTTCTAGACTCGCGTCATTCGTTTTTTTTTTCGCTATTTTTCAAACTCGTTTCGTTTCCGTAAGATAGCTACCTTTCTAAATCACCCAATTTTCAGTCGAATCGTTGGCGCAGTGGATAAATTCATCGCTCGAGATCAAGATATCTCGAGTTCTAGACTCGCGTCATTCGTTTTTTTTTTTCGCTATTTTTCAAAACTCGTTTCGTTTCCGTAAGATAGCTACCTTTCTATGTCACCCAATTTTTCAGTCGAATGGTTGGCGCAGTGGATAAATTCATTGCTCGAGATCAAGATATCTCGAGTTCTAGACTTGCGTCATTCGTTTTTTTTTTTTCGCTATTTTTCAAACTCGTTTCGTTTCCGTAAGATAGCTGCCTTTTTAAATCACCCAGTTCTCAGACGAATGCTTTGCACAGTGGATAAATTCATCGCCCGAGATCAAGATATCTCGAGTTCTAGACTCGCGTCATTCGTTTTTTTTTCGCTATTTTTCAAACTCGTTTCGTTTCAGTAAGATAGCTACCTTTCTATGTCACCCAATTTTCAGTCGAATGCTTGGCACAGTGGATAAATTCATCGCTCGAGATCAAGATATCTCGAGTTCTAGACTCGCGCCATTCGTTTTTTTTTCGCTATTTTTCAAACTCGTTTCGTTTCCGTAAGATAGCTACCTTTCTAAATCACCCAATTTTCAGTCGAATGGTTGGCGCAGTGGATAAATTCATCTCTCGACACCAAGATATCTCGAGTTCTAGACTCGCGTCATTCGTTTTTTTTTTCGCTATTTTTCAAACTCGTTTCGTTTCCGTAAGATAGCTACCTTTCTAAATCACCCAATTTTCAGACGAATGCTTGGCACAGTGGATAAATTCATCGCTCGAGATCAAGATATCTCGAGTTCCAGACTTGCGTCATTCGTTTTTTTTCGCTATTTTTCAAACTCGTTTCGTTTCCGTAAGATAGCTACCTTTCTAAATCACCCAATTTTCAGTCGAATAGTTGGCGGAGTGGATAAATTCATCATCGCTCGAGATCAAGATATCTCGAGTTCTAGACTCGCGTCATTCGTTTTTTTTTTTTTCTATTTTTTTCAACTCGTTTCGTTTCCGTAAGATAGCTACCTTTCTATGTCACCCCAATTTTCAGTCGAATCGTTGGCGCAGTGGATAAATTCATCGCTCGAGATCAAGATATCTCGAGTTCTAGACTCGCGTCATTCGATTTTTTTTTTCGCTATTTTTCAAACTCGTTTCGTTTCCGTAAGATAGCTACCTTTTTAAATCACCCAATTTTCAGTCGAATGCTTGGCACAGTGGATAAATTCATCGCTCGAGATCAAGATATCTCGAGTTCTAGACTCGCGTCATTCGTTTTTTTTTTTCGCTATTTTTTTCAACTCGTTTCGTTTCCGTAAGATAGCTACCTTTCTATGTCACCCAATTTTCAGTCGAATGGTTGGCGCAGTGGATAAATTCATCGCTCGAGATCAAGATATCTCGAGTTCTAGACTCGCGTCATTCGTTTTTTTTTTTTTTTCGCTATTTTTCAAACTCGTTTCGTTTCCGTAAGATAGCTACCTTTCTAAATCACCCAATTTTCAGTCGAATGGTTGGCGCAGTGGATAAATTCATCGCTCGAGATCAAGATATCTCGAGTTCTAGACTCGCGTCATTCGTTTTTTTTTTTCGCTATTTTTCAAACTCGTTTCGTTTCCGTAAGATAGCTACCTTTCTAAATCACCCAATTTTCAGTCGAATGCTTGGCGCAGTGGATAAATTCATCGCTCGAGATCAAGATATCTCGAGTTCTAGACTCGCGTCATTCGTTTTTTTTTTTCGCTATTTTTCAAACTCGTTTCGTTTCCGTAAGATAGCTACCTTTCTAAATCATCCAATTTTCAGACGAATGGTTGGCGCAGTGGATAAATTCATCGCTCGAGATCAAGATATCTCGAGTTCTAGACTCGCGTCATTCGTTTTTTTTTTTCGCTATTTTTCAAACTCGTTTCGTTTCCGTAAGATAGCTACCTTTCTAAATCACCCAATTTTCAGTCGAATGGTTGGCGCAGTGGATAAATTCATCGCTCGAGATCAAGATATCTGGAGTTCTAGACTCGCGTCATTCGTTTTTTTTTTTCGCTATTTTTCAAACTCGTTTCGTTTCCGTAAGATAGCTACCTTTCTAAATCATCCAATTTTCAGACGAATGGTTGGCGCAGTGGATAAATTCATCGCTCGAGATCAAGATATCTCGAGTTCTAGACTCGCGTCATTCGTTTTTTTTCTCTATTTTCAAACTCGTTTCGTTTGCGTAAGATAGCTACCTTTCTATGTCACCCAGTTTTCAGTCGAATGGTTGGCGCAGTGGATAAATTCATCGCTCGAGATCAAGATATCTCGAGTTCTAGACTCGCGTCATTCGTTTTTTTCGCTATTTTTCAAACTCGTTTCGTTTGCGTAAGATAGCTACCTTTCTAAATCACCCAATTTTCAGTCGAATCGTTGGCGAAGTGGATAAATTCATCGCTCGAGATCAAGATGTCTCGAGCTCTAGACTCGCGTCATTCGTTTTTTTTTGCTATTTTTCAAACTCGTTTCGTTTCCGTAAGATAGCTACCTTTCTAAATCACCCAATTTTCAGTCGAATGGTTGGCGCAGTGGATAAATTCATCGCTCAAGATCAAGATATCTCGAGATCTAGACTCGTGTCATTCGTTTTTTTTTTTCGCTATTTTTCAAACTCGTTTCGTTTCCGTAAGATAGCTACCTTTCTAAATGTCACCCAATTTTCAGTCGAATTGTTGGCGCAGTGGATAAATTCATCGCTCGAGATCAAGATATCTCGAGTTCTAGACTCGCGTCATTCGTTTTTTTTCGCTATTTTTCAAACTCGTTTCGTTTCCGTAAGATAGCTACCTTTCTAAATCACCCAATTTTCAGTCGAATGGTTGGCGCAGTGGATAAATTCATCGCTCGAGATCAAGATATCTCGAGTTCTAGACTCGCGTCATTCGTTTTTTTTTTTTTTTTTCGCTATTTTTCAAAACTCGTTTCGTTTCCGTAAGATAGCTACCTTTCTAAATCACCCAATTTTCAGTCGAATGGTTGGCGCAGTGGATAAATTCATCGCTCGAGATCAAGATATCTCGAGTTCTAGACTCGCGTCATTCGTTTTTTTTTTTCGCTATTTTTTTCAAACTCGTTTCGTTTCCGTAAGATAGCTACCTTTCTAAATCACCCAATTTTCAGTCGAATGGTTGGCGCAGTGGATAAATTCATCGCTCGAGATCAAGATATCTCGAGTTCTAGACTCGCGTCATTCGTTTTTTTTTTTTTTCGCTATTTTTCAAACTCGTTTCGTTTCCGTAAGATAGCTACCTTTCTAAATCACCCAATTTTCAGTCGAATGGTTGGCGCAGTGGATAAATTCATCGCTCGAGATCAAGATATCTCGAGTTCTAGACTCGCGTCATTCGTTTTTTTTTTTCGCTATTTTTCAAACTCGTTTCGTTTCCGTAAGATAGCTACCTTTCTAAATCACCCAATTTTTCAGTCGAATGGTTGGCGCAGTGGATAAATTCATCGCTCGAGATCAAGATATCTCGAGTTCTAGACTCGCGTCATTCGTTTTTTTTTTCGCTATTTTTCAAACTCGTTTCGTTTTCCGTAAGATAGCTACCTTTCTATGTCACCCAATTTTCAGTCGAATGGTTGGCGCAGTGGATAAATTCATCGCTCGAGATCAAGATATCTCGAGTTCTAGACTCGCGTCATCATTCGTTTTTTTTTTTTTCGCTATTTTTCAAACTCGTTTCGTTTCCGTAAGATAGCTACCTTTCTAAATCACGCAATTTTCAGTCGAATGGTTGGCGCAGTGGTTAAATTCGTCACTCGAGACCAAGATGTCTCGAGTTCTAGACTCGCGTCATTCGTTTTTTTTTTTTTTCGCTATTTTTCAAACTCGTTTCGTTTCCGTAAGATAGCTACCTTTCTAAATCACCCAGTTTTCAGTCGAATGGTTGGCGCAGTGGATAAATTCATCGCTCGAGATCAGGATATCTCGAGTTCTAGACTCGCGTCATTCGTTTTTTTTTTCGCTATTTTTCAAACTCGTTTCGTTTCCGTAAGATAGCTACCTTTCTAAATCACCCAATTTTCAGTCGAATGGTTGGCGCAGTGGATAAATTCATCGCTCGAGATCAAGATATCTCGAGTTCTAGACTCGCGTCATTCGTTTTTTTTTTTTTCGCTATTTTTTCAAACTCGTTTCGTTTCCGTAAGATAGCTACCTTTCTAAATCACCAAATTTTCAGTCGAATGGTTGGCGCAGTGGATAAATTCATCGCTCGAGATCAAGATATCTCGAGTTCTAGACTCGCGCGTCATTCGTTTTTTTTTTTCGCTATTTTTCAAACTCGTTTCGTTTCCGTAAGATAGCTACCTTTCTATGTCACCCCCAATTTTCAGTCGAATGGTTGGCGCAGTGGATAAGATCATCGCTCGAGATCAAGATATCTCGAGTTCTAGACTCGCGTCATTCGTTTTTTTTTTCTATTTTTCAAACTCGTTTCGTTTCCGTAAGATAGCTACCTTTCTAAATCACCCAAATTTTCAGTCGAATGGTTGGCGCAGTGGATAAATTCATCGCTCGAGATCAAGATATCTCGAGTTCTAGACTCGCGTCATTCGTTTTTTTTTTTTCGCTATTTTTCAAACTCGTTTCGTTTCCGTAAGATAGCTACCTTTCTAAATCACCCAATTTTCAGTCGAATGGTTGGCGCAGTGGATAAATTCATCGCTCGAGATCAAGATATCTCGAGTTCTAGACTCGCGCATCATTCGTTTTTTTTTTTCGCTATTTTTCAAACTCGTTTCGTTTCAGTAAGATAGCTACCTTTCTAAATCACCCAAATTTTCAGTCGAATGGTTGGCGCAGTGGATAAATTCATCGCTCGAGATCAAGATATCTCGAGTTCTAGACTCGCGTCATTCGTTTTTTTTTTTCGCTATTTTTCAAACTCGTTTCGTTTCCGTAAGATAGCTACCTTTTCTAAATCACCCAATTTTCAGTCGAATGGTTGGCACAGTGGATAAATTCATCGCTCGAGATCAAGATATCTCGAGTTCTAGACTCGCGTCATTCGTTTTTTTTTTTTCGCTATTTTTCAAACTCGTTTCGTTTCCGTAAGATAGCTACCTTTCTAAATCACCCAATTTTCAGTCGAATGGTTGGCGCAGTGGATAAATTCATCGCTCGAGATCAAGATATCTCGAGTTCTAGACTCGCGTCATTCGTTTTTTTTTTTTTATATTTTTCAAACTCGTTTCGTTTCCGTAAGATAGCTACCTTTCTATGTCACCCAATTTTCAGTCGAATGGTTGGCGCAGTGGATAAATTCATCGCTCGAGATCAAGATATCTCGAGTTCTAGACTCGCGTCATTCGTTTTTTTTTTCGCTATTTTTTTCAAACTCGTTTCGTTTCCGTAAGATAGCTACCTTTCTAAATCACCCAATTTTCAGTCGAATGGTTGGCGCAGTGGATAAATTCATCGCTCGAGATCAAGATATCTCGAGTTCTAGACTCGCGTCATTCGTTTTTTTTTTTTTCGCTATTTTTCAAACTCGTTTCGTTTCCGTAAGATAGCTACCTTTCTAAATCACCCAATTTTCAGTCGAATGGTTGGCGCAGTGGATAAATTCATCGCTCGAGATCAAGATATCTCGAGTTCTAGACTCGCGTCATTCGTTTTTTTTTTTTTTTTTCGCTATTTTTCAAACTCGTTTCGTTTCCGTAAGATAGCTACCTTTCTAAATCACCCAATTTTCAGTCGAATGGTTGGCGCAGTGGATAAATTCATCGCTCGAGATCAAGATATCTCGAGTTCTAGACTCGCGTCATTCGTTTTTTTTTCGCTATTTTTCAAACTCGTTTCGTTTCCGTAAGATAGCTACCTTTCTAAATCACCCAATTTTCAGTCGAATGGTTGGCGCAGTGGATAAATTCATCGCTCGAGATCAAGATATCTCGAGTTCTAGACTCGCGTCGCGTCATTCGTTTTTTTTTTCGCTATTTTTCAAACTCGTTTCGTTTCCGTAAGATAGCTACCTTTCTAAATCACCCAATTTTCAGTCGAATGGTTGGCGCAGTGGATAAATTCATCGCTCGAGATCAAGATATCTCGAGTTCTAGACTCGCGTCATTCGTTTTTTTTTTTTCGCTATTTTTCAAACTCGTTTCGTTTCCGTAAGATAGCTACCTTTCTAAATCACCCAATTTTCAGTCGAATGGTTGGCGCAGTGGATAAATTCATCGCTCGAGATCAAGATATCTCGAGTTCTAGACTCGCGTCATTCGTTTTTTTTTTTCGCTATTTTTCAAACTCGTTTCGTTTCCGTAAGATAGCTACCTTTCTAAATCACCCAATTTTCAGTCGAATGGTTGGCGCAGTGGATAAATTCATCGCTCGAGATCAAGATATCTCGAGTTCTAGACTCGCGTCATTCGTTTTTTTTTTCGCTATTTTTCAAACTCGTTTCGTTTCCGTAAGATAGCTACCTTTCTATGTCACCCAATTTTTCAGTCGAATGGTTGGCGCAGTGGATAAATTCATCGCTCGAGATCAAGATATCTCGAGTTCTAGACTCGCGTCATTCGTTTTTTTTTTTCTATTTTTCAAAACTCGTTTCGTTTCCGTAAGATAGCTACCCTTTCTAAATCACCCAATTTTCAGTCGAATGGTTGCGCAGTGGATAAATTCATCGCTCGAGATCAAGATATCTCGAGTTCTAGACTCGCGTCATTCGTTTTTTTTTTTCGCTATTTTTCAAACTCGTTTCGTTTCCGTAAGATAGCTACCTTTCTAAATCACCCAATTTTCAGTCGAATGGTTGGCGCAGTGGATAAATTCATCGCTCGAGATCAAGATATCTCGAGTTCTAGACTCGCGTCATTCGTTTTTTTTTTTTCGCTATTTTTCAAACTCGTTTTTCGTTTCCGTAAGATAGCTACCTTTCTAAATCACCCAATTTTCAGTCGAATGGTTGGCGCAGTGGATAAATTCATCGCTCGAGATCAAGATATCTCGAGTTCTAGACTCGCGTCATTCGTTTTTTTTTCGCTATTTTTCAAACTCGTTTCGTTTCCGTAAGATAGCTACCTTTCTAAATCACCCAATTTTTTCAGTCGAATGGTTGGCGCAGTGGATAAATTCATCGCTCGAGATCAAGATATCTCGAGTTCTAGACTCGCGTCATTCGTTTTTTTTTTTTTTCGCTATTTTTCAAACTCGTTTCGTTTCCGTAAGATAGCTACCTTTCTAAATCACCCAATTTTCAGTCGAATGGTTGGCGCAGTGGATAAATTCATCGCTCGAGATCAAGATATCTCGAGTTCTAGACTCGCGTCATTCGTTTTTTTTTTTCGCTATTTTTCAAACTCGTTTCGTTTCCGTAAGATAGCTACCTTTCTAAATCACCCAATTTTCAGTCGAATGGTTGGCGCAGTGGATAAATTCATCGCTCGAGATCAAGATATCTCGAGTTCTAGACTCGCGTCATTCGTTTTTTTTTTTTCACGCTATTTTTCAAACTCGTTTCGTTTCCGTAAGATAGCTACTACCTTTCTAAATCACCCAATTTTCAGTCGAATGGTTGGCGCAGTGGATAAATTCATCGCTCGAGATCAAGATATCTCGAGTTCTAGACTCGCGTCATTCGTTTTTTTTTTCGCTATTTTTCAAACTCGTTTCGTTTCCGTAAGATAGCTACCTTTCTAAATCACCCAATTTTCAGTCGAATGGTTGGCGCAGTGGATAAATTCATCGCTCGAGATCAAGATATCTCGAGTTCTAGACTCGCGTCATTCGTTTTTTTTTTCGCTATTTTTTTCAAACTCGTTTCGTTTCCGTAAGATAGCTACCTTTCTAAATCACCAAATTTTCAGTCGAATGGTTGGCGCAGTGGATAAATTCATCGCTCGAGATCAAGATATATCTCGAGTTCTAGACTCGCGTCATTCGTTTTTTTTTTTTCGCTATTTTTCAAACTCGTTTCGTTTCCGTAAGATAGCTACCTTTCTAAATCACCCAATTTTCAGTCGAATGGTTGGCGCAGTGGATAAATTCATCGCTCGAGATCAAGATATCTCGAGTTCTAGACTCGCGTCATTCGTTTTTTTTTTTCGCTATTTTTCAAACTCGTTTCGTTTCCGTAAGATAGCTACCTTTCTAAATCACCCAATTTTCAGTCGAATGGTTGGCGCAGTGGATAAATTCATCGCTCGAGATCAAGATATCTCGAGTTCTAGACTCGCGTCATTCGTTTTTTTTTCGCTATTTTTCAAACTCGTTTCGTTTCGTAAGATAGCTACCTTTCTAAATCACCCAAATTTTCAGTCGAATGGTTGGCGCAGTGGATAAATTCATCGCTCGAGATCAAGATATCTCGAGTTCTAGACTCGCGTCATTCGTTTTTTTTTTTTTCGCTATTTTTTCAAACTCGTTTCGTTTCCGTAAGATAGCTACCTTTCTAAATCACCCAATTTTCAGTCGAATGGTTGGCGCAGTGGATAAATTCATCGCTCGAGATCAAGATATCTCGAGTTCTAGACTCGCGTCATTCGTTTTTTTTTTCGCTATTTTTCAAACTCGTTTCGTTTCCGTAAGATAGCTACCTTTCTAAATCACCCAATTTTCAGTCGAATGGTTGGCGCAGTGGATAAATTCATCGCTCGAGATCAAGATATCTCGAGTTCTAGACTCGCGTCATTCGTTTTTTTTTCGCTATTTTTCAAACTCGTTTCGTTTCCGTAAGATAGCTACCTTTCTAAATCACCCAATTTTCAGTCGAATGGTTGGCGCAGTGGATAAATTCATCGCTCGAGATCAAGATATCTCGAGTTCTAGACTCGCGTCATTCGTTTTTTTTTTTCGCTATTTTTCAAAACTCGTTTCGTTTCCGTAAGATAGCTACCTTTCTAAATCACCACAATTTTCAGTCGAATGGTTGGCGCAGTGGATAAATTCATCGCTCGAGATCAAGATATCTCGAGTTCTAGACTCGCGTCATTCGTTTTTTTTTTTCGCTATTTTTCAAACTCGTTTCGTTTCCGTAAGATAGCTACCTTTCTAAATCACCCAATTTTCAGTCGAATGGTTGGCGCAGTGGATAAATTCATCGCTCGAGATCAAGATATCTCGAGTTCTAGACTCGCGTCATTCGTTTTTTTTTTCGCTATTTTTCAAAACTCGTTTCGTTTCGTAAGATAGCTACCTTTCTAAATCACCCAATTTTCAGTCGAATGGTTGGCGCAGTGGATAAATTCATCGCTCGAGATCAAGATATCTCGAGTTCTAGACTCGCGTCATTCGTTCTTTTTTCGATAATTTTTCAAACTCGTTTCGTTTCCGTAAGATAGCTACCTTTCTAAATCACCCAGTTTTCAGTCGAATGGTTGGCGCAGTGGATAAATTCATCGCTCGAGATCAAGATATCTCGAGTTCTAGACTCGCGTCATTCGTTTTTTTTTCGCTATTTTTCAAACTCGTTTCGTTTCCGTAAGATAGCTACCTTTCTAAATCACCCAATTTTTCAGTCGAATGGTTGGCGCAGTGGATAAATTCATCGCTCGAGATCAAGATATCTCGAGTTCTAGACTCGCGTCATTCGTTTTTTTTTTTTTTCGCTATTTTTCAAACTCGTTTCGTTTCCGTAAGATAGCTGCTACCTTTCTAAATCACCCAGTTTTCAGTCGAATGGTTGGCGCAGTGGATAAATTCATCGCTCGAGATCAAGATATCTCGAGTTCTAGACTCGCGTCATTCGTTTTTTTTCGCTATTTTTCAAACTCGTTTCGTTTCCGTAAGATAGCTACCTTTCTATGTCACCCAATTTTCAGTCGAATGGTTGGCGCAGTGGATAAATTTGTCGCTCGAGATCAAGATATCTCGAGTTCTAGACTCGCGTCATTCGTTTTTTTTTCTATTTTTTTCAAACTCGTTTCGTTTCCGTAAGATAGCTACCTTTCTAAATCACCCAATTTTTTCAGTCGAATGGTTGGCGCAGTGGATAAATTCATCGCTCGAGATCAAGATATCTCCAGTTCTAGACTCGCGTCATTCGTTTTTTTTTTTTCGCTATTTTTCAAACTCGTTTCGTTTCCGTAAGATAGCTACCTTTCTAAATCACCCAATTTTCAGTCGAATGGTTGACGCAGTGGATAAATTCATCGCTCGAGATCAAGATATCTCGAGTTCTAGACTCGCGTCATTCGTTTTTTTTTTTTTCGCTATTTTTCAAACTCGTTTCGTTTCCGTAAGATAGCTACCTTTCTAAATCACCCAATTTTCAGTCGAATGGTTGGCGCAGTGGATAAATTCATCGCTCGAGATCAAGATATCTCGAGTTCTAGACTCGCGTCATTCGTTTTTTTTTTCGCTATTTTTCAAACTCGTTTCGTTTCCGTAAGATAGCTACCTTTCTAAATCACCCAATTTTCAGTCGAATGGTTGGCGCAGTGGATAAATTCATCGCTCGAGATCAAGATATCTCGAGTTCTAGACTCGCGTCATTCGTTTTTTTTTTCGCTATTTTTTCAAACTCGTTTCGTTTCCGTAAGATAGCTACCTTTCTATGTCACCCAATTTTCAGTCGAATGGTTGGCGCAGTGGATAAATTCATCGCTCGAGATCAAGATATCTCGAGTTCTAGACTCGCGTCATTCGTTTTTTTTTTTTCGCTATTTTTCAAACTCGTTTCGTTTTCCGTAAGATAGCTACCTTTCTAAATCACCCAATTTTCAGTCGAATGGTTGGCGCAGTGGATAAATTCATCGCTCGAGATCAAGATATCTCGAGTTCTAGACTCGCGTCATTCGTTTTTTTTTCGCTATTTTTCAAACTCGTTTCGTTTCCGTAAGATAGCTACCTTTCTAAATCACCCAATTTTCAGTCGAATGGTTGGCGCAGTGGATAAATTCATCGCTCGAGATCAAGATATCTCGAGTTCTAGACTCGCGTCATTCGTTTTTTTTTTTCGCTATTTTTCAAACTCGTTTCGTTTCCGTAAGATAGCTACCTTTCTAAATCACCCAATTTTCAGTCGAATGGTTGGCGCAGTGGATAAATTCATCGCTCGAGATCAAGATATCTCGAGTTCTAGACTCGCGTCATTCGTTTTTTTTTTTTCGCTATTTTTCAAACTCGTTTCGTTTCCGTAAGATAGCTACCTTTCTAAATCACCCAATTTTCAGTCGAATGGTTGGCGCAGTGGATAAATTCATCGCTCGAGATCAAGATATCTCGAGTTCTAGACTCGCGTCATTCGTTTTTTTTTTTCGCTATTTTTCAAACTCGTTTCGTTTCCGTAAGATAGCTACCTTTCTAAATCACCCAATTTTCAGTCGAATGGTTGGCGCAGTGGATAAATTCATCGCTCGAGATCAAGATATCTCGAGTTCTAGACTCGCGTCATTCGTTTTTTTTTTTTTTTTTTTTCGCTATTTTTCAAACTCGTTTCGTTTCCGTAAGATAGCTACCTTTCTAAATCACCCAATTTTCAGTCGAATGGTTGGCGCAGTGGGATAAATTCATCGCTCGAGATCAAGATATCTCGAGTTCTAGACTCGCGTCATTCGTTTTTTTTTCGCTATTTTTTTCAAACTCGTTTCGTTTCCGTAAAGATAGCTACCTTTCTAAATCACCCAATTTTCAGTCGAATGGTTGGCGCAGTGTGGATAAATTCATCGCTCGAGATCAAGATATCTCGAGTTCTAGACTCGCGTCATTCGTTTTTTTTTTTCGCTATTTTTCAAACTCGTTTCGTTTCCGTAAGATAGCTACCTTTCTAAATCACCCAATTTTCAGTCGAATGGTTGGCGCAGTGGATAAATTCATCGCTCGAGATCAAGATATCTCGAGTTCTAGACTCGCGTCATTCGTTTTTTTTTTTTTTTTCGCTATTTTTCAAACTCGTTTCGTTTCCGTAAGATAGCTACCTTTCTAAATCACCCAATTTTCAGTCGAATGGTTGGCGCAGTGGATAAATTCATCGCTCGAGATCAAGATATCTCGAGTTCTAGACTCGCGTCATTCGTTTTTTTTTCGCTATTTTTCAAACTCGTTTCGTTTCCGTAAGATAGCTACCTTTCTAAATCACCCAATTTTCAGTCGAATGGTTGGCGCAGTGGATAAATTCATCGCTCGAGATCAAGATATCTCGAGTTCTAGACTCGCGTCATTCGTTTTTTTTTTTTTTTTCGCTATTTTTCAAACTCGTTTCGTTTCCGTAAGATAGCTACCTTTCTAAATCACCCAATTTTCAGTCGAATGGTTGGCGCAGTGGATAAATTCATCGCTCGAGATCAAGATATCTCGAGTTCTAGACTCGCGTCATTCGTTTTTTTTTTTTTCGCTATTTTTCAAACTCGTTTCGTTTCCGTAAGATAGCTACCTTTCTAAATCACCCAATTTTCAGTCGAATGTTGGCGCAGTGGATAAATTCATCGCTCGAGATCAAGATATCTCGAGTTCTAGACTCGCGTCATTCGTTTTTTTTTTCGCTATTTTTCAAACTCGTTTCGTTTCCGTAAGATAGCTACCTTTCTAAATCACCCAATTTTCAGTCGAATGGTTGGCGCAGTGGATAAATTCATCGCTCGAGATCAAGATATCTCGAGTTCTAGACTCGCGTCATTCGTTTTTTTTTTCGCTATTTTTTCAAACTCGTTTCGTTTCCGTAAGATAGCTACCTTTCTAAATCACCCCAATTTTCAGTCGAATGGTTGGCGCAGTGGATAAATTCATCGCTCGAGATCAAGATATCTCGAGTTCTAGACTCGCGTCATTCGTTTTTTTTTTTCGCTATTTTTCAAACTCGTTTCGTTTCCGTAAGATAGCTACCTTTCTAAATCACCCAATTTTCAGTCGAATGGTTGGCGCAGTGGATAAATTCATCGCTCGAGATCAAGATATCTCGAGTTCTAGACTCGCGTCATTCGTTTTTTTTTTTCGCTATTTTTCAAACTCGTTTCGTTTCCGTAAGATAGCTACCTTTCTAAATCACCCAATTTTCAGTCGAATGGTTGGCGCAGTGGATAAATTCATCGCTCGAGATCAAGATATCTCGAGTTCTAGACTCGCGTCATTCGTTTTTTTTTCGCTATTTTTTTTCAAACTCGTTTCGTTTCCGTAAGATAGCTACCTTTCTAAATCACCCAATTTTCAGTCGAATGGTTGGCGCAGTGGATAAATTCATCGCTCGAGATCAAGATATCTCGAGTTCTAGACTCGCGTCATTCGTTTTTTTTTTTTCGCTATTTTTCAAACTCGTTTCGTTTCCGTAAGATAGCTACCTTTCTAAATCACCCAATTTTCAGTCGAATGGTTGGCGCAGTGGATAAATTCATCGCTCGAGATCAAGATATCTCGAGTTCTAGACTCGCGTCATTCGTTTTTTTTTTTCGCTATTTTTCAAACTCGTTTCGTTTCCGTAAGATAGCTACCTTTCTAAATCATCCCAATTTTTCAGTCGAATGGTTGGCGCAGTGGATAAATTCATCGCTCGAGATCAAGATATCTCGAGTTCTAGACTCGCGTCATTCGTTTTTTTTTTTTTATTTTTTTTTCACTCGTTTTTCGTTTCCGTAAGATAGCTACCTTTCTAAATCACCCAATTTTCAGTCGAATGGTTGGCGCAGTGGATAAATTCATCGCTCGAGATCAAGATATCTCGAGTTCTAGACTCGCGTCATCATTCGTTTTTTTTTTTTCGCTATTTTTCAAACTCGTTTCGTTTCCGTAAGATAGCTACCTTTCTAAATCACCCAATTTTTCAGTCGAATGGTTGGCGCAGTGGATAAATTCATCGCTCGAGATCAAGATATCTCGAGTTCTAGACTCGCGTCATTCGTTTTTTTTTTCGCTATTTTTTTCAACTCGTTTCGTTTCCGTAAGATAGCTACCTTTCTAAATCACCCAATTTTCAGTCGAATGGTTGGCGCAGTGGATAAATTCATCGCTCGAGATCAAGATATCTCGAGTTCTAGACTCGCGTCATTCGTTTTTTTTTTTCGCTATTTTTCAAACTCGTTTCGTTTCCGTAAGATAGCTACCTTTCTAAATCACCCAATTTTCAGTCGAATGGTTGGCGCAGTGGATAAATTCATCGCTCGAGATCAAGATATCTCGAGTTCTAGACTCGCGTCATTCGTTTTTTTTTTCGCTATTTTTCAAACTCGTTTCGTTTCCGTAAGATAGCTACCTTTCTAAATCACCCAGTTTTCAGTCGAATGGTTGGCGCAGTGGATAAATTCATCGCTCGAGATCAAGATATCTCGAGTTCTAGACTCGCGTCATTCGTTTTTTTTTCGCTATTTTTCAAACTCGTTTCGTTTCCGTAAGATAGCTACCTTTCTAAATCACCCAATTTTCAGTCGAATGGTTGGCGCAGTGGATAAATTCATCGCTCGAGATCAAGATATCTCGAGTTCTAGACTCGCGTCATTCGTTTTTTTTTTTTTCGCTATTTTTCAAACTCGTTTCGTTTCCGTAAGATAGCTACCTTTCTATGTCACCCAATTTTCAGTCGAATGGTTGGCGCAGTGGATAAATTCATCGCTCGAGATCAAGATATCTCGAGTTCTAGACTCGCGTCATTCGTTTTTTTTTTTCGCTATTTTTCAAACTCGTTTCGTTTCCGTAAGATAGCTACCTTTCTAAATCACCCAATTTTCAGTCGAATGGTTGGCGCAGTGGATAAATTCATCGCTCGAGATCAAGATATCTCGAGTTCTAGACTCGCGTCATTCGTTTTTTTTTTTCGCTATTTTTCAAACTCGTTTCGTTTCCGTAAGATAGCTACCTTTCTAAATCACCCAATTTTTCAGTCGAATGGTTGGCGCAGTGGATAAATTCATCGCTCGAGATCAAGATATCTCGAGTTCTAGACTCGCGTCATTCGTTTTTTTTTTTTTCGCTATTTTTCAAACTCGTTTCGTTTCCGTAAGATAGCTACCTTTCTAAATCACCCAATTTTCAGTCGAATGTTGGCGCGCAGTGGATAAATTCATCGCTCGAGATCAAGATATCTCTCGAGTTCTAGACTCGCGTCATTCGTTTTTTTTTTTTCGCTATTTTTCAAACTCGTTTCGTTTCCGTAAGATAGCTACCTTTCTAAATCACCCAATTTTCAGTCGAATGGTTGGCGCAGTGGATAAATTCATCGCTCGAGATCAAGATATCTCGAGTTCTAGACTCGCGTCATTCGTTTTTTTTTTTTTCGCTATTTTTCAAACTCGTTTCGTTTCCGTAAGATAGCTACCTTTCTAAATCACCCAATTTTCAGTCGAATGGTTGGCGCAGTGGATAAATTCATCGCTCGAGATCAAGATATCTCGAGTTCTAGACTCGCGTCATTCGTTTTTTTTTTTTTTTTTTCGCTATTTTTCAAAACTCGTTTCGTTTCCGTAAGATAGCTACCTTTCTAAATCACCCAATTTTCAGTCGAATGGTTTGGCGCAGTGGGATAAATTCATCGCTCGAGATCAAGATATCTCGAGTTCTAGACTCGCGTCATTCGTTTTTTTTTTTTCGCTATTTTTCAAACTCGTTTCGTTTCCGTAAGATAGCTACCTTTCTAAATCACCCAATTTTCAGTCGAATGGTTGGCGCAGTGGATAAATTCATCGCTCGAGATCAAGATATCTCGAGTTCTAGACTCGCGTCATTCGTTTTTTTTTTTCGCTATTTTTTTCAAACTCGTTTCGTTTCCGTAAGATAGCTACCTTTCTAAATCACCCAATTTTCAGTCGAATGGTTGGCGCAGTGGATAAATTCATCGCTCGAGATCAAGATATCTCGAGTTCTAGACTCGCGTCATTCGTTTTTTTTTCGCTATTTTTTCAAACTCGTTTCGTTTCCGTAAGATAGCTACCTTTCTAAATCACCCCCAATTTTCAGTCGAATGGTTGGCGCAGTGGATAAATTCATCGCTCGAGATCAAGATATCTCGAGTTCTAGACTCGCGTCATTCGTTTTTTTTTTTCTATTTTTTCAAACTCGTTTCGTTTCCGTAAGATAGCTACCTTTCTAAATCACCACCCAATTTTCAGTCGAATGGTTGGCGCAGTGGATAAATTCATCGCTCGAGATCAAGATATCTCGAGTTCTAGACTCGCGTCATTCGTTTTTTTTTTTTCGCTATTTTTCAAACTCGTTTCGTTTCCGTAAGATAGCTACCTTTCTAAATCACCCAATTTTCAGTCGAATGGTTGGCGCAGTGGATAAATTCATCGCTCGAGATCAAGATATCTCGAGTTCTAGACTCGCGTCATTCGTTTTTTTTTTTTTTTTCGCTATTTTTCAAACGTTTTCGTTTCCGTAAGATAGCTACCTTTCTAAATCACCCAATTTTCAGTCGAATGGTTGGCGCAGTGGATAAATTCATCGCTCGAGATCAAGATATCTCGAGTTCTAGACTCGCGTCATTCGTTTTTTTTTCGCTATTTTTCAAACTCGTTTCGTTTCCGTAAGATAGCTACCTTTCTAAATCACCCAATTTTCAGTCGAATGGTTGGCGCAGTGGATAAATTCATCGCTCGAGATCAAGAGATATCTCGAGTTCTAGACTCGCGTCATTCGTTTTTTTTTTTTTTATTTTTTTCAAACTCGTTTCGTTTCCGTAAGATAGCTACCTTTCTAAATCACCCAATTTTCAGTCGAATGGTTGGCGCAGTGGATAAATTCATCGCTCGAGATCAAGATATCTCGAGTTCTAGACTCGCGTCATTTTTTTTTTTTTTCGCTATTTTTCAAACTCGTTTCGTTTCCGTAAGATAGCTACCTTTCTATGTCACCCAATTTTCAGTCGAATGGTTGGCGCAGTGGATAAATTCATCGCTCGAGATCAAGATATCTCGAGTTCTAGACTCGCGTCATTCGTTTTTTTTTTTCTATTTTTCAAACTCTTTTTGTTTCCGTAAGATAGCTACCTTTCTAAATCACCCAATTTTCAGTCGAATGGTTGGCGCAGTGGATAAATTCATCGCTCGAGATCAAGATATCTCGAGTTCTAGACTCGCGTCATTCGTTTTTTTTTTTTTTTTTATTTTTTCAAACTCGTTTCGTTTCCGTAAGATAGCTACCTTTCTATGTCACCCAATTTTCAGTCGAATGGTTGGCGCAGTGGATAAATTCATCGCTCAAGATCAAGATATCTCGGGTTCTAGACTCGCGTCAGTCGTTTTTTTTTTTCGGTATTTTTCAAACTCGTTTCGTTTCCGTAAGATAGCTACCTTTCTAAATCACCCAATTTTCAGTCGAATGGTTGGCGCAGTGGATAAATTCGTCGCTCGAGATCAAGATATCTCGAGTTCTAGACTCGCGTCATTCGTTTTTTTTTCGCTATTTTTCAAACTCGTTTCGTTTCCGTAAGATAGCTACCTTTCTAAATCACCCAATTTTCAGTCGAATGGTTGGCGCAGTGGATAAATTCATCGCTCGAGATCAAGATATCTCGAGTTCTAGACTCGCGTCATTCGTTTTTTTTTTTCGCTATTTTTCAAAACTCGTTTCGTTTCCGTAAGATAGCTACCTTTCTAAATCACCCAATTTTCAGTCGAATGGTTGGCGCAGTGGATAAATTCATCGCTCGAGATCAAGATATCTCGAGTTCTAGACTCGCGTCATTCGTTTTTTTTTTTTTTCGCTATTTTTCAAACTCGTTTCGTTTCCGTAAGATAGCTACCTTTCTAAATCACCCAATTTTCAGTCGAATGGTTGGCGCAGTGGATAAATTCATCGCTCGAGATCAAGATATCTCGAGTTCTAGACTCGCGTCATTCGTTTTTTTTTTCGCTATTTTTCAAACTCGTTTTCGTTTCCGTAAGATAGCTACCTTTCTAAATCACCCAATTTTCAGTCGAATGGTTGGCGCAGTGGATAAATTCATCGCTCGAGATCAAGATATCTCGAGTTCTAGACTCGCGTCATTCGTTTTTTTTCGCTATTTTTCAAACTCGTTTCGTTTCGTTTCCGTAAGATAGCTACCTTTCTAAATCACCCAATTTTCAGTCGAATGGTTGGCGCAGTGGATAAATTTCATCGCTCGAGATCAAGATATCTCGAGTTCTAGACTCGCGTCATTCGTTTTTTTTTTTCGCTATTTTTCAAACTCGTTTCGTTTCCGTAAGATAGCTACCTTTCTAAATCACCCAATTTTCAGTCGAATGGTTGGCGCAGTGGTGGAAATTCATCGCTCGAGATCAAGATATCTCGAGTTCTAGACTCGCGTCATTCGTTTTTTTTTTTTTTCGCTATTTTTCAAACTCGTTTCGTTTCCGTAAGAGATAGCTACCTTTCTAAATCACCCAATTTTCAGTCGAATGGTTGGCGCAGTGGATAAATTCATCGCTCGAGATCAAGATATCTCGAGTTCTAGACTCGCGTCATTCGTTTTTTTTTTTTTAGCTATTTTTCAAACTCGTTTCGTTTCCGTAAGATAGCTACCTTTCTAAATCACCCCAATTTTCAGTCGAATGGTTGGCGCAGTGGATAAATTCATCGCTCGAGATCAAGATATCTCGAGTTCTAGACTCGCGTCATTCATTCGTTTTTTTCGCTATTTTTCAAACTCGTTTCGTTTCCGTAAGATAGCTACCTTTCTAAATCACCCAATTTTTCAGTCGAATGGTTGGCGCAGTGGATAAATTCATCGCTCGAGATCAAGATATCTCGAGTTCTAGACTCGCGTCATTCGTTTTTTTTTTTTTCTATTTTTCAAAACTCGTTTCGTTTCCGTAAGATAGCTACCTTTCTAAATCACCCAATTTTCAGTCGAATGGTTGGCGCAGTGGATAAATTCATCGCTCGAGATCAAGATATCTCGAGTTCTAGACTCGCGTCATTCGTTTTTTTTTTTCGCTATTTTTCAAACTCGTTTCGTTTCCGTAAGATAGCTACCTTTCTAAATCACCCAATTTTCAGTCGAATGGTTGGCGCAGTGGATAAATTCATCGCTCGAGATCAAGATATCTCGAGTTCTAGACTCGCGTCATTCGTTTTTTTTTTTTCGCTATTTTTCAAACTCGTTTCGTTTCCGTAAGATAGCTACCTTTCTAAATCACCCAATTTTCAGTCGAATGGTTGGCGCAGTGGATAAATTCATCGCTCGAGATCAAGATATCTCGAGTTCTAGACTCGCGTCATTCGTTTTTTTTTTTTTTTTCGCTATTTTTCAAACTCGTTTCGTTTCCGTAAGATAGCTACCTTTCTATGTCACCCAATTTTCAGTCGAATGGTTGGCGCAGTGGATAAATTCATCGCTCGAGATCAAGATATCTCGAGTTCTAGACTCGCGTCATTCGTTTTTTTTTCGCTATTTTTTCAAACTCGTTTCGTTTCCGTAAGATAGCTACCTTTCTAAATCACCCAATTTTCAGTCGAATGGTTGGCGCAGTGGATAAATTCATCGCTCGAGATCAAGATATCTCGAGTTCTAGACTCGCGTCATTCGTTTTTTTTTTTTTCGCTATTTTTCAAACTCGTTTCGTTTCCGTAAGATAGCTACCTTTCTAAATCACCCAATTTTCAGTCGAATGGTTGGCGCAGTGGATAAATTCATCGCTCGAGAGATCAAGATATCTCGAGTTCTAGACTCGCGTCATTCGTTTTTTTTTTTTTTCGCTATTTTTCAAACTCGTTTCGTTTCCGTAAGATAGCTACCTTTCTAAATCACCCAATTTTCAGTCGAATGGTTGGCGCAGTGGATAAATTCATCGCTCGAGATCAAGATATCTCGAGTTCTAGACTCGCGTCATTCGTTTTTTTTTCGCTATTTTTCAAACTCGTTTCGTTTCCGTAAGATAGCTACCTTTCTAAATCACCCAATTTTCAGTCGAATGGTTGGCGCAGTGGATAAATTCATCGCTCGAGATCAAGATATCTCGAGTTCTAGACTCGCGTCATTCGTTTTTTTTTTCGCTATTTTTCAAAACTCGTTTCGTTTCCGTAAGATAGCTACCTTTCTATGTCACCCAATTTTCAGTCGAATGGTTGGCGCAGTGGATAAATTCATCGCTCGAGATCAAGATATCTCGAGTTCTAGACTCGCGTCATTCGTTTTTTTTTTTTTCGCTATTTTTCAAACTCGTTTCGTTTCCGTAAGATAGCTACCTTTCTAAATCACCCAATTTTCAGTCGAATGGTTGGCGCAGTGGATAAATTCATCGCTCGAGATCAAGATATCTCGAGTTCTAGACTCGCGTCATTCGTTTTTTTTTTTTTCGCTATTTTTCAAACTCGTTTCGTTTCCGTAAGATAGCTACCTTTCTAAATCACCCAATTTTCAGTCGAATGGTTGGCGCAGTGGATAAATTCATCGCTCGAGATCAAGATATCTCGAGTTCTAGACTCGCGTCATTCGTTTTTTTTTTTCGCTATTTTTCAAAACTCGTTTCGTTTCCGTAAGATAGCTACCTTTCTAAATCACCCAATTTTCAGTCGAATGGTTGGCGCAGTGGATAAATTCATCGCTCGAGATCAAGATATCTCGAGTTCTAGACTCGCGTCATTCGTTTTTTTTTTTTTTTTTATATTTTTCAAACTCGTTTCGTTTCCGTAAGATAGCTACCTTTCTAAATCACCCCATTTTCAGTCGAATGTTGGCGCGCAGTGGATAAATTCATCGCTCGAGATCAAGATATCTCGAGTTCTAGACTCGCGTCATTCGTTTTTTTTTTTTTTTCGCTATTTTTCAAACTCGTTTCGTTTCCGTAAGATAGCTACCTTTCTATGTCACCCAATTTTCAGTCGAATGGTTGGCGCAGTGGATAAATTCATCGCTCGAGATCAAGATATCTCGAGTTCTAGACTCGCGTCATTCGTTTTTTTTTTTTCGCTATTTTTCAAACTCGTTTCGTTTCCGTAAGATAGCTACCTTTCTAAATCACCCAATTTTTCAGTCGAATGGTTGGCGCAGTGGATAAATTCATCGCTCGAGATCAAGATATCTCGAGTTCTAGACTCGCGTCATTCGTTTTTTTTTTTTTTTCGCTATTTTTCAAACTCGTTTCGTTTCCGTAAGATAGCTACCTTTCTAAATCACCCAATTTTTTCAGTCGAATGGTTGGCGCAGTGGATAAATTCATCGCTCGAGATCAAGATATCTCGAGTTCTAGACTCGCGTCATTCGTTTTTTTTTTTTTCGCTATTTTTCAAACTCGTTTCGTTTCCGTAAGATAGCTACCTTTCTAAATCACCCAATTTTCAGTCGAATGGTTGGCGCAGTGGATAAATTCATCGCTCGAGATCAAGATATCTCGAGTTCTAGACTCGCGTCATTCGTTTTTTTTTTCGCTATTTTTCAAACTCGTTTCGTTTCCGTAAGATAGCTACCTTTCTAAATCACCCAATTTTCAGTCGAATGGTTGGCGCAGTGGATAAATTCATCGCTCGAGATCAAGATATCTCGAGTTCTAGACTCGCGTCATTCGTTTTTTTTTTTCGCTATTTTTCAAACTCGTTTCGTTTCCGTAAGATAGCTACCTTTCTATGTCACCCAATTTTCAGTCGAATGGTTGGCGCAGTGGATAAATTCATCGCTCGAGATCAAGATATCTCGAGTTCTAGACTCGCGTCATTCGTTTTTTTTTTTTTCGCTATTTTTTCAAACTCGTTTCGTTTCCGTAAGATAGCTACCTTTCTAAATCACCCAATTTTCAGTCGAATGGTTGGCGCAGTGGATAAATTCATCGCTCGAGATCAAGATATCTCGAGTTCTAGACTCGCGTCATTCGTTTTTTTTTCGCGCTATTTTTCAAACTCGTTTCGTTTCCGTAAGATAGCTACCTTTCTAAATCACCCAATTTTCAGTCGAATGGTTGGCGCAGTGGATAAATTCATCGCTCGAGATCAAGATATCTCGAGTTCTAGACTCGCGTCATTCGTTTTTTTTTTTTTCGCTATTTTTCAAACTCGTTTCGTTTCCGTAAGATAGCTACCTTTCTAAATCACCCAATTTTCAGTCGAATGGTTGGCGCAGTGGATAAATTCATCGCTCGAGATCAAGATATCTCGAGTTCTAGACTCGCGTCATTCGTTTTTTTTTTTTTTTTTTCGCTATTTTTCAAACTCGTTTCGTTTCCGTAAGATAGCTACCTTTCTAAATCACCCCAATTTTCAGTCGAATGGTTGGCGCAGTGGATAAATTCATCGCTCGAGATCAAGATATCTCGAGTTCTAGACTCGCGTCATTCGTTTTTTTTTTTTTCTATTTTTCAAACTCGTTTCGTTTCCGTAAGATAGCTACCTTTCTAAATCACCCAATTTTCAGTCGAATGGTTGGCGCAGTGGATAAATTCATCGCTCGAGATCAAGATATCTCGAGTTCTAGACTCGCGTCATTCGTTTTTTTTTTCGCTATTTTTCAAACTCGTTTCGTTTCCGTAAGATAGCTACCTTTTCTAAATCACCCAATTTTCAGTCGAATGGTTGGCGCAGTGGATAAATTCATCGCTCGAGATCAAGATATCTCGAGTTCTAGACTCGCGTCATTCGTTTTTTTTTTTTTTTTTTCGCTATTTTTCAAACTCGTTTCGTTTCCGTAAGATAGCTACCTTTCTATGTCACCCAATTTTCAGTCGAATGGTTGTTGGCGCAGTGGATAAATTCATTCATCGCTCGAGATCAAGATATCTCGAGTTCTAGACTCGCGTCATTCGTTTTTTTTTTTCGCTATTTTTCAAACTCGTTTCGTTTCCGTAAGATAGCTACCTTTCTAAATCACCCAATTTTCAGTCGAATGGTTGGCGCAGTGGATAAATTCATCGCTCGAGATCAAGATATCTCGAGTTCTAGACTCGCGTCATTCGTTTTTTTTTCGCTATTTTTCAAACTCGTTTCGTTTCCGTAAGATAGCTACCTTTCTATGTCACCCAATTTTTCAGTCGAATGGTTGGCGCAGTGGATAAATTCATCGCTCGAGATCAAGATATCTCGAGTTCTAGACTCGCGTCATTCGTTTTTTTTTCGCTATTTTTCAAACTCGTTTCGTTTCCGTAAGATAGCTACCTTTCTATGTCACCCAATTTTCAGTCGAATGGTTGGCGCAGTGGATAAATTCATCGCTCGAGATCAAGATATCTCGAGTTCTAGACTCGCGTCATTCGTTTTTTTTTTTTCGCTTTTTCAAACTCGTTTCGTTTCCGTAAGATAGCTACCTTTCTAAATCACCCAATTTTCAGTCGAATGGTTGGCGCAGTGGATAAATTCATCGCTCGAGATCAAGATATCTCGAGTTCTAGACTCGCGTCATTCGTTTTTTTTTTTCGCTATTTTTCAAACTCGTTTCGTTTCCGTAAGATAGCTACCTTTCTTAATCACCCTTTTTTCAGTCGAATGGTTGGCGCAGTGGATAAATTCATCGCTCGAGATCAAGATATCTCGAGTTCTAGACTCGCGTCATTCGTTTTTTTTTTTTTCGCTATTTTTTTTCAACTCGTTTCGTTTCCGTAAGATAGCTACCTTTCTAAATCACCCAATTTTCAGTCGAATGGTTGGCGCAGTGGATAAATTCATCGCTCGAGATCAAGATATCTCGAGTTCTAGACTCGCGTCATTCGTTTTTTTTTTTTTCGCTATTTTTTCAAACTCGTTTCGTTTCCGTAAGATAGCTACCTTTCTAAATCACCCAATTTTCAGTCGAATGGTTGGCGCAGTGGATAAATTCATCGCTCGAGATCAAGATATCTCGAGTTCTAGACTCGCGTCATTCGTTTTTTTTTTTTTTTATTTTTCAAACTCGTTTCGTTTCCGTAAGATAGCTACCTTTCTAAATCACCACCCAATTTTCAGTCGAATGGTTGGCGCAGTGGATAAATTCATCGCTCGAGATCAAGATATCTCGAGTTCTAGACTCGCGTCATTCGTTTTTTTTCGCTATTTTTTTTTCAAACTCGTTTCGTTTCCGTAAGATAGCTACCTTTCTATGTCACCCAATTTTCAGTCGAATGGTTGGCGCAGTGGATAAATTCATCGCTCGAGATCAAGATATCTCGAGTTCTAGACTCGCGTCATTCGTTTTTTTTTTTTCGCTATTTTTCAAACTCGTTTCGTTTCCGTAAGATAGCTACCTTTCTAAATCACCCAATTTTCAGTCGAATGGTTGGCGCAGCAGTGGATAAATTCATCGCTCGAGATCAAGATATCTCGAGTTCTAGACTCGCGTCATTCGTTTTTTTTTTTTTTTTTCGCTATTTTTCAAACTCGTTTCGTTTCCGTAAGATAGCTACCTTTCTAAATCACCCCAATTTTCAGTCGAATGGTTGGCGCAGTGGATAAATTCATCGCTCGAGATCAAGATATCTCGAGTTCTAGACTCGCGTCATTCGTTTTTTTTTTTTTATATTTTTCAAACTCGTTTCGTTTCCGTAAGATAGCTACCTTTCTAAATCACCCAATTTTCAGTCGAATGGTTGGCGCAGTGGATAAATTCATCGCTCGAGATCAAGATATCTCGAGTTCTAGACTCGCGTCATTCGTTTTTTTTTTTTCGCTATTTTTCAAACTCGTTTCGTTTCCGTAAGATAGCTACCTTTTCTAAATCACCCAATTTTTCAGTCGAATGGTTGGCGCAGTGGATAAATTCATCGCTCGAGATCAAGATATCTCGAGTTCTAGACTCGCGTCATTCGTTTTTTTTTTTCGCTATTTTTTTCAAACTCGTTTCGTTTCCGTAAGATAGCTACCTTTCTAAATCACCCAATTTTCAGTCGAATGGTTGGCGCAGTGGATAAATTCATCGCTCGAGATCAAGATATCTCGAGTTCTAGACTCGCGTCATTCGTTTTTTTTCGCTATTTTTCAAACTCGTTTCGTTTCCGTAAGATAGCTACCTTTCTAAATCACCCAATTTTCAGTCGAATGGTTGGCGCAGTGGATAAATTCATCGCTCGAGATCAAGATATCTCGAGTTCTAGACTCGCGTCATTCGTTTTTTTTTTTCGCTATTTTTTTCAAACTCGTTTCGTTTCCGTAAGATAGCTACCTTTCTATATCACCCAATTTTCAGTCGAATGGTTGGCGCAGTGGATAAATTCATCGCTCGAGATCAAGATATCTCGAGTTCTAGACTCGCGTCATTCGTTTTTTTTTTTTTTCTATTTTTCAAACTCGTTTCGTTTCCGTAAGATAGCTACCTTTCTATGTCACCCAATTTTCAGTCGAATGGTTGGCGCAGTGGATAAATTCATCGCTCGAGATCAAGATATCTCGAGTTCTAGACTCGCGTCATTCGTTTTTTTTTTTTCGCTATTTTTCAAACTCGTTTCGTTTCCGTAAGATAGCTACCTTTCTAAATCACCCAATTTTCAGTCGAATGGTTGGCGCAGTGGATAAATTCATCGCTCGAGATCAAGATATCTCGAGTTCTAGACTCGCGTCATTCGTTTTTTTTTCGCTATTTTTTTCAAACTCGTTTCGTTTCCGTAAGATAGCTACCTTTCTAAATCACCCAATTTTCAGTCGAATGGTTGGCGCAGTGGATAAATTCATCGCTCGAGATCAAGATATCTCGAGTTCTAGACTCGCGTCATTCGTTTTTTTTTCGCTATTTTTTTCAACTCGTTTCGTTTCCGTAAGATAGCTACCTTTTTAAATCACCCAATTTTCAGTCGAATGGTTGGCGCAGTGGATAAAAATTCATCGCTCGAGATCAAGATATCTCGAGTTCTCTAGACTCGCGTCATTCGTTTTTTTTTTCGCTATTTTTCAAACTCGTTTCGTTTCCGTAAGATAGCTACCTTTCTATGTCACCCAATTTTCAGTCGAATGGTTGGCGCAGTGGATAAATTCATCGCTCGAGATCAAGATATCTCGAGTTCTAGACTCGCGTCATTCGTTTTTTTTTTTTTATATTTTTCAAACTCGTTTCGTTTCCGTAAGATAGCTACCTTTCTAAATCACCCAATTTTCAGTCGAATGGTTGGCGCAGTGGATAAATTCATCGCTCGAGATCAAGATATCTCGAGTTCTAGACTCGCGTCATTCGTTTTTTTTTTTTCGCTATTTTTTTCAACTCGTTTCGTTTCCGTAAGATAGCTACCTTTCTAAATCACCCAATTTTCAGTCGAATGGTGGCGCAGTGGATAAATTCATCGCTCGAGATCAAGATATCTCGAGTTCTAGACTCGCGTCATTCGCGTCATTCGTTTTTTTTTTTCGCTATTTTTCAAACTCGTTTCGTTTCCGTAAGATAGCTACCTTTCTAAATCACCCAATTTTTCAGTCGAATGGTTGGCGCAGTGGATAAATTCATCGCTCGAGATCAAGATATCTCGAGTTCTAGACTCGCGTCATTCGTTTTTTTTTTTTTATTTTTCAAACTCGTTTCGTTTCCGTAAGATAGCTACCTTTCTAAATCACCCAATTTTCAGTCGAATGGTTGGCGCAGTGGATAAATTCATCGCTCGAGATCAAGATATCTCGAGTTCTAGACTCGCGCGTCATTCGTTTTTTTTTTTATTTTATTTTTCAAACTCGTTTCGTTTCCGTAAGATAGCTACCTTTCTAAATCACCCAATTTTCAGTCGAATGGTTGGCGCAGTGGATAAATTCATCGCTCGAGATCAAGATATCTCGAGTTCTAGACTCGCGTCATTCGTTTTTTTTTTTTCGCTATTTTTCAAACTCGTTTCGTTTCCGTAAGATAGCTACCTTTCTAAATCACCCAATTTTCAGTCGAATGGTTGGCGCAGTGGATAAATTCATCGCTCGAGATCAAGATATCTCGAGTTCTAGACTCGCGTCATTCGTTTTTTTTTTTTTCGCTATTTTTCAAACTCGTTTCGTTTCCGTAAGATAGCTACTACCTTTCTAAATCACCCAATTTTCAGTCGAATGGTTGGCGCAGTGGATAAATTCATCGCTCGAGATCAAGATATCTCGAGTTCTAGACTCGCGTCATTCGTTTTTTTTTTCGCTATTTTTCAAACTCGTTTCGTTTCCGTAAGATAAGATAGCTACCTTTCTATGTCACCCAATTTTCAGTCGAATGGTTGGCGCAGTGGATAAATTCATCGCTCGAGATCAAGATATCTCGAGTTCTAGACTCGCGTCATTCGTTTTTTTTTTTTTTTCGCTATTTTTCAAACTCGTTTCGTTTCCGTAAGATAGCTACCTTTCTAAATCACCCAATTTTCAGTCGAATGGTTGGCGCAGTGGATAAATTCATCGCTCGAGATCAAGATATCTCGAGTTCTAGACTCGCGTCATTCGTTTTTTTTTTTCGCTATTTTTCAAACTCGTTTCGTTTCCGTAAGATAGCTACCTTTCTAAATCACCCAATTTTCAGTCGAATGGTTGGCGCAGTGGATAAATTCATCGCTCGAGATCAAGATATCTCGAGTTCTAGACTCGCGTCATTCGTTTTTTTTTTTTTTCGCTATTTTTCAAACTCGTTTCGTTTCCGTAAGATAGCTACCTTTCTATGTCACCCAATTTTCAGTCGAATGGTTGGCGCAGTGGATAAATTCATCGCTCGAGATCAAGATATCTCGAGTTCTAGACTCGCGTCGTCATTCGTTTTTTTTCGCTATTTTTTTTCAAACTCGTTTCGTTTCCGTAAGATAGCTACCTTTCTAAATCACCCAATTTTCAGTCGAATGGTTGGCGCAGTGGATAAATTCATCGCTCGAGATCAAGATATCTCGAGTTCTAGACTCGCGTCATTCGTTTTTTTTTTTTTATATTTTTCAAACTCGTTTCGTTTCCGTAAGATAGCTACCTTTCTAAATCACCCAATTTTCAGTCGAATGGTTGGCGCAGTGGATAAATTCATCGCTCGAGATCAAGATATCTCGAGTTCTAGACTCGCGTCATTCGTTTTTTTTTTTTCGCTATTTTCAAACTCGTTTCGTTTCCGTAAGATAGCTACCTTTCTAAATCACCCAATTTTCAGTCGAATGGTTGGCGCAGTGGATAAAATTCATCATCGCTCGAGATCAAGATATCTCGAGTTCTAGACTCGCGTCATTCGTTTTTTTTTTTTTCTATTTTTCAAACTCGTTTCGTTTCCGTAAGATAGCTACCTTTCTAAATCACCCAATTTTCAGTCGAATGGTTGGCGCAGTGGATAAATTCATCGCTCGAGATCAAGATATCTCGAGTTCTAGACTCGCGTCATTCGTTTTTTTTTTTTTTTCTATTTTTTCAAAACTCGTTTCGTTTCCGTAAGATAGCTACCTTTCTATGTCACCCAATTTTCAGTCGAATGGTTGGCGCAGTGGATAAATTCATCGCTCGAGATCAAGATATCTCGAGTTCTAGACTCGCGTCATTCGTTTTTTTTTTTTTTCGCTTTTTCAAACTCGTTTCGTTTCCGTAAGATAGCTACCTTTCTAAATCACCCAATTTTCAGTCGAATGGTTGGCGCAGTGGATAAATTCATCGCTCGAGATCAAGATATCTCGAGTTCTAGACTCGCGTCATTCGTTTTTTTTTTCGCTATTTTTCAAACTCGTTTCGTTTCCGTAAGATAGCTACCTTTCTAAATCACCCAATTTTCAGTCGAATGGTTGGCGCAGTGGATAAATTCATCGCTCGAGATCAAGATATCTCGAGTTCTAGACTCGCGTCATTCGTTTTTTTTTTTCTATTTTTCAAACTCGTTTCGTTTCCGTAAGATAGCTACCTTTCTATGTCACCCAATTTTCAGTCGAATGGTTGGCGCAGTGGATAAATTCATCGCTCGAGATCAAGATATCTCGAGTTCTAGACTCGCGTCATTCGATTTTTTTTTCGCTATATTTTTCAAACTCGTTTCGTTTCCGTAAGATAGCTACCTTTCTAAATCACCCAATTTTCAGTCGAATGGTTGGCGCAGTGGATAAATTCATCGCTCGAGATCAAGATATCTCGAGTTCTAGACTCGCGTCATTCGTTTTTTTTTTTTCGCTATTTTTCAAACTCGTTTCGTTTCCGTAAGATAGCTACCTTTCTAAATCACCCAATTTTCAGTCGAATGGTTGGCGCAGTGGATAAATTCATCGCTCGAGATCAAGATATCTCGAGTTCTAGACTCGCGTCATTCGTTTTTTTTTCGCTATTTTTCAAACTCGTTTCGTTTCCGTAAGATAGCTACCTTTCTAAATCACCCAATTTTCAGTCGAATGGTTGGCGCAGTGGATAAATTCATCGCTCGAGATCAAGATATCTCGAGTTCTAGACTCGCGTCATTCGTTTTTTTTTTTCGCTATTTTTTTCAAACTCGTTTCGTTTCCGTAAGATAGCTACCTTTCTAAATCACCCAATTTTCAGTCGAATGGTTGGCGCAGTGGATAAATTCATCGCTCGAGATCAAGATATCTCGAGTTCTAGACTCGCGTCATTCGTTTTTTTTTTTCGCTATTTTTTTCAAACTCGTTTCGTTTCCGTAAGATAGCTACCTTTCTAAATCACCCAATTTTTTCAGTCGAATGGTTGGCGCAGTGGATAAATTCATCGCTCGAGATCAAGATATCTCGAGTTCTAGACTCGCGTCATTCGTTTTTTTTTTCGCTATTTTTCAAACTCGTTTCGTTTCCGTAAGATAGCTACCTTTCTAAATCACCCAATTTTCAGTCGAATGGTTGGCGCAGTGGATAAATTCATCGCTCGAGATCAAGATATCTCGAGTTCTAGACTCGCGTCATTCGTTTTTTTTTTTTTTTATTTTTCAAAACTCGTTTCGTTTCCGTAGATAGCTACCTTTCTAAATCACCCAATTTTCAGTCGAATGGTTGGCGCAGTGGATAAATTCATCATCGCTCGAGATCAAGATATCTCGAGTTCTAGACTCGCGTCATTCGTTTTTTTTTTTTTTTCGCTATTTTTCAAACTCGTTTCGTTTCCGTAAGATAGCTACCTTTCTATGTCACCCAATTTTCAGTCGAATGGTTGGCGCAGTGGATAAATTCATCGCTCGAGATCAAGATATCTCGAGTTCTAGACTCGCGTCATTCGTTTTTTTTTTTCGCTATTTTTCAAACTCGTTTCGTTTCCGTAAGATAGCTACCTTTCTAAATCACCCAATTTTCAGTCGAATGGTTGGCGCAGTGGATAAATTCATCGCTCGAGATCAAAGATATCTCGAGTTCTAGACTCGCGTCATTCGTTTTTTTTTTCGCTATTTTTTCAAAAACTCGTTTCGTTTCCGTAAGATAGCTACCTTTCTAAATCACCCAATTTTCAGTCGAATGGTTGGCGCAGTGGATAAATTCATCGCTCGAGATCAAGATATCTCGAGTTCTAGACTCGCGTCATTCGTTTTTTTTTCGCTATTTTTCAAACTCGTTTTCGTTTCCGTAAGATAGCTACCTTTCTAAATCACCCAATTTTCAGTCGAATGGTTGGCGCAGTGGATAAATTCATCGCTCGAGATCAAGATATCTCGAGTTCTAGACTCGCGTCATTCGTTTTTTTTTTTTCGCTATTTTTCAAACTCGTTTCGTTTCCGTAAGATAGCTACCTTTTCTAAATCACCCAATTTTCAGTCGAATGGTTGGCGCAGTGGATAAATTCATCGCTCGAGACCAAGATGTCTCGAGTTCTAGACTCGCGTCATTCGTTTTTTTTTTTCGCTATTTTTCAAACTCGTTTCGTTTCCGTAAGATAGCTACCTTTCTAAATCACCCATTTTTCAGTCGAATGGTTGGCGCAGTGGATAAATTCATCGCTCGAGATCAGGATATCTCGAGTTCTAGACTCGCGTCATTCGTTTTTTTTTTTTTTTTTTCTATTTTTCAAACTCGTTTCGTTTCCGTAAGATAGCTACCTACCTTTCTAAATCACCCAATTTTCAGTCGAATGGTTGGCGCAGTGGATAAATTCATCGCTCGAGATCAAGATATCTCGAGTTCTAGACTCGCGTCATTCGTTTTTTTTTTTTCGCTATTTTTCAAACTCGTTTCGTTTCCGTAAGATAGCTACCTTTTCTAAATCACCCAATTTTTCAGTCGAATGGTTGGCGCAGTGGATAAATTCATCGCTCGAGATCAAGATATCTCGAGTTCTAGACTCGCGTCATTCGTTTTTTTTTCGCTATTTTTCAAACTCGTTTCGTTTCCGTAAGATAGCTACCTTTCTATGTCACCCAATTTTCAGTCGAATGGTTGGCGCAGTGGATAAATTCATCGCTCGAGATCAAGATATCTCGAGTTCTAGACTCGCGTCATTCGTCGTTTTTTTTTTTTTTTTTTCAAATTTTTTCAAACTCGTTTCGTTTCCGTAATATAGCTACCTTTCTAAATCACCCAATTTTCAGTCGAATCGTTGGCGAAGTGGATAAAATTCATCGCTCGAGATCAAGATATCTCGAGTTCTAGACTCGCGTCATTCGTTTTTTTTCGCTATTTTTCAAACTCGTTTCGTTTCCGTAAGATAGCTACCTTTCTAAATCACCCCTTTTTTTCAGTCGAATGGTTGGCGCATTGGATAAATTCATCGCTCGAGATCAAGATATCTCGAGTTCTAGACTCGCGTCATTCGTTTTTTTTTTTTCTATTTTTCAAACTCGTTTCGTTTCCGTAAGATAGCTACCTTTCTAAATCACCCAATTTTCAGTCGAATGGTTGGCGCAGTGGATAAATTCATCGCTCGAGATCAAGATATCTCGAGTTCTAGACTCGCGTCATTCGTTTTTTTTTTTCGCTATTTTTCAAACTCGTTTCGTTTCCGTAAGATAGCTACCTTTTTAAATCACCCAATTTTCAGTCGAATGAATGGCGCAGTGGATAAATTCATCGCTCGAGATCAAGATATCTCGAGTTCTAGACTCGCGTCATTCGTTTTTTTTTCGCTATTTTTCAAACTCGTTTTTCGTTTCCGTAAGATAGCTACCTTTCTAAATCACCCAATTTTTTTCAGTCGAATGGTTGGCGCAGTGGATAAATTCATCGCTCGAGATCAAGATATCTCGAGTTCTAGACTCGCGTCATTCATTTTTTTTTTTTATTTTTTTCAACTCGTTTCGTTTCCGTAAGATAGCTACCTTTCTAAATCACCCAATTTTCAGTCGAATGGTTGGCGCAGTGGATAAATTCATCGCTCGAGATCAAGATATCTCGAGTTCTAGACTCGCGTCATTCGTTTTTTTTTTTTTATTTTTCAAACTCGTTTCGTTTCCGTAAGATAGCTACCTTTCTAAATCACCCAATTTTTCAGTCGAATGGTTGGCGCAGTGGATAAATTCATCGCTCGAGATCAAGATATCTCGAGTTCTAGACTCGCGTCATTCGTTTTTTTTTTTTTTTTCTATTTTTCAAACTCGTTTCGTTTCCGTAAGATAGCTACCTTTCTTTCTATGTCACCCAATTTTCAGTCGAATGGTTGGCGCAGTGGATAAATTCATCGCTCGAGATCAAGATATCTCGAGTTCTAGACTCGCGTCATTCGTTTTTTTTTTTTTTTCAAACTATTTTTCAAACTCGTTTCGTTTCCGTAAGATAGCTACCTTTCTATGTCACACAATTTTCAGTCGAATGGTTGGCGCAGTGGATAAATTCATCGCTCGAGATCAAGATATCTCGAGTTCTAGACTCGCGTCATTCGTTTTTTTTTTTCGCTATTTTCAAACTCGTTTCGTTTCCGTAAGATAGCTACCTTTCTAAATCACCAAATTTTCAGTCGAATGTTGGCGCAGTGGATAAATTCATCGCTCGAGATCAAGATATCTCGAGTTCTAGACTCGCGTCATTCGTTTTTTTTTTTCTATTTTTCAAACTCGTTTCGTTTCCGTAAGATAGCTACCTTTCTAAATCACCCAATTTTCAGTCGAATGGTTGGCGCAGTGGATAAATTCATCGCTCGAGATCAAGATATCTCGAGTTCTAGACTCGCGTCATTCGTTTTTTTTTTCGCTATTTTTCAAACTCGTTTCGTTTCCGTAAGATAGCTACCTTTCTAAATCACCCAATTTTTCAGTCGAATGGTTGGCGCAGTGGATAAATTCATCGCTCGAGATCAAGATATCTCGAGTTCTAGACTCGCGTCATTCGTTTTTTTTTTTTCGCTATTTTTCAAAACTCGTTTCGTTTCCGTAAGATAGCTACTACCTTTCTAAATCACCCAATTTTCAGTCGAATGGTTGGCGCAGTGGATAAATTCATCGCTCGAGATCAAGATATCTCGAGTTCTAGACTCGCGTCATTCGTTTTTTTTTTTTCTATTTTTCAAACTCGTTTCGTTTCCGTAAGATAGCTACCTTTCTATGTCACCCAATTTTCAGTCGAATGGTTGGCGCAGTGGATAAATTCATCGCTCGAGATCAAGATATCTCGAGTTCTAGACTCGCGTCATTCGTTTTTTTTTCGCTATTTTTCAAACTCGTTTCGTTTCCGTAAGATAGCTACCTTTCTAAATCACCCAATTTTCAGTCGAATGGTTGGCGCAGTGGATAAATTCATCGCTCGAGATCAAGATATCTCGAGTTCTAGACTCGCGTCATTCGTTTTTTTTTTTTCGCTATTTTTCAAACTCGTTTCGTTTCCGTAAGATAGCTACCTTTCTAAATCACCCAATTTTCAGTCGAATGGTTGGCGCAGTGGATAAATTCATCGCTCGAGATCAAGATATCTCGAGTTCTAGACTCGCGTCATTCGTTTTTTTTTTTCGCTATTTTTTTCAAACTCGTTTCGTTTCCGTAAGATAGCTACCTTTCTAAATCACCAATTTTCAGTCGAATGGTTGGCGCAGTGGATAAATTCATCGCTCGAGATCAAGATATCTCGAGTTCTAGACTCGCGTCATTCGTTTTTTTTTTTCGCTATTTTTCAAACTCGTTTCGTTTCCGTAAGATAGCTACCTTTTTAAATCACCCAATTTTCAGTCGAATGGTTGGCGCAGTGGATAAATTCATCGCTCGAGATCAAGATATCTCGAGTTCTAGACTCGCGTCATTCGTTTTTTTTTCGCTATTTTTCAAACTCGTTTCGTTTCCGTAAGATAGCTACCTTTCTAAATGTCACCCAATTTTTCAGTCGAATGGTTGGCGCAGTGGATAAATTCATCGCTCGAGATCAAGATATCTCGAGTTCTAGACTCGCGTCATTCGTTTTTTTTTTTTCGCTATTTTTCAAACTCGTTTCGTTTCCGTAAGATAGCTACCTTTCTAAATCACCCCCAATTTTCAGTCGAATGTTTGGCACAGTGGATAAATTCATCGCTCGAGATCAAGATATCTCGAGTTCTAGACTCGCGTCATTCGTTTTTTTTTCGCTATTTTTCAAACTCGTTTCGTTTCCGTAAGATAGCTACCTTTCTAAATCACCCAATTTTCAGTCGAATGGTTGGCGCAGTGGATAAATTCATCGCGCTCGAGATCAAGATATCTCGAGTTCTAGACTCGCGTCATTCGTTTTTTTTTTTTTCGCTATTTTTCAAACTCGTTTCGTTTCCGTAAGATAGCTACCTTTCTATGTCACCCAATTTTCAGTCGAATGGTTGGCGCAGTGGATAAATTCATCGCTCGAGATCAAGATATCTCGAGTTCTAGACTCGCGTCATTCGTTTTTTTTTTTTATTTTTCAAACTCGTTTCGTTTCCGTAAGATAGCTACCTTTCTAAATCACCCAATTTTCAGTCGAATGGTTGGCGCAGTGGATAAATTCATCGCTCGAGATCAAGATATCTCGAGTTCTAGACTCGCGTCATTCGTTTTTTTTTTTTCGCTATTTTTCAAACTCGTTTCGTTTCCGTAAGATAGCTACCTTTCTAAATCACCCAATTTTCAGTCGAATGTTGGCGCAGTGGATAAATTCATCGCTCGAGATCAAGATATCTCGAGTTCTAGACTCGCGTCATTCGTTTTTTTTTTTTTTTCGCTATTTTTCAAACTCGTTTCGTTTCCGTAAGATAGCTACCTTTCTAAATCACCCAATTTTCAGTCGAATGGTTGGCGCAGTGGATAAATTCATCGCTCGAGATCAAGATATCTCGAGTTCTAGACTCGCGTCATTCGTTTTTTTTTTTTTTTTTCGCTATTTTTCAAACTCGTTTCGTTTCCGTAAGATAGCTACCTTTCTAAATCACCCAATTTTCAGTCGAATGGTTGGCGCAGTGGATAAATTCATCGCTCGAGATCAAGATATCTCGAGTTCTAGACTCGCGTCATTCGTTTTTTTTTTTTTTTTCGCTATTTTTCAAACTCGTTTCGTTTCCGTAAGATAGCTACCTTTCTAAATCACCCAATTTTCAGTCGAATGGTTGGCGCAGTGGATAAATTCATCGCTCGAGATCAAGATATCTCGAGTTCTAGACTCGCGTCGTCATTCGTTTTTTTTCGCTATTTTTCAAACTCGTTTCGTTTCCGTAAGATAGCTACCTTTTTAAATCACCCAATTTTCAGTCGAATGGTTGGCGGAGTGGATAAATTCATCGCTCGAGATCAAGATATCTCGAGTTCTAGACTCGCGTCATTCGTTTTTTTTTTTTTTATTTTTCAAACTCGTTTCGTTTCCGTAAGATAGCTACCTTTCTAAATCACCCAATTTTCAGTCGAATGTTTGGCGCAGTGGATAAATTCATCGCTCGAGATCAAGATATCTCGAGTTCTAGACTCGCGTCATTTTTTTTTTTTTTTTCGCTATTTTTCAAACTCGTTTCGTTTCCGTAAGATAGCTACCTTTCTAAATCACCCAATTTTTCAGTCGAATGGTTGGCGCAGTGGATAAATTCATCGCTCGAGATCAAGATATCTCGAGTTCTAGACTCGCGTCATTCGTTTTTTTTTTTTTCGCTATTTTTCAAACTCGTTTCGTTTCCGTAAGATAGCTACCTTTCTAAATCACCCAATTTTCAGTCGAATCGTTGGCGCAGTGGATAAATTCATCGCTCGAGATCAAGAGATATCTCGAGTTCTAGACTCGCGTCATTCGTTTTTTTTTTTCGCTATTTTTCAAACTCGTTTCGTTTCCGTAAGATAGCTACCTTTCTATGTCACCCAATTTTCAGTCGAATGGTTGGCGCAGTGGATAAATTCATCGCTCGAGATCAAGATATCTCGAGTTCTAGACTCGCGTCATTCGTTTTTTTTTTCGCTATTTTTCAAACTCGTTTCGTTTCCGTAAGATAGCTACCTTTCTAAATCACCCAATTTTCAGTCGAATGGTTGGCACAGTGGATAAATTCATCGCTCGAGATCAAGATATCTCGAGTTCTAGACTCGCGTCATTCGTTTTTTTTTTTCGCTATTTTTTTTCAAACTCGTTTCGTTTCCGTAAGATAGCTACCTTTCTAAATCACCCAATTTTTCAGTCGAATGGTTGGCGCAGTGGATAAATTCATCGCTCGAGATCAAGATATCTCGAGTTCTAGACTCGCATCATTCGTTTTTTTTTTATATTTTTCAAACTCGTTTCGTTTCCGTAAGATAGCTACCTTTCTAAATCACCCAATTTTCAGTCGAATGGTTGGCGCGCAGTGGATAAATTCATCGCTCGAGATCAAGATATCTCGAGTTCTAGACTCGCGTCATTCGTTTTTTTTTTCGCTATTTTTCAAACTCGTTTCGTTTCCGTAAGATAGCTACCTTTCTAAATCACCCCCAATTTTCAGTCGAATCGTTGGCGGAGTGGATAAATTCATCGCTCGAGATCAAGATATCTCGAGTTCTAGACTCGCGTCATTCGTTTTTTTTTTTTTTTTTCGCTATTTTTCAAACTCGTTTCGTTTCCGTAAGATAGCTACCTTTCTATGTCACCCAATTTTCAGTCGAATCGTTGGCGCAGTGGATAAATTCATCGCTCGGGATCAAGATATCTCGAGTTCTAGACTCGAGTCATAAGATTTTTTTTTTCGCTATTTTTCAAAACTCGTTTCGTTTCCGTAAGATAGCTATAAATTTTTCATCGAATCGAGATCAAGATATCTCGAGTTCTAGACTCGCGTTTCGTTTTTTTTTTCGCTATTTTTCAAACTCGTTTCGTTTCCGTAAGATAGCTACCTTTCTAAATCACCCAATTTTCAGTCGAATGGTTGGCGCAGTGGATAAATTCATCGCTCGAGATCAAGATATCTCGAGTTCTAGACTCGCGTCATTCGTTTTTTTTTTTTCTATTTTTTCAAACTCGTTTCGTTTCCGTAAGATAGCTACCTTTCTATGTCACCCAGTTTTCAGTCGAATGGTTGGCGCAGTGGATAAATTCATCGCTCGAGATCAAGATATCTCGAGTTCTAGACTCGCGTCATTCGTTTTTTTTTTTTCGCTATTTTTCAAACTCGTTTCGTTTCCGTAAGATAGCTACCTTTCTAAAATCACCCAATTTTCAGTCGAATGCTTGGCACAGTGGATAAATTCATCGCTCGAGATCAAGATATCTCGAGTTCTAGACTCGCGTCATTCGTTTTTTTTTTTCGCTATTTTTCAAACTCGTTTCGTTTCCGTAAGATAGCTACCTTTCTAAATCACCCAGTTTTCAGTCGAATGGTTGGCGCAGTGGATAAATTCATCGCTCGAGATCAAGATATCTCGAGTTCTAGACTCGCGTCATTCGTTTTTTTTTCGCTATTTTTCAAACTCGTTTCGTTTCCGTAAGATAGCTACCTTTCTAAATCACCCAATTTCCAGACGAATGCTTGGCGCAGTGGTTAAATTTGTCGCTCGAGACCAAGATGTCTCGAGTTCTAGACTCGCGTCATTCGTTTTTTTTCGCTATTTTTCAAACTCGTTTCGTTTCCGTAAGATAGCTACCTTTCTAAATCACGCAATTTTCAGTCGAATGGTTGGCGCAGTGGATAAATTCATCGCTCGAGATCAAGATATCTCGTGTTCTAGACTCGCGTCATTCGTTTTTTTTTTTTTTCGCTATTTTTCAAACTCGTTTCGTTTCCGTAAGATAGATAGCTACCTTTCTAAATCACCCAATTTTCAGTCGAATGCTTGGCGCAGTGGATAAATTCATCGCTCGAGATCAAGATATCTCGAGTTCTAGACTCGCGTCATTCGTTTTTTTTTTTTTCGCTATTTTTCAAACTCGTTTCGTTTCCGTAAGATAGCTACCTTTCTAAATCACCCAAATTTTCAGTCGAATGGTTGGCGCAGTGGATAAATTCATCATCGCTCGAGATCAAGATATCTCGAGTTCTAGACTCGCGTCATTCGTTTTTTTTTTTTCGCTATTTTTTCAAACTCGTTTCGTTTCCGTAAGATAGCTACCTTTCTAAATCACCCAATTTTTTTTAGTCGAATCGTTGGCGCAGTGGATAAATTCATCGCTCGAGATCAAGATATCTCGAGTTCTAGACTCGCGTCATTCGTTCTTTTTTCGATAATTTTTCAAACTCGTTTCGTTTCCGTAAGATAGCTACCTTTCTAAATCACCCAGTTTTCAGTCGAATGGTTGGCGCAGTGGATAAATTCATCGCTCGAGATCAAGATATCTCGAGTTCTAGACTCGCGTCATTCGTTTTTTTTTTGCTATTTTTCAAACTCGTTTTTCGTTTCCGTAAGATAGCTACCTTTCTAAATCACCCAATTTTTTCAGACGAATGCTTGGCACAGTGGATAAATTCATCGCTCGAGATCAAGATATCTCGAGTTCTAGACTCGCGTCATTCGTTTTTTTTTTTCGCTATTTTTCAAACTCGTTTCGTTTCCGTAAGATAGTTACCTTTCTAAATCACTCAGTTTTCAGTCGAATGGTTGGCGCAGTGGATAAATTCATCGCTCGAGATCAAGATATCTCGAGTTCTAGACTCGCGTCATTCGTTTTTTTTCGCTATTTTTCAAACTCGTTTCGTTTCCGTAAGATAGCTACCTTTCTATGTCACCCAATTTTCAGTCGAATGGTTGGCGCAGTGGATAAATTCATCGCTCGAGATCAAGATATCTCGAGTTCTAGACTCGCGTCATTCATTTTTTTCGCTATTTTTCAAACTCGTTTCGTTTCCGTAAGATAGCTACCTTTCTAAATCACCCAATTTTCAGTCGAATGGTTGGCGCAGTGGATAAATTCATCGCTCGAGATCAAGATATCTCGAGTTCTAGACTCGCGTCATTCGTTTTTTTTTTTCGCTATTTTTTCAAACTCGTTTCGTTTCCGTAAGATAGCTACCTTTCTAAATCACCCAATTTTCAGTCGAATGCTTGGCGCAGTGGATAAATTCATCGCTCGAGATCAAGATATCTCGAGTTCTAGACTCGCGTCATTCGTTTTTTTTTTTTTGCTATTTTTCAAACTCGTTTCGTTTCCGTAAGATAGCTACCTTTCTAAATCACCCAATTTTCAGTCGAATGGTTGGCGCAGTGGATAAATTCATCGCTCGAGATCAAGATATCTCGAGTTCTAGACTCGCATCATTCGTTTTTTTTTCGCTATTTTTCAAACTCGTTTCGTTTCCGTAAGATAGCTACCTTTCTAAATCACCCAATTTTCAGACGAATGCTTGGCACAGTGGATAAATTCATCGCTCGAGATCAAGATATCTCGAGTTCTAGACTCGCGTCATTCGTTTTTTTTTTTCGCTATTTTTCAAACTCGTTTCGTTTCCGTAAGATAGCTACCTTTTTAAATCACCCAATTTTTAGTCGAATCGTTGGCGGAGTGGATAAATTCATCGCTCGAGATCAAGATATCTCGAGTTCTAGACTCGCGTCATTCGTTTTTTTTTTTTTCGCTATTTTTCAAACTCGTTTCGTTTCCGTAAGATAGCTACCTTTCTAAATGTCACCCAATTTTCAGTCGAATCGTTGGCGCAGTGGATAAATTCATCGCTCGAGATCAAGATATCTCGAGTTCTAGACTCGCGTCATTCGTTTTTTTTCGCTATTTTTCAAACTCGTTTCGTTTCCGTAAGATAGCTACCTTTCTAAATCACCCAATTTTTCAGTCGAATGCTTGGCGCAGTGGATAAATTCATCGCTCGAGATCAAGATATCTCGAGTTCTAGACTCGCGTCATTCGTTTTTTTTTTTTCTATTTTTCAAACTCGTTTCGTTTCCGTAAGATAGCTACCTTTCTAAATCACCCAATTTTTAGTCGAATGGTTGGCGCAGTGGATAAATTCATCGCTCGAGATCAAGATATCTCGAGTTCTAGACTCGCGTCATTCGTTTTTTTTTTTTTCTATTTTTCAAACTCGTTTCGTTTCCGTAAGATAGCTACCTTTCTATGTCACCCAATTTTCAGTCGAATGGTTGGCGCAGTGGATAAATTCGTCGCTCGAGATCAAGATATCTCGAGTTCTAGACTCGCGTCATTCGTTTTTTTTTTTTTTTTTCGCTATTTTTCAAACTCGTTTCGTTTCCGTAAGATAGCTACCTTTCTAAATCACCCAATTTTCAGTCGAATGCTTGGCGCAGTGGATAAATTCATCGCTCGAGATCAAGATATCTCGAGTTCTAGACTCGCGTCATTCGTTTTTTTTTTTTCTATTTTTCAAACTCGTTTCGTTTCCGTAACATAGCTACCTTTCTAAATCACCCAATTTTCAGTCGAATGGTTGGCGCAGTGGATAAATTCATCGCTCGAGATCAAGATATCTCGAGTTCTAGACTCGCGTCATTCGTTTTTTTTTCGCTATTTTTCAAACTCGTTTCGTTTCCGTAAGATAGCTACCTTTCTAAATCACCCAATTTTCAGTCGAATGGTTGGCGCAGTGGATAAATTCATCGCTCGAGATCAAGATATCTCGAGTTCTAGACTCGCGTCATTCGTTTTTTTTTTTTTCGCTATTTTTCAAACTCGTTTCGTTTCCGTAAGATAGCTAGCTACCTTTCTAAATCACCCAATTTTTCAGTCGAATGGTTGGCGCAGTGGATAAATTCATCGCTCGAGATCAAGATATCTCGAGTTCTAGACTCGCGTCATTCGTTTTTTTTTTCGCTATTTTTCAAACTCGTTTCGTTTCCGTAAGATAGCTAGCTACCTTTCTAAATCACCCAATTTTCAGTCGAATCGTTGGCGCAGTGGATAAATTCATCGCTCGAGATCAAGATATCTCGAGTTCTAGACTCGCGTCATTCGTTTTTTTTTCGCTATTTTTCAAACTCGTTTCGTTTCCGTAAGATAGCTACCTTTCTATGTCACACAATTTTTCAGTCGAATGGTTGGCGCAGTGAATAAATTCATCGCTCGAGATCAAGATATCTCGAGTTCTAGACTCGCGTCATTCGTTTTTTCGCTATTTTTCAAACTCGTTTCGTTTCCGTAAGATAGCTACCTTTCTAAATCACCCAATTATCAGTCGAATCGTTGGCGAAGTGGATAAATTCATCGCTCGAGATCAAGATATCTCGAGTTCTAGACTTGCGTCATTCGTTTTTTTTTTTTCGCTATTTTTCAAACTCGTTTCGTTTCCGTAAGATAGCTACCTTTCTAAATCACCCAATTTTCAGTCGAATGGTTGGCGCAGTGGATAAATTCATCGCTCGAGATCAGAATATCTCGAGTTCTAGACTCGCGTCATTCGTTTTTTTTTCGCTGTTTTTCAAACTCGTTTTGTTTCCGTAAGATAGCAGCTACCTTTGTATGTCACCCAATATTCAGTCGAATGGTTGGCGCAGTGGATAAATTCATCGCTCGAGATCAAGATATTTCGAGTTCTAGACTCGCGTCGTTCGTTTTTTTTTTTCGCTATTTTTTTTCAAACTCGTTTCGTTTCCGTAAGATAGCTACCTTTCTAAATCACCCAATTTTCAGTCGAATGGTTGGCGCAGTGGATAAATTCATCGCTCGAGATCAAGATATCTCGAGTTCTAGACTCGCGTCATTCGTTTTTTTTTTTTTCGCTATTTTTCAAACTCGTTTCGTTTCCGTAAGATAGCTACCTTTCTAAATCACCCAATTTTCAGTCGAATGGTTGGCGCAGTGGATAAATTCATCGCTCGAGATCAAGATATCTCGAGTTCTAGACTCGCGTCATTCGTTTTTTTTTTTCGCTATTTTTCAAACTCGTTTCGTTTCCGTAAGATAGCTACCTTTCTAAATCACCCAATTTTTTCAGTCGAATGGTTGGCGCAGTGGATAAATTCATCGCTCGAGATCAAGATATCTCGAGTTCTAGACTCGCGTCATTCGTTTTTTTTTTTCGCTATTTTTCAAACTCGTTTCGTTTCCGTAAGATAGCTACCTTTCTAAATCACCCAATTTTCAGTTGAATCGTTGGCGCAGTGGATAAATTCATCGCTCGAGATCAAGATATCTCGAGTTCTAGGCTCGCGTCATTCGCTTTTTTTTTTTTCTATTTTTTCAAACTCGTTTCGTTTCCGTAAGATAGCTACCTTTCTATGTCACCCAATTTTCAGTCGAATGGTTGGCGCAGTGGATAAATTCATCGCTCGAGATCAAGATATCTCGAGTTCTAGACTCGCGTCATTCGTTTTTTTTTCGCTATTTTTCAAACTCGTTTCGTTTCCGTAAGATAGCTACCTTTCTAAATCACCCAATTTTCAGACGAATGCTTGGCACAGTGGATAAATTCATCGCTCGAGATCAAGATATCTCGAGTTCTAGACTCGCGTCATTCGTTTTTTTTCGCTATTTTTCAAACTCGTTTCGTTTCCGTAAGATAGCTACCTTTCTAAATCACCCAATTTTCAGTCGAATCGTTGGCGCAGTGGATAAATTCATCGCTCGAGATCAAGATATCTCGAGTTCTAGACTCGCGTCATTCGTTTTTTTTTTTCGCTATTTTTCAAACTCGTTTCGTTTCCGTAAGATAGCTACCTTTCTATGTCACCCAATTTTCAGTCGAATGGTTGGCGCAGTGGATAAATTCATCGCTCGAGATCAAGATATCTCGAGTTCTAGACTGGCGTCATTCGTTTTTTTTTTTTTTTTCGCTATTTTTCAAACTCGTTTCGTTTCCGTAAGATAGCTACCTTTCTAAATCACCCAATTTTCAGACGAATGCTTGGCACAGTGGATAAATTCATCGCTCGAGATCAAGATATCTCGAGTTCTAGACTCGCGTCATTCGTTTTTTTTTTTCGCTATTTTTCAAACTCGTTTCGTTTCCGTAAGATAGCTACCTTTCTAAATCAACCAATTTTTAGTCGAATAGTTGGCGCAGTGGATAAATTCATCGCTCGAGATCAAGATATCTCGAGTTCTAGACTCGCATCATTCGTTTTTTTTTCGCTATTTTTCAAACTCGTTTCGTTTCCGTAAGATAGCTACCTTTCCTAATCACCCAATTTTCAGTCGAATGGTTGGCGCAGTGGATAAGTTCATCGCTCGAGATCAAGATATCTCGAGTTCTAGACTCGCGTCATTCGTTTTTTTTTCGCTATTTTTCAAACTCGTTTCGTTTCCGTAAGATAGCTACCTTTTTAAATCATCCAATTTTTAGTCGAATCGTTGGCGGAGTGGATAAATTCATCGCTCGAGATTTAGATATCTCGAGTTCTAGACTCGCGCCATACGATTTTTTTTCGCTATTTTTCAAACTCGTTTCGTTTCCGTAAGATAGCTACCTTTCTATGTCACCCAATTTTCAGTCGAATCGTTGGCGCAGTGGATAAGTTCATCGCTCGGGATCAAGATATCTCGAGTTCTAGACTCGAGTCATAAGATTTTTTTTGCTATTTTTCAAACTCGTTTCGTTTCCGTAAGATAGCTACCTAAATCACACCAATTTTCAGTCGCTCGCAGTGGATCAAATTATCGCTCGAGATCAAGATATCTCTCGAGTTCTAGACTCGCGTCATTCGTTTTTTTTTTTCGCTATTTTTCAAACTCGTTTCGTTTCCGTAAGATAGCTACCTTTCTAAATCACCCAATTTTCAGTCGAATCGTTGGCGCAGTGGATAAATTCATCGCTCGAGATCAAGATATCTCGAGTTCTAGGCTCGCGTCATTCGCTTTTTTTCGCTATTTTTCAAACTCGTTTCGTTTCCGTAAGATAGCTACCTTTCTATGTCACCCAATTTTCAGTCGAATGGTTGGCGCAGTGGATAAATTCATCTCTCGACATCAAGATATCTCGAGTTCTAGACTCGCGTCATTCGTTTTTTTTTCGCTATTTTTCAAACTCGTTTCGTTTCCGTAAGATAGCTACCTTTCTAAATCACCCAATTTTCAGACGAATGCTTGGCACAGTGATCGCTCGAGATCAAGATATCTCGAGTTCTAGACTCGCGTCATACGATTTTTTTCGCTATTTTTCAAACTCGTTTCGTTTCCGTAAGATAGCTACCTTTCTATGTCACCCAATTTTCAGTCGAATCGTTGGCGCAGTGGATAAGTTCATCGCTCGAGATCAAGATATCTCGAGTTCTAGACTCGCGTCATAAGATTTTTTTCACTATTTTTCAAACTCCTTTCGTTTCCGTAAGATAGCTTTCTAGCCTTTCTAGCCTTTCTAAATCACCCAATTTTCAGACGAATGCTTGGCACAGTGGATAAATTCATCTCTCGAGAACAAGATATCTCGAGTTCTAGACTCGCGTCATTCGTTTTTTTTTTGCTATTTTTCAAACTCGTTTCGTTTCCGTAAGATAGCTACCTTTCTAAATCACTAAATTTTCAGTCGAATCGTTGGCGCAGTGGATAAATTCATCGCTCGAGATCAAGATATCTCGAGTTCTAGACTCGCGTCATTCGTTTTTTTTCGCTGTTTTTCAAACTCGTTTCGTTTCCGTAAGATAGCTACCTTTCTAAATCACCCAATTTTCAGACGAATGCTTGGCACAGTGGATAAATTCATCGCTCGAGATCAAGATATCTCGAGTTCTAGACTCGCGTCATTCGTTTTTTTTCGCTATTTTTCAAACTCGTTTCGTTTCAGTAAGATAGCTACCTTTCTAAATCACCCAAATTTTCAGTCGAATGGTTGGCGCAGTGGATAAATTCATCGCTCGAGATCAAGATATCTCGAGTTCTAGACTCGCGTCATTCGTTTTTTTTCGCTATTTTTCAAACTCGTTTCGTTTCCGTAAGATAGCTACCTTTCTAAATCACCCAATTTTTAGTCGAATCGTTGGCGGAGTGGATAAATTCATCGCTCGAGATCAAGATATCTCGAGTTCTAGACTCGCGTCATACGATTTTTTTCGCTATTTTTCAAACTCGTTTCGTTTCCGTAAGATAGCTACCTTTCTATGTCACCCAATTTTCAGTCGAATCGTTGGCGCAGTGGATAAGTTCATCGCTCGAGATCAAGATATCTCGAGTTCTAGACTCGCGTCATTCGTTTTTTTTTCGCTATTTTTCAAACTCGTTTCGTTTCCGTAAGATAGCTACCTTTCTAAATCACCCAATTTTCAGACGAATGCTTGGCACAGTGGATAAATTCATCGCTCGAGATCAAGATATCTCGAGTTCTAGACTCGCGTCATTCGTTTTTTTTTTTCGCTATTTTTCAAACTCGTTTCGTTTCCGTAAGATAGCTACCTTTCTAAATCACCCAATTTTCAGTCGAATCGTTGGCGCAGTGGATAAATTCATCGCTCGAGATCAAGATATCTCGAGTTCTAGACTCGCGTCATTCGTTTTTTTTCGCTATTTTTCAAACTCGTTTCGTTTCCGTAAGATAGCTACCTTTCTATGTCACCGAATTTTCAGTCGAATGGTTGGCGCAGTGGATAAATTCATCGCTCGAGATCAAGATATCTCGAGTTCTAGACTCGCGTCATTCGTTTTTTTTTTTTTTCGCTATTTTTCAAACTCGTTTCGTTTCCGTAAGATAGCTACCTTTCTAAATCACCCAATTTTCAGACGAATGCTTGGCACAGTGGATAAATTCATCGCTCGAGATCAAGATATCTCGAGTTCTAGACTCGCGTCATTCGTTTTTTTTTTCGCTATTTTTCAAACTCGTTTCGTTTCCGTAAGATAGCTACCTTTCTAAATCACCCAGTTTTCAGTCGAATGCTTGGCGCAGTGGATAAATTCATCGCTCGAGATCAAGATATCTCGAGTTCTAGACTCGCGTCATTCGTTTTTTTTTCGCTATTTTTCAAACTCGTTTCGTTTCCGTAAGATAGCTACCTTTCTAAATCACCCAATTTTCAGTCGAATGGTTGGCGCAGTGGATAAATTCATCGCTCGAGATCAAGATATCTCGAGTTCTAGACTCGCGTCATTCGTTTTTTTTTCGCTATTTTTCAAACTCGTTTCGTTTCCGTAAGATAGCTACCTTTCTAAATCACCCGATTTTCAGACGAATGCTTGGCACAGTGGATAAATTCATCGCTCGAGATCAAGATATCTCGAGTTCTAGACTCGCGTCATTCGTTTTTTTTTTTCGCTATTTTTCAAACTCGTTTCGTTTCCGTAAGATAGCTACCTTTCTAAATCACCCAATTTTTAGTCGAATGGTTGGCGCAGTGGATAAATTCATCGCTCGAGATCAAGATATCTCGAGTTCTAGACTCGCGTCATTCGTTTTTTTTTTTCGCTATTTTTCAAACTCGTTTCATTTCCGTAAGATAGCTACCTTTCTATGTCACCCAATTTTCAGTCGAATGGTTGGCGCAGTGGATAAATTCATCGCTCGACATCAAGATATCTCGAGTTCTAGACTCGCGTCATTCGTTTTTTTTTCGCTATTTTTCAAACTCGTTTCGTTTCCGTAAGATAGCTACCTTTCTAAATCACCCAATTTCCAGACGAATGCTTGGCGCAGTGGTTAAATTTGTCGCTCGAGACCAAGATGTCTCGAGTTCTAGACTCGCGTCATTCGTTTTTTTTTCGCTATTTTTCAAACTCGTTTCGTTTCCGTAAGATAGCTACCTTTCTAAATCACCCAATTTTCAGTCGAATCGTTGGCGCAGTGGATAAATTCATCGCTCGAGATCAAGATATCTCGAGTTCTAGACTCGCGTCATTCGTTTTTTTTTTCGCTATTTTTCAAACGTTTTTCGTTTCCGTAAGATAGCTACCTTTCTATGTCACCCAATTTTCAGTCGAATGGTTGGCGCAGTGGATAAATTCATCGCTCGAGATCAAGATATCTCGAGTTCTAGACTCGCGTCATTCGTTTTTTTTTCGCTATTTTTCAAACTCGTTTCGTTTCCGTAAGATAGCTACCTTTCTAAATCACCCAATTTTCAGTCGAATGCTTGGCACAGTGGATAAATTCATCGCTCGAGATCAAGATATCTCGAGTTCTAGACTCGCGTCATTCGTTTTTTTTTTCGCTATTTTTCAAACTCGTTTCGTTTCCGTAAGATAGCTACCTTTCTAAATCACCCAATTTTCAGTCGAATGGTTGGCGCAGTGGATAAATTCATCGCTCGAGATCAAGATATCTCGAGTTCTAGACTCGCGTCATTCGTTTTTTTTTTTTTTCGCTATTTTTCAAACTCGTTTCGTTTCCGTAAGATAGCTACCTTTCTAAATCACCCAATTTTCAGACGAATGCTTGGCACAGTGGATAAATTCATCGCTCGAGATCAAGATATCTCGAGTTCTAGACTCGCGTCATTCGTTTTTTTTTTTTTCGCTATTTTTCAAACTCGTTTCGTTTCCGTAAGATAGCTACCTTTCTAAATCACCCATTTTTTCAGTCGAATCGTTGGCGCAGGGGATAAATTCATCGCTCGAGATCAAGATATCTCGAGTTCCAGACTCGCGTCATTCGTTTTTTTTTTTCGCTATTTTTCAAACTCGTTTCGTTTCCGTAAGATAGCTACCTTTCTAAATCACCCAATTTTCATTCGAATGGTTGGCGCAGTGGATAAATTCATCGATCGAGATCAAGATATCTCGAGTTCTAGACTCGCGTCATACGATTTTTTTTTTTTTTGCTATTTTTCAAACTCGTTTCGTTTCCGTAAGATAGCTACCTTTCTAAATCACCCAATTTTTCAGTCGAATGGTTGGCGCAGTGGATAAATTCATCGCTCGAGATCAAGATATCTCGAGTTCTAGACTCGCGTCATTCGTTTTTTTTTTCGCTATTTTTCAAACTCGTTTCGTTTCCGTAAGATAGCTACCTTTCTAAATCACCCAATTTTCAGTCGAATGGTTGGCGCAGTGGATAAATTCATCGCTCGAGATCAAGATATCTCGAGTTCTAGACTCGCGTCATTCGTTTTTTTTTTTTTTCGCTATTTTTCAAACTCGTTTCGTTTCCGTAAGATAGCTATCTTTCTAAATCACCCGATTTTCAGTCGAATGCTTGGCGCAGTGGATAAATTCATCGCTCGAGATCAAGATATCTCGAGTTCTAGACTCGCGTCATTCGTTTTTTTTCGCCATTTTTCAAACTTGTTTCGTTTCCGTAAGATAGCTACCTACCTTTCTAAATCACCCAATTTTCCGTCGAATCGTTGGCGCAGTGGATAAATTCATCGCTCGAGATCAAGATATCTCGAGTTCTAGACTCGCGTCATTCGTTTTTTTTCGCTATTTTTCAAACTCGTTTCGTTTCCGTAAGATAGCTACCTTTCTAAATCACCCAATTTTCAGTCGAATGCTTGGCGCATTGGATAAATTCGTCGCTCGAGATCAAGATATCTCGAGTTCTAGACTCGCGTCATTCGTTTTTTCGCTATTTTTCAAACTCATTTCGTTTCCGTAAGATAGCTACCTTTCTAAATCATCCAATTTTCAGTCGAATCGTTGGCGCAGTGGATAAATTCATCGCTCGAGATCAAGATATCTCGAGTTCTAGACTCGCGTCATTCGTTTTTTTTTTTCGCTATTTTTCAAACTCGTTTCGTTTCCGTAAGATAGCTACCTTTCTAAATCACCCAATTTTCAGTCGAATGGTTGGCGCAGTGGATAAATTCATCGCTCGAGATCAAGATATCTCGAGTTCTAGACTCGCGTCATTCGTTTTTTCTCGCTATTTTTCAAACTCGTTTCGTTTGCGTAAGATAGCTACCTTTCTAAATCACGCAGTTTTCAGTCAAATGGTTGGCGCAGTGGATAAATTCATCGCTCGAGATCAAGATATCTCGAGTTCTAGACTCGCATCATTCATTTTTTTTTTTTTGCTATTTTTAAAACTCGTTTCGTTTCCGTAAGATAGCTACCTTTCTAAATCACCTAATTTTCAGTCGAATGCTTGGCAAAGTGGATAAATTCATCGCTCGAGATCAAGATATCTCGAGTTCTAGACTCGCGTCATTCGTTTTTTTTTCTCGCTATTTTTCAAACTCGTTTCGTTTCCGTAAGATAGCTACCTTTCTAAATCACCCAATTTTCAGTCGAATAGTTGGCGCAGGGGATAAATTCATCGCTCGAGATCAAGATATCTCGAGTTCCAGACTCGCGTCATTCGTTTTTTTTTTCGCTATTTTTCAAACTCGTTTCGTTTCCGTAAGATAGCTACCTTTCTAAATCACCCAATTTTCAGTCGAATGGTTGGCGCAGTGGATAAATTCATCGCTCGAGATCAAGATATCTCGAGTTCTAGACTCGCGTCATTCGTTTTTTTTTCGCTATTTTTCAAACTCGTTTCGTTTCCGTAAGATAGCTAGCTACCTTTCTATGTCACCCAATTTTCAGTCGAATGGTTGGCGCAGTGGATAAATTCATCGCTCGAGATCAAGATATCTCGAGTTCTAGACTCGCGTCATTCGTTTTTTTTTTTCGCTATTTTTTCAAACTCGTTTCGTTTCCGTAAGATAGCTACCTTTCTAAATCACCCAATTTTCAGTCGAATGGTTGGCGCAGTGGATAAATTCATCGCTCGAGATCAAGATATCTCGAGTTCTAGACTCGCGTCATTCGTTTTTTTTTCGCTATTTTTCAAACTCGTTTCGTTTCCGTAAGATAGCTACCTTTCTAAATCACCCAATTTTCAGTCGAATGGTTGGCGCAGTGGATAAATTCATCGCTCGAGATCAAGATATCTCGAGTTCTAGACTCGCGTCATTCGTTTTTTTTTTTGCTATTTTTCAAACTCGTTTCGTTTCCGTAAGATAGCTACCTTTCTAAATCACCCAATTTTCAGACGAATGCTTGGCACAGTGGATAAATTCATCGCCCGAGATCAAGATATCTCGAGTTCTAGACTCGCGTCATTCGTTTTTTTTTCGCTATTTTTCAAACTCGTTTCGTTTCCGTAAGATAGCTACCTTTCTAAATCACCCAATTTTCAGTCGAATGGTTGGCGCAGTGGATAAATTCATCGCTCGAGATCAAGATATCTCGATTTCTAGACTCGCGTCATTCGTTTTTTTTTCGCTATTTTTCAAACTCGTTTCGTTTCCGTAAGATAGCTACCTTTCTAAATCACCCAATTTTCAGACGAATGCTTGGCACAGTGGATAAATTCATCGCTCGAGATCAAGATATCTCGAGTTCTAGACTCGCGTCATTCGTTTTTTTTTTCGCTATTTTTCAAACTCGTTTCGTTTCCGTAAGATAGCTACCTTTCTAAATCACCCAATTTTCAGACGAATGCTTGGCACAGTGGATAAATTCATCGCTCGAGATCAAGATATCTCGAGTTCTAGACTCGCGTCATTCGTTTTTTTTTTTCGCTATTTTTCAAACTCGTTTCGTTTCCGTAAGATAGCTACCTTTCTAAATCACCCAATTTTCAGTCGAATGGTTGGCGCAGTGGATAAATTCATCGCTCGAGATCAAGATATCTCGAGTTCTAGACTCGCGTCATACGATTTTTTTCGCTATTTTTCAAACTCGTTTCGTTTCCGTAAGATAGCTACCTTTCTATGTCACCCAATTTTCAGTCGAATCGTTGGCGCAGTGGATAAGTTCATCGCTCGAGATCAAGATATCTCGAGTTCTAGACTCGCGTCATAAGATTTTTTTCGCTATTTTTCAAACTCCTTTCGTTTCCGTAAGATAGCTGCCTTTCTAAATCACCCAATTTTCAGACGAATGCTTGGCACAGTGGATAAATTCATCGCTCGAGATCAAGATATCTCGAGTTCTAGACTCGCGTCATTCGTTTTTTTTTCGCTATTTTTCAAACTCGTTTCGTTTCCGTAAGATAGCTACCTTTCTAAATCACTCAATTTTCAGTCGAATCGTTGGCGCAGTGGATAAATTCATCGCTCGAGATCAAGATATCTCGAGTTCTAGACTCGCGTCATTCGTTTTTTATCGCTGTTTTTCAAAACTCGTTTCGTTTCCGTAAGATAGCTACCTTTCTATGTCACCCAATTTTCAGTCGAATGGTTGGCGCAGTGGATAAATTCATCTCTCGACATCAAGATATCTCGAGTTCTAGACTCGCGTCATTCGTTTTTTTTCGCTATTTTTCAAACTCGTTTCGTTTCCGTAAGATAGCTACCTTTCTAAATCACCCAATTTTCAGACGAATGCTTGGCACAGTGGATAAATTCATCGCTCGAGATCAAGATATCTCGAGTTCTAGACTCGCGTCATTCGTTTTTTTTCGCTATTTTTCAAACTCGTTTCGTTTCCGTAAGATAGCTACCTTTCTAAATCACCCAATTTTCAGTCGAATCGTTGGCGCAGTGGATAAATTCATCGCTCGAGATCAAGATATCTCGAGTTCTAGACTCGCGTCATTCGTTTTTTTTTCGCTATTTTTCAAACTCGTTTCGTTTCCGTAAGATAGCTACCTTTCTATGTCACCCAATTTTCAGTCGAATCGTTGGCGCAGTGGATAAGTTCATCGCTCGAGATCAAGATATCTCGAGTTCTAGACTCGCGTCATTCGATTTTTTTTCGCTATTTTTCAAACTCTTTTCGTTTCCGTAAGATAGCTACCTTTCTATGTCATCCAATTTTCAGACGAATGCTTGGCACAGTGGATAAATTCATCGCCCGAGATCAAGATATCTCGAGTTCTAGACTCGTCTCATTCGTTTTTTTTTTTCGCTATTTTTCGAACTCGTTTCGTTTCCGTAAGATAGATACCTTTCTAAATCACCCAATTTTCAGACGAATGCTTGGCACAGTGGATAAATTCATCGCTCGAGATCAAGATATCTCGAGTTCTAGACTCGCGTCATTCGTTTTTTTTTTAGCTATTTTTCAAACTCGTTTCGTTTCCGTAAGATAGCTACCTTTCTAAATCAACCAATTTTCAGTCGAATAGTTGGCGCAGTGGATAAATTCATCGCTCGAGATCAAGATATCTCGAGTTCTAGACTCGCGTCATTCGTTTTTTTTCGCTATTTTTCAAACTCGTTTCGTTTCCGTAAGATAGCTACCTTTCTAAATCACCCAATTTTCAGTCGAATGGTTGGCGCAGTGGATAAGTTCATCGCTCGAGATCAAGATATCTCGAGTTCTAGACTCGCGTCATTCGTTTTTTTTTCGCTATTTTTCAAACTCGTTTCGTTTCCGTAAGATAGCTACCTTTTTAAATCATCCAATTTTTAGTCGAATCGTTGGCGGAGTGGATAAATTCATCGCTCGAGATTTAGATATCACGAGTTCTAGACTCGCGCCATACGATTTTTTTTCGCTATTTTTCAAACTCGTTTCGTTTCCGTAAGATAGCTACCTTTCCATGTCACACAATTTTCAGTCGAATCGTTGGCGCAGTGGATAAGTTCATCGCTCGGGATCAAGATATCTGGAGTTCTAGACTCGAGTCATAAGATTTTTTTTGCTATTTTTCAAACTCGTTTCGTTTCCGTAAGATAGCTGCCTTTCTAAATCACCAAATTTTCAGACGAATGCTTGGCACAGTGGATAAATTCATCGCTCGAGATCAAGATATCTCGAGTTCTAGACTCGCGTCATTCGTTTTTTTTTTCGCTATTTTTCAAACTCGTTTCGTTTCCGTAAGATAGCTACCTTTCTAAATCACCCAATTTTCAGTCGAATCGTTGGCGCAGTGGATAAATTCATCGCTCGAGATCAAGATATCTCGAGTTCTAGACTCGCGTCATGCGTTTTTTTTCGCTTTTTTTCAAACTCGTTTCGTTTCCGTAAGATAGTTACCTTTCTATGTCACCCAATTTTCAGTCGAATCGTTGGCGCAGTGGATAAGTTCATCGCTCGAGATCAAGATATCTCGAGTTCAAGACTCGCGTCATAAGATTTTTTTTCGCTATTTTTCAAACTCCTTTCGATTCCGTAAGATAGCTGCCTTTTTAAATCACCCAATTCTCAGACGAATGCTTGGCACAGTGGATAAATTCATCGCCCGAGATCAAGATATCTCGAGTTCTAGACTCGCGTCATTCGTTTTTGTTTCGCTATTTTTCAAACTCGTTTCGTTTCAGTAAGATAGCTACCTTTCTATGTCACCCAATTTTCAGTCGAATGCTTGGCACAGTGGATAAATTCATCGCTCGAGATCAAGATATCTCGAGTTCCAGACTCGCGTCATTCGTTTTTTTTTAGCTATTTTTCAAACTCGTTTCGTTTCCGTAAGATAGCTACCTTTCTAAATCAACCAATTTTCAGTCGAATAGTTGGCGCAGTGGATAAATTCATCGCTCGAGATCAAGATATCTCGGGTTCTAGACTCGCATCATTCGTTTCTTTTTCGCTATTTTTCAAACTCGTTTCGTTTCCGTAAGATAGCTACCTTTCCTAATCACCCAATTTTCAGTCGAATGGTTGGCGCAGTGGATAAGTTCATCGCTCGAGATCAAGATATCTCGAGTTCTAGACTCGCGTCATTCGTTTTTTTTTTTCGCTATTTTTCAAACTCGTTTCGTTTCCGTAAGATAGCTAAAAAAAAACTTTCTAAATCATCCAATTTTTAGTCGAATCGTTGGCGCAGTGGATAAATTCATCGCTCGAGATCAAGATATCTCGAGTTCTAGACTCGCGCCATTCGTTTTTTTTCGCTATTTTTCAAACTCGTTTCGTTTCCGTAAGATAGCTACCTTTCTATGTCACCCAATTTTCAGTCGAATCGTTGGGGCAGTGGATAAGTTCATCGCTCGAGATCAAGATATCTCGAGTTCTAGACTCGCGTCATAAGATTTTTTTTCGCTATTTTTCAAACTCCTTTCGTTTCCGTAAGATAGCTGCCTTTCTAAATCACCCAATTTTCAGACGAATGCTTGGCACAGTGGATAAATTCATCGCTCGAGATCAAGATATCTCGAGTTCTAGACTCGCGTCATTCGTTTTTTTTCGCTATTTTTCAAAAATCGTTTCGTTTCCGTAAGATAGCTATTAACCTTTCTAAATCACCCAATTTTCAGTCGAATGGTTGGCGCAGTGGATAAATTCATCGCTCGAGATCAAGATATCTCGAGTTCTAGACTCGCGTCATTCGTTTTTTTTTCGCTATTTTTCAAACTCGTTTCGTTTCCGTAAGATAGCTACCTTTCTAAATCACCCAATTTTCAGTCGAATGGTTGGCGCAGTGGATAAATTCATCTCTCGACCATCAAGAAGATATCTCGAGTTCTAGAACTCGCGTCATTCTTTTTTTTTCGCTATTTTTCAAACTCGTTTCGTTCCCATTCCGTAAGATAGCTACCTTTCTAAATCACCCAATTTTCAGACGAATGCTTGGCACAGTGGATAAATTCATCGCTCGAGATCAAAGATATCTCGAGTTCCAGACTTCGCGTCATTCGTTTTTTTTTGCGCATATTTTTCAAACTCGTTTCGTTTCCGTAAGATAGCTACCTTTCTAAATCACCCCAATTTTCAGTCGAATGGTTGGCGCAGTGGATAAAATTCATCGCTCGAGATCAAGATATCTCGAGTTCACAGACTCGCAACATTCGTTTTTTTTTCGCTATTTTTTCAAACTCGTTTCGTTTCCTCCGTAAGAATAGCTACCTTTCTAAATCACCCAATTTTCAGACGAATGCTTGGCCACAGTGGAATAAATTCATCGCCCGAGATCAAGAGATCTGGAGTTCTAGACATCGCGTCATTCGTTTTTTTTTTTTTTCGCTATTTTTCAAACTCGTTTCGTTTCCGTAAGATAGCTAGCTACTTTCTAAATCATCCAATTTTTTCAGTCGAATCGTTGGCGCAGTGGATAAATTCATCGCTCGAGATCAAGATATCTCGAGTTTTAGACTCGCGTCATACGTCATTTTTTTTTCGCTATTTTTCAAACTCGTTTCGTTTTCCGTAAGATAGCTACCTTTCTAAATCACCCAATTTTCAGTCGAATCGTTGGCGCAGTGGATAAATTTCATCGCTCGAGATCGAGATATCTCGAGTTCTAGACTCGCGTCATTCGTTTTTTTTTTGTTTCGCTATTTTTCAAACTCGTTTCGTTTTCCGTAAGATAGCTACCTTTCTATGTCACCCAATTTTCAGTCGAATGGTTGGCGCAGTGGATAAATTCATCTCTCGAGATCAAGATATCTCGAGTTCTAGACTCGCGTTCATCATTCGATTTTTTCGCTATTTTTCAAACTCGTTTCGTTCCGTAAGAAGATACCTTTCTAAAATCACCCAATTTTATCAGACCAATGCTTGGCACAGTGGATAAATTCATCGCTCGAGATCAAGATATCTCGAGTTCTAGACTCGCGCATTCATTGTTTTTTTTCGGCTATTTTTCAAAACTCGTTTCGTTTCCGTAAATAGCTACCTTTCTAAATCACCCAATTTTCAGACGAATGCTTGGCACAGTGGATAAATTCATCGCCCGAGATCAAAGATATCTGGAGTTCTAGACTCGCGTCATATCGTTTTTTTTTTTTCGCTATTTTTCAAACTCGTTTCGTTTCCGTAAGATAGCTAGCTACCTTTCTAAATCACCCAATTTTCAGTCGAATGGTGGCGCAGTGGGATAAATCATCGCTCGAGATCAAGATATCTCGATTACTAGACCTCGCGTCATTCGTTTTTTTTTCGCTCTTATTTTTCAAACTCGTTTGCGTTTCCGTAAGATAGCTAAACCTTTCTATGTCACCCAATTTTCTGTCGATATGCGTGGCCGCAGTGGATAAATTCATCGCTTCGAGATCAAGATATCTCGAGTTCAAAGACGCGCGTCAGTAAGGTTTTTTTTTCGCTATTTTACAAACTCCTTTCGTTTCCGTACGATAGCTTCTTTCTAAATCACCCCCAATTTCAGACGAATGCTTGGCACAGTGGATAAATTCATCGCTCGAGATCAAGATATCTCGAGTTCTAGACTCGCGTCATTCGTTTATTTTTTTTCCGCTATTTTAGAGAGATTCAAACTCGTTTCGTTTCCGTAAGATAGCTACCTTTCTAAATCACCCAATTTTCATCGAATGGTTGGCGCATGTGGATAAATTCATCGCTCGAGATCAAGATATCTCGAGTTTCTAGTGCGCTCGCGCGTCCGATCGATTTCTTTCGCTATTTTTTCAAACTCGTTTCGTTACCGTAAGATAGCTACCTTTCTATGTCACCCAATTTTCAGGTCGAATCGTTGGCACAGTGGATAAGTTCATCGCCCGAAGATCAAGATATCTCGAGTTCTAGACGTCGCGTCATAAGATTTTTTTCGCTATATTTTCAAACTCCCTTTCGTTTTCCGTAAGATAGCTGCCTACCTTCTAAATCACCCAATTTTTCAGAGCGAATGCTTTGGCACAGTGGATAAATCTCATCGCTCGAGATCAAGATATCTCGAGTTCTAGACTCGCGTCATTCGTTTTTTTTTTTTCGCTATTTTTCAAACAACCGTTTTCGTTTCCGTAAGATAGCTATCCTTTCTAAATCTCCTATCCAACTTTTCGGTCGAATCGTTGGCGCTGTGGATAAAAATGCATCGCTCGATATCATGCTATCTATCTCGAGTTCAAGATTCGCGTCCAGTCGATTTTTTTCCACTAATTTTCTCATCTCGTTTTTCGTTTTCGTAAGATATATACTTCCTACATTCATCAAAAATTACAGTCCGAATCGTTGGCGAAGATGGATAAATTCATCTCTCGTGATCAAGATTACTCGAGCTCTAACTTCGCAGTAATTCGTTTTTTTTTTTTTCGCTATTCCTTTCAAATCCGTTTCGTTTCCGTAAGACAGCTACCGTTCCATTTTAATCTCACCAATTTTCAGACGAGATGCTGGCAACAGAAGTGGATGAATTTCATCTCTCGATATCAAGATATCTCAAGATTCCAGACTCGCGTCAAAACGATTTTTTTTTTGCTATATATTGAAAAACGTCCGTTTCGTTTCCGTAAGATAGCTAACCTTCTATGTCAAGAACCAAATTTTCATCAGTCGAATAGTTGGCGCAGATGGGATAAAATTCATCGCTCTAAGATCAAGATATCTCGAGTTCTAAGACTCAGCATCATTTCGGTATTTTTCCTCGCTATTTTTCAAACTCGTTTTCTTTCTGCATTAAGTAAGATAAACCTTCCTAATCACCAATCACCGCAGTTTTCAGTCGAAATGGTTGGCGCAGTGTATAAGTGCATAGCTCGAGATCAAGATATCTCAATTTCAAGACTCGCATACTTCATTTTTTTTTCGCTATTTCCTTCAAACTCGTTTCGTTTTCCTTCCCGTAACAGATACTAGTACCTTTTTAAATCATATCATCCAATTTTTAGACCGAATCGAATGGCGGAGTGGATAAATTCCATCGCCCGAAGATTTAGAATATCTCGAGTTCTAAGACCTCGCGCCATACCATTTTTTTTTTTTTTTTTTTCGCTAATTATTCAAACTCGTTGATCGTTTCAGTAAGATAGCTAAACTTTCTATCGCCATCCCAATTTTCATCAGTCGCATCAGTGGCACAGTGGATAAGTTTCATCGCTCGGGATCAAGATAACCTCGAGTTCCTAGACTCGAGCCATAAGATTTTTTTTTTCGCTATTTTTCAAACTCGTATTCGGTCCAGTAAAGATGTAGCACCTTCTAATCACCCCAATTTTCAGATCGAATCGTTGGCGCAGTGATACAATTCATCGCATCGAGTTCTAGATATCTCCGAGTTCTAGACTCGCGTCATTCTATTTATTTTCGCTAATTTTCAAACTCCCGTTCGTTTTCAGTAAGATAGCTTAAACCTTTCTATGTCACTACCTATTTTCAGATTGAATCGATGGCGCAGTGGATAAATTCATCGCTCGAGGATCATAGATAACCCTCGAGTTTCTAGCTCTCTCCGCGCCATTCGCTTTTGTTCCGCTATTTTCAAACTCGTTTCGTTTCTGTAAGATAGCAACCTTTCTATGTAAACCTCCAATATTGCAGTCGAAATGGTTTGCGCAGTGGATTAAATTCATCTCACCCCCCGAAAAAGGGATCAAGATATCTGGAGTTCTAAACTCAGCCGTCATTCCGTTTATTTTTTTCGCTATTTTACAAAACTCGTTTTCGTTTCCCGTAAGATTAGCTAGTTACCTTTCGAAATCCACTTCACCCATTTTTCAGCACAATGCATGGCACAATTGGATGAATTTCATCGCTCGAGATCAAGATATCTCGAGTTCTAGCCTCGCGTCATAAACGTTTTTTTCGCTATTTTTCAACACTCGTTTCGTTTCCGTAAGATAAGCTACCGTTCTATTCACGACAATTTTCGGTCTAATCGTTTGGCGCTGTTGGATAAATTCATTGCTCGAGATCCAAGCTATATCTCCGGTACAAAGACTCCTCATCGTCATAAGATTTTTTTTCCACTATATTTTCACAACTCCCTTCGTTTTGTTGTTTTTTTTCCGGTTTTAAAGATAGCTTTCTAGCCTTTCTACCATCTCTAAATTACCACCAAATTATCAAGACCAATGCCTTGGCACAGTGGAATAAATGCATCTCTCGAGAACAAGATATACTCGAGCTCCTAGAAGACTCGTCGTCATTCGTTTGTTTTTTTTTGCCTATTCTTCAAACTCGTTTTCGTTTCCGTAAGATAGCTACCTTTCTAAATCACTAAATTTTCTCGATTTTCAGTCCGAATCGTCTGCGCAGTGGATCAAATTCATCTCATCATCGGAGCCCCGAGAATCAAGATATCTCGAGTTCTAGACTCTGCGTTCATTCGTTTTTTTTTTTTCGCTGTTTTTTCAAACTTTGTCGGTTTCGGTTTCCGTAAGATAGCTACCTTCCTAAATCATTCAATTTTCAGAAAATCAGACGAATGCTTGTGCACAGAGGATGAATTCATTCGCCCGACGATCAAGAATAACCTGGAGTACTAGACTCCGCGTCATTCGTTTTTTTTTCGCTATTTTTCAAACTCGATTCGTTTCCGTAAGATAGCTAGCTACCTTTCTAAATTACCCAATTTTCAGTCGAATCGTTGGCTGCAGTGGATAACATTCAGTCGCATCGAGATCAAGATATCTCGAGTTCTAGACTCGCGTCATTCGTTTTTTTTCTCTATTTTTCAAACTCGTTTTCGTTCCCGTAAGATAGCTACCTTTCTATGTCACCCATTTTCAGTCGAATGGTTGGCGCAGTGGATAAATTCATCGCTCGAGATCAAGATATCTCGAGTTCTAGACTCGCGTCATTCGTTTTTTTTTTTTTTTCGCTATTTTTCAAACTCGTTTCGTTTCCGTAAGATAGCTACCTTTCTAAATCACCCAAATTTTCAGTCGAATCGTTGGCGCAGTGGATAAATTCATCGCTCGAGATCAAGATATCTCGAGTTCTAGACTCGCGTCATTCGTTTTTTTTTCGCTATTTTTCAAACTCGTTTCGTTTCCCGTAAGATAGCTACCTACCTTTCTAAATCACCCCGATTTTCAGTCGAATGGTTGGCGCAGTGGATAAATTCATCGCTCGAGATCAAGATATCTCGAGTTCTAGACTCGCGTCATTCGTTTTTTTTTTTTTTTCGCTATTTTTCAAACTCGTTTCGTTTCCGTAAGATAGCTACCTTTCTAAATCACCCAATTTTCAGTCGAATGGTTGGCGCAGTGGATAAATTCATCGCTCGAGATCAAGATATCTCGAGTTCTAGACTCGCGTCATTCGTTTTTTTTTTTTCGCTATTTTTTTTCAACTCGTTTCGTTTCCGTAAGATAGCTACCTTTCTATGTCACCCAAATTTTCAGTCGAATGGTTGGCGCAGTGGATAAATTCATCGCTCGAGATCAAGATATCTCGAGTTCTAGACTCGCGTCATTCGTTTTTTTTTTTTTCTATTTTTCAAACTCGTTTCGTTTCCGTAAGATATAGCTACTACCTTTCTAAATCACCCAATTTTTCAGTCGAATGTTTGGCGCAGTGGATAAATTCATCGCTCGAGATCAAGATATCTCGAGTTCTAGACTCGCGTCATTCGTTTTTTTTTTTTCGCTATTTTTTTCAAACTCGTTTCGATTCCGTAAGATAGCTACTTTTCTATGTCACCCAATTTTCAGTCGAATGGTTGGCGCAGTGGATAAATTCATCGCTCGAGATCAAGATATCTCGAGTTCTAGGCTCGCGTCAGTCAAAATTTTTTCACTATTTTTTAAACTCGTTTCGTTTCCGTAAGATAGCTGTCTTTCTAAATCACCGAATTTTTAGTCGAATCGTTGGCGAAGTGGATAAATTCATCGCTCGAGATCAAGATATCTCGAGTTCTAGACTCGCGTAATTCGTTTTTTTCGCTATTTTTCAAACTCGTTTCGTTTCCGTAAGATAGCTACCTTTCTAAATCACCCAATTTTCAGTCGAATGGTTGGCGCAGTGGATAAATTCATCGCTCGAGATCAAGATATCTCGAGTTCTAGACTCGCGTCATTCGTTTTTTTTTTTTCGCTATTTTTTCAAACTCGTTTCGTTTCCGTAAGATAGCTACCTTTCTAAATCACCCAATTTTCAGTCGAATGGTTGGCGCAGTGGATAAATTCATCGCTCGAGATCAAGATATCTCGAGTTCTAGACTCGCGTCATTCGTTTTTTTTCGCTATTTTTCAAACTCGTTTCGTTTCCGTAAGATAGCTACCTTTCTAAATCACCCAATTTTCAGTCGAATCATTGGCGGAGTGGATAAATTCATCGCTCGAGATCAAGATATCTCGAGTTCTAGACTCGCGTCATTCGTTTTTTTTTCGCTATTTTTCAAACTCGTTTCGTTTCCGTAAGATAGCTACCTTTCTATGTCACCCAATTTTCAGTCGAATCGTTGGCGCAGTGGATAAATTCATCGCTCGAGATCAAGATATCTCGAGTTCTAGACTCGCGTCATTCGTTTTTTTTTTTCGCTATTTTTCAAACTCGTTTCGTTTCCGTAAGATAGCTACCTTTCTAAATCACCCAATTTTCAGACGAATGCTTGGCACAGTGGATAAATTCATCGCTCGAGATCAAGATATCTCGAGTTCTAGACTCGCGTCATTCGTTTTTTTTTCGCTATTTTTCAAACTCGTTTCGTTTCCGTAAGATAGCTACCTTTCTAAATCACCCAATTTTCAGTCGAATGGTTGGCGCAGTGGATAAATTCATCGCTCGAGATCAAGATATCTCGAGTTCTAGACTCGCGTCATTCGTTTTTTTTTTCGCTATTTTTCAAACTCGTTTCGTTTCCGTAAGATAGCTACCTTTCTAAATCACCCAATTTTCAGTCGAATGGTTGGCGCAGTGGATAAATTCATCGCTCGAGATCAAGATATCTCGAGTTCTAGACTCGCGTCATTCGTTTTTTTTTCGCTATTTTTCAAACTCGTTTCGTTTCCGTAAGATAGCTACCTTTCTAAATCACCCAATTTTCAGTTGAATGCTTGGCACAGTGGATAAATTCATCGCTCGAGATCAAGATATCTCGAGTTCCAGACTCGCGTCATTCGTTTTTTTTTTTTTTTAGCTATTTTTCAAACTCGTTTCGTTTCCGTAAGATAGCTACCTTTCTAAATCACCCAATTTTTAGTCGAATAGTTGGCGCAGTGGATAAATTCATCGCTCGAGATCAAGATATCTCGAGTTCTAGACTCGCGTCATTCGTTTTTTTTTTTTTTTTCTATTTTTCAAACTCGTTTCGTTTCCGTAAGATAGCTACCTTTCTAATCACCCAATTTTTCAGTCGAATGGTTGGCGCAGTGGATAAGTTCATCGCTCGAGATCAAGATATCTCGAGTTCTAGACTCGCGTCATTCGTTTTTTTTTCGCTATTTTTCAAACTCGTTTCGTTTCCGTAAGATAGCTACCTTTTTAAATCACCAATTTTCAGTCGAATCGTTGGCGCAGTGGATAAATTCATCGCTCGAGATCAAGATATCTCGAGTTCTAGACTCGCGTCATTCGTTTTTTTTTTTTTTCGCTATTTTTCAAACTCGTTTCGTTTCCGTAAGATAGCTACCTTTCTATGTCACCCAATTTTCAGTCGAATCGTTGGCGCAGTGGATAAGTTCATCGCTCGGGATCAAGATATCTCGAGTTCTAGACTCGAGTCATAAGATTTTTTTTGCTATTTTTCAAACTCGTTTCGTTTCGTAAGATAGCCGTTTCTAGATACCCAATTTTCAGTCGAAGATTCATCGCTCGAGATCAAGATATCTCGAGTTCTAGACTCGCGTCATTCGTTTTTTTTTCGCTATTTTTCAAACTCGTTTCGTTTCCGTAAGATAGCTACCTTTCTAAATCACCCAATTTTCAGTTGAATCGTTGGCGCAGTGGATAAATTCATCGCTCGAGATCAAGATATCTCGAGTTCTAGGCTCGCGTCATTCGTTTTTTTTCGCTATTTTTCAAACTCGTTTCGTTTCCGTAAGATAGCTACCTTTCTATGTCACCCAATTTTCAGTCGAATGGTTGGCGCAGTGGATAAATTCATCGCTCGAGATCAAGATATCTCGAGTTCTAGACTCGCGTCATTCGTTTTTTTTTTCGCTATTTTTGAAACTCGTTTCGTTTTCCGTAAGATAGCTACCTTTCTAAATCACCCAATTTTCAGTCGAATGAATGCTTGGCACAGTGGATAAATTCATCGCTCGAGATCAAGATATCTCGAGTTCTAGACTCGCGTCATACGATTTTTTTTTTTTTATTTTTCAAACTCGTTTCGTTTCCGTAAGATAGCTACCTTTCTATGTCACCCAATTTTCAGTCGAATCGTTGGCGCAGTGGATAAGTTCATCGCTCGAGATCAAGATATCTCGAGTTCTAGACTCGCGTCATAAGATTTTTTTCACTATTTTTCAAACTCCTTTCGTTTCCGTAAGATAGCTTTCTAGCCTTTCTAGCCTTTCTAAATCACCCAATTTTCAGACGAATGCTTGGCACAGTGGATAAATTCATCTCTCGAGAACAAGATATCTCTAGTTCTAGACTCGCGTCATTCGTTTTTTTTTGCTATTTTTCAAACTCGTTTCGTTTCCGTAAGATAGCTACCTTTCTAAATCACTAAATTTTCAGTCGAATCGTTGGCGCAGTGGATAAATTCATCGCTCGAGATCAAGATATCTCGAGTTCTAGACTCGCGTCATTCGTTTTTTTTTCGCTGTTTTTCAAACTCGTTTCGTTTCCGTAAGATAGCTACCTTTCTAAATCACCCAATTTTTTCAGTCGAATGGTTGGCGCAGTGGATAAATTCATCGCTCGAGATCAAGATATCTCGAGTTCTAGACTCGCGTCATTCGTTTTTTTTCGCTATTTTTCAAACTCGTTTCGTTTCAGTAAGATAGCTACCTTTCTAAATCACCCAAATTTTCAGTCGAATGGTTGGCGCAGTGGATAAATTCATCGCTCGAGATCAAGATATCTCGAGTTCTAGACTCGCGTCATTCGTTTTTTTTTTTTTTCGCTATTTTTCAAACTCGTTTCGTTTCCGTAAAAGCTACCTTTCTAAATCACCCAATTTTCAGTCGAATCGTTGGCGCAGTGGATAAAATTCATCGCTCGAGATCAAGATATCTCGAGTTCTAGACTCGCGTCATTCGATTTTTTTTTTTCGCTATTTTTCAAACTCGTTTCGTTTCCGTAAGATAGCTACCTTTCTATGTCACCCAATTTTCAGTCGAATCGTTGGCGCAGTGGATAAATTCATCGCTCGAGATCAAGATATCTCGAGTTCTAGACTCGCGTCATTCGATTTTTTTCGCTATTTTTCAAACTCGTTTCGTTTCCGTAAGATAGCTACCTTTCTAAATCACCCAATTTTCAGACGAATGCTTGGCACAGTGGATAAATTCATCGCTCGAGATCAAGATATCTCGAGTTCTAGACTCGCGTCATTCGTTTTTTTTTTTTTCGCTATTTTTCAAACTCGTTTCGTTTCCGTAAGATAGCTAGCTACCTTTCTAAATCACCCAATTTTCAGTCGAATCGTTGGCGCAGTGGATAAATTCATCGCTCGAGATCAAGATATCTCGAGTTCTAGACTCGCGTCATTCGTTTTTTTTCGCTATTTTTCAAACTCGTTTCGTTTCCGTAAGATAGCTACCTTTCTATGTCACCCAATTTTCAGTCGAATGGTTGGCGCAGTGGATAAATTCATCGCTCGAGATCAAGATATCTCGAGTTCTAGACTCGCGTCATTCGTTTTTTTTTTCGCTATTTTTCAAACTCGTTTCGTTTCCGTAAGATAGCTACCTTTCTAAATCACCCGATTTTCAGACGAATGCTTGGCACAGTGGATAAATTCATCGCTCGAGATCAAGATATCTCGAGTTCTAGACTCGCGTCATTCGTTTTTTTTTTTCGCTATTTTTCAAACTCGTTTCGTTTCCGTAAGATAGCTACCTTTCTAAATCACCCAATTTTCAGTCGAATGCTTGGCGCAGTGGATAAATTTCATCGCTCGAGATCAAGATATCTCGAGTTCTAGACTCGCGTCATCATTCGTTTTTTTTTCGCTATTTTTCAAACTCGTTTCGTTTCCGTAAGATAGCTACCTTTCTAAATCACCCAATTTTCAGTCGAATGGTTGGCGCAGTGGATAAATTCATCGCTCGAGATCAAGATATCTCGAGTTCTAGACTCGCGTCATTCGTTTTTTTTTCGCTATTTTTCAAACTCGTTTCGTTTCCGTAAGATAGCTACCTTTCTAAATCACCCAATTTTCAGACGAATGCTTGGCACAGTGGATAAATTCATCGCTCGAGATCAAGATATCTCGAGTTCTAGACTCGCGTCATTCGTTTTTTTTTCGCTATTTTTCAAACTCGTTTCGTTTCCGTAAGATAGCTACCTTTCTAAATCACCCAATTTTCAGTCGAATCGTTGGCGCAGTGGATAAATTCATCGCTCGAGATCAAGATATCTCGAGTTCTAGACTCGCGTCATTCGATTTTTTTTTCGCTATTTTTCAAACTCGTTTCGTTTCCGTAAGATAGCTACCTTTCTATGTCACCCAATTTTCAGTCGAATCGTTGGCGCAGTGGATAAATTCATCGCTCGAGATCAAGATATCTCGAGTTCTAGACTCGCGTCATTCGTTTTTTTTCGCTATTTTTCAAACTCGTTTCGTTTCCGTAAGATAGCTACCTTTCTAAATCACCCAATTTCCAGACGAATGCTTGGCGCTGTGGATAAATTCATCGCTCGAGATCAAGATATCTCGAGTTGTAGACTCGCGTCATTCGTTTTTTTTCGCTATTTTTCAAACTCGTTTCGTTTCCGTAAGATAGCTACCTTTCTAAATCACCCAATTTTTAGTCGAATGGTTGGCGCAGTGGATAAATTCGTCGCTCGAGATCAAGATATCTCGAGTTCTAGACTCGCGTCATTCGTTTTTTTTTTCGCTATTTTTCAAACTCGTTTCGTTTCCGTAAGATAGCTACCTTTCCTTTCTAAATCACCCAATTTTTCAGTCGAATGGTTGGCGCAGTGGATAAATTCATCGCTCGAGATCAAGATATCTCGAGTTCTAGACTCGCGTCATTCGTTTTTTTTTGTTTCTATTTTTCAAACTCGTTTCGTTTCCGTAAGATAGCTACCTTTCTAAATCACCCAATTTTCAGTCGAATGGTTGACGCAGTGGATAAATTCATCGCTCGAGATCAAGATATCTCGTGTTCTAGACTCGCGTCATTCGTTTTTTTTTTTTGCTATTTTTCAAACTCGTTTCGTTTCCGTAAGATAGCTACCTTTCTATGTCACCCAATTTTCAGTCGAATCGTTGGCGCAGTGGATAAGTTCATCGCTCGGGATCAAGATATCTCGAGTTCTAGACTCGAGTCATAAGATTTTTTTTGCTATTTTTCAAACTCGTTTCGTTTCCGTAAGATAGCGATAAATTCATCGCTCGAGATCAAGATATCTCGAGTTCTAGACTCGCGTCATTCGTTTTTTTTTTGCTATTTTTCAAACTCGTTTCGTTTCCGTAAGATAGCTACCTTTCTATGTCATCGAATTTCTAGACTCGCGTCATTCGTTTTTTCGCTATTTTTCAAACTCGTTTCGTTTCCGTAAGATAGCTACCTTTCTAAATCACCCAATTTTCAGTCGAATGGTTGGCGCAGTGGATAAATTCATCGCTCGAGATCAAGATATCTCGAGTTCTAGGCTCGCGTCATTCGCTTTTTTTCGCTATTTTTCAAACTCGTTTCGTTTCCGTAAGATAGCTACCTTTCTATGTCACCCAATTTTCAGTCGAATGGTTGGCGCAGTGGATAAATTCATCTCTCGACATCAAGATATCTCGAGTTCTAGACTCGCGTCATTCGTTTTTTTTTCGCTATTTTTCAAACTCGTTTCGTTTCCGTAAGATAGCTACCTTTCTAAATCACCCAATTTTCAGTCGAATGGTTGGCGCAGTGGATAAATTCATCGCTCGAGATCAAGATATCTCGAGTTCTAGACTCGCGTCATTCGTTTTTTTCGCTATTTTTCAAACTCGTTTCGTTTCCGTAAGATAGCTACCTTTCTAAATCACCCAACTTTCAGTCGAATCGTTGGCGCAGTGGATAAATTCATCGCTCGAGATCAAGATATCTCGAGTTCTAGACTCGCGTCATTCGATTTTTTTTTTTTCGCTATTTTTTCAAACTCGTTTCGTTTCCGTAAGATAGCTACCCTTTCTAAATCAAATCCAATTTTTCAGTCGAATGGTTGGCGGAGTGGATAAATTCATCGTTCGAGATCAAGATATCTCGAGTTCTAGACTCGCGTCATTCGTTTTTTTTTTCGCTATTTTTCAAACTCGTTTCGTTTCCGTAAGATAGCTACCTTTCTAAATCACCCAATTTTCAGTCGAATGGTTGGCGCAGTGGATAAATTCATCGCTCGAGATCAAGATATCTCGAGTTCTAGACTCGCGTCATTCGTTTTTTTTTTTTCGCTTTTTTCAAACTCGTTTCGTTTTCCGTAAGATAGCTACCTTTCTAAATCACCCAATTTTCAGTCGAATGGTTGGCGCAGTGGATAAATTCATCGCTCGAGATCAAGATATCTCGAGTTCTAGACTCGCGTCATTCGTTTTTTTCGCTATTTTTCAAACTCGTTTCGTTTCCGTAAGATAGCTACCTTTCTAAATCACCCAATTTTTAGTCGAATCGTTGGCGCATTGGATAAATTCGTCGCTCGAGATCAAGATATCTCGAGTTCTAGACTCGCGTCATTCGTTTTTTTCCGCTATTTTTCAAACTCGTTTCGTTTCCGTAAGATAGCTACCTTTCTATGTCACCCAATTTTCAGTCGAATCGTTGGCGCAGTGGATAAATTCGTCGCTCGGGATCAAGATATCTCGAGTTCTAGACTCGCGTCATCGTTTTTTTTTTCGCTATTTTTCAAACTCGTTTCGTTTCCGTAAGATAGCTACCTTTCTAAATCACCCAATTTTCAGTCGAATGCTTGGCACAGTGGATAAATTCATCGCTCGAGATCAAGATATCTCGAGTTCTAGACTCGCGTCATTCGTTTTTTTTTTTTTTCGCTATTTTTCAAACTCGTTTCGTTTCCGTAAGATAGCTACCTTTCTAAATCACCCAATTTTCAGTCGAATGGTTGGCGCAGTGGATAAATTCATCGCTCGAGATCAAGATATCTCGAGTTCTAGACTCGCGTCATTCGTTTTTTTTTTCGCTATTTTTCAAAACTCGTTTCGTTTCCGTAAGATAGCTATACCTTTCTATGTCACCCAATTTTCAGTCGAATGGTTGGCGCAGTGGATAAATTCATCGCTCGAGATCAAGATATCTCGAGTTCTAGACTCGCGTCATTCGTTTTTTTTTTCGCTATTTTTCAAACTCGTTTCGTTTCCGTAAGATAGCTACCTCTCTAAATCACCCAATTTTCAGTCGAATGCTTGGCGCAGTGGATAAATTCATCGCTCGAGATCAAGATATCTCGAGTTCTAGACTCGCGTCATTCGTTTTTTTTTTCGCTATTTTTCAAACTCGTTTCGTTTCCGTAAGATAGCTACCTTTCTAAATCACCCAATTTTCAGACGAATGCTTGGCACAGTGGATAAATTCATCGCTCGAGATCAAGATATCTCGAGTTCTAGACTCGCGTCATTCGTTTTTTTTCGCTATTTTTCAAACTCGTTTCGTTTCCGTAAGATAGCTACCTTTCTAAATCACCCAATTTTCAGTCGAATGGTTGGCGCAGTGGATAAATTCATCGCTCGAGATCAAGATATCTCGAGTTCTAGACTCGCGTCATTCGTTTTTTTTCGCTATTTTTCAAACTCAAACTCGTTTCGTTTCCGTAAGATAGCTACCTTTCTAAATCACCCAATTTTCAGTCGAATGCTTGGCACAGTGGATAAATTCATCGCTCGAGATCAAGATATCTCGAGTTCTAGACTCGCGTCATTCGTTTTTTTTTCGCTATTTTTCAAACTCGTTTCGTTTCCGTAAGATAGCTACCTTTTTAAATCACCCAATTTTTAGTCGAATCGTTGGCGGAGTGGATAAATTCATCGCTCGAGATCAAGATATCTCGAGTTCTAGACTCGCGTCATACGATTTTTTTCGCTATTTTTCAAACTCGTTTCGTTTCCGTAAGATAGCTACCTTTCTATGTCACCCAATTTTCAGTCGAATCGTTGGCGCAGTGGATAAGTTCATCGCTCGAGATCAAGATATCTCGAGTTCTAGACTCGCGTCATAAGATTTTTTTCGCTATTTTTCAAACTCCTTTCGTTTCCGTAAGATAGCTGCCTTTCTAAATCACCCAATTTTCAGACGAATGCTTGGCACAGTGGATAAATTCATCGCTCGAGATCAAGATATCTCGAGTTCTAGACTCGCGTCATTCGTTTTTTTTTCGCTATTTTTCAAACTCGTTTTGTTTCCGTAAGATAGCTACCTTTCTAAATCACTCAATTTTTAGTCGAATCGTTGGCGCAGTGGATAAATTCATCGCTCGAGATCAAGATATCTCGAGTTCTAGACTCGCGTCATTCGTTTTTTTTCGCTGTTTTTCAAAATCGTTTCGTTTCCGTAAGATAGCTATCTTTCTATGTCACCGAATTTTCAGTCGAATGGTTGGCGCAGTGGATAAATTCATCTCTCGACATCAAGATATCTCGAGTTCTAGACTCGCGTCATTCGTTTTTTTTTCGCTATTTTTCAAACTCGTTTCGTTTCCGTAAGATAGCTACCTTTCTAAATCACCCAATTTTCAGACGAATGCTTGGCACAGTGGATAAATTCATCGCTCGAGATCAAGATATCTCGAGTTCCAGACTCGCGTCATTCGTTTTTTTTCGCTATTTTTCAAACTCGTTTCGTTTCCGTAAGATAGCTACCTTTCTAAATCACCCAATTTTCAGTCGAATGGTTGGCGCAGTGGATAAATTCATCGCTCGAGATCAAGATATCTCGAGTTCTAGACTCGCGTCATTCGTTTTTTTTTTTTCGCTATTTTTCAAACTCGTTTCGTTTCCGTAAGATAGCTACCTTTCTAAATCACCCAATTTTCAGTCGAATGGTTGGCACAGTGGATAAATTCATCGCTCGAGATCAAGATATCTCGAGTTCTAGACTCGCGTCATTCGTTTTTTTTTTTTTTTTTTTCGCTATTTTTCAAACTCGTTTCGTTTCCGTAAGATAGCTACCTTTCTAAATCACCCAATTTTCAGTCGAATGTTGGCGCAGTGGATAAATTCATCGCTCGAGATCAAGATATCTCGAGTTCTAGACTCGCGTCATTCGTTTTTTTTTTTTCGCTATTTTTTTCAAACTCGTTTCGTTTCCGTAAGATAGCTACCTTTCTTTCTAAATCACCCAATTTTCAGTCGAATCGTTGGCGCAGTGGATAAATTCATCGCTCGAGGTCAAGATATCTCGAGTTCTAGACTCGCGTCATTCGTTTTTTTTCGCTATTTTTCAAACTCGTTTTCGTTTCCGTAAGATAGCTACCTTTCTCTATGTCACCCAATTTTCAGTCGAATGGTTGGCGCTGTGGATAAATTCATCGCTCGAGATCAAGCTATCTCGAGTTCTAGACTCGCGTCATTCGTTTTTTTTCCGCTATTTTTCAAACTCGTTTCGTTTCCGTAAGATAGCTACCTTTCTAAATCACCCAAATTTTCAGTCGAATGGTTGGCGCAGTGGATAAATTCATCGCTCGAGATCAGGATATCTCGAGTTCTAGACTCGCGTCATTCGTTTTTTTTTTCGCTATTTTTCAAACTCGTTTCGTTTCCGTAAGATAGCTACCTTTCTAAATCACCCAATTTTCAGTCGAATGGTTGGCGCAGTGGATAAATTCATCGCTCGAGATCAAGATATCTCGAGTTCTAGACTCGCGTCATTCGTTTTTTTTTCGCTATTTTTCAAACTCGTTTCGTTTCCGTAAGATAGCTACCTTTCTATGTCACCCAATTTTCAGTCGAATGGTTGGCGCAGTGGATAAATTCATCGCTCGAGATCAAGATATCTCGAGTTCTAGACTCGCGTCATTCGTTTTTTTTTTTTCGCTATTTTTCAAACTCGTTTCGTTTCCGTAAGATAGCTACCTTTCTAAATCACCCGATTTTCAGACGAATGCTTGGCACAGTGGATAAATTCATCGCTCGAGATCAAGATATCTCGAGTTCTAGACTCGCGTCGTTCGTTTTTTTTCGCTATTTTTCAAACTCGTTTCGTTTCCGTAAGATAGCTACCTTTCTAAATCACCCAATTTTCAGTCGAATGGTTGGCGCAGTGGATAAATTCATCGCTCGAGATCAAGATATCTCGAGTTCTAGACTCGCGTCATTCGTTTTTTTTCGCTATTTTTCAAACTCGTTTCGTTTCCGTAAGATAGCTAGCTACCTTTCTATGTCACCCAATTTTCAGTCGAATGGTTGGCGCAGTGGATAAATTCATCGCTCGAGATCAAGATATCTCGAGTTCTAGACTCGCGTCATTCGTTTTTTTTTCGCTATTTTTCAAACTCGTTTCGTTTCCGTAAGATAGCTACCTTTTTAAATCACCCAATTTTCAGTCGAATGGTTGGCACAGTGGATAAATTCATCGCTCGAGATCAAGATATCTCGAGTTCTAGACTCGCGTCATTCGTTTTTTTTTTTTCGCTATTTTTCAAACTCGTTTCGTTTCCGTAAGATAGCTACCTTTCTAAATCACCCAATTTTCAGTCGAATGGTTGGCGCAGTGGATAAATTCATCGCTCGAGATCAAGATATCTCGAGTTCTAGACTCGCGTCATTCGTTTTTTTTTTTTCGCTATTTTTCAAACTCGTTTCGTTTCCGTAAGATAGCTACCTTTCTAAATCACCCAATTTTCAGTCGAATGGTTGGCGCAGTGGATAAATTCATCGCTCGATCAAGATCAAGATATCTCGAGTTCTAGACTCGCGTCATTCGTTTTTTTTTTCGCTATTTTTCAAACTCGTTTCGTTTCCGTAAGATAGCTACCTTTTTAAATCACCCAATTTTCAGTCGAATGGTTGGCGCAGTGGATAAATTCATCGCTCGAGATCAAGATATCTCGAGTTCTAGACTCGCGTCATTCGTTTTTTTTTTTCGCTATTTTTCAAACTCGTTTCGTTTCCGTAAGATAGCTACCTTTCTAAATCACCCAATTTTCAGTCGAATGTTGGCGCAGTGGATAAATTCATCGCTCGAGATCAAGATATCTCGAGTTCTAGACTCGCGTCATAAGATTTTTTTTTCGCTATTTTTTCAAACTCGTTTCGTTTCCGTAAGATAGCTACCTTTCTAAATCACCCAATTTTCAGTCGAATGGTTGGCGCAGTGGATAAATTCATCGCTCGAGATCAAGATATCTCGAGTTCTAGACTCGCGTCATTCGTTTTTTTTTTTTTTCGCTATTTTTCAAACTCGTTTCGTTTCCGTAAGATAGCTACCTTTCTAAATCACCCAATTTTCAGTCGAATCGTTGGCGCAGTGGATAAATTCATCGCTCGAGATCAAGATATCTCGAGTTCTAGACTCGCGTCATTCGTTTTTTTTTTTTTTCTATTTTTCAAACTCGTTTCGTTTCCGTAAGATAGCTACCTTTCTATGTCACCCAATTTACAGTCGAATGGTTGGCGCAGTGGATAAATTCATCGCTCGAGATCAAGATATCTCGAGTTCTAGACTCGCGTCATTCGTTTTTTTTTTCGCTATTTTTCAAACTCGTTTCGTTTCCGTAAGATAGCTACCTTTCTAAATCACCCAATTTTCAGTCGAATGCTTGGCGCAGTGGATAAATTCATCGCTCGAGATCAAGATATCTCGAGTTCTAGACTCGCGTCATTCGTTTTTTTTTTTCGCTATTTTTCAAACTCGTTTCGTTTCCGTAAGATAGCTACCTTTCTAAATCACCCAATTTTTAGTCGAATGGTTGGCGCAGTGGATAAATTCATCGCTCGAGATCAAGATATCTCGAGTTCTAGACTCGCGTCATTCGTTTTTTTTTTTCGCTATTTTTCAAACTCGTTTCGTTTCCGTAAGATAGCTACCTTTCTAAATCACCCAATTTTTCAGTCGAATGGTTGGCGCAGTGGATAAGTTCATCGCTCGAGATCAAGATATCTCGAGTTCTAGACTCGCGTCATTCGTTTTTTTTTCGCTATTTTTCAAACTCGTTTCGTTTCCGTAAGATAGCTACCTTTTTAAATCATCCAATTTTTAGTCGAATCGTTGGCGCAGTGGATAAATTCGTCGCTCGAGATCAAGATATCTCGAGTTCTAGACTCGCGCCATACGATTTTTTTTCGCTATTTTTCAAACTCGTTTCGTTTCCGTAAGATAGCTACCTTTCTATGTCACCCAATTTTCAGTCGAATCGTTGGCGCAGTGGATAAGTTCATCGCTCGGGATCAAGATATCTCGAGTTCTAGACTCGAGTCATAAGATTTTTTTTGCTATTTTTCAAACTCGTTTCGTTTCCGTAAGATAGCGATAAATTCATCGCTCGAGATCAAGATATCTCGAGTTCTAGACTCGCGTCATTCGTTTTTTTTTCGCTATTTTTCAAACTCGTTTCGTTTCCGTAAGATAGCTACCTTTCTAAATCACCCAATTTTCAGTTGAATCGTTGGCGCAGTGGATAAATTCATCGCTCGAGATCAAGATATCTCGAGTTCTAGGCTCGCGTCATTCGCTTTTTTTCGCTATTTTTCAAACTCGTTTCGTTTCCGTAAGATAGCTACCTTTCTATGTCACCCAATTTTCAGTCGAATGGTTGGCGCAGTGGATAAATTCATCAGCTCGACATCAAGATATCACGTATGTTCTAGACTCGCATGTCATGACTCGTTTTTATTGTTCGATCTATTGTCTTGAAAACTCGTTATCGTTCCGCGATAAGTGCTCGCTACCGTTGCTATGTCATGATACGAATTTTCAGTCGAAATGGTATGCGCGCGAGTTGGGATAAAATCGTTCCGCTGCAGGAGACGTGAGCGCAAGGGAATCGTAGGGGTCTAGAGCGACCGGCGTCATTCGTTTTTTTGGTTTCGCTATTGTCAGATCTTGTTTTATCGTTTCCGCTACACAGATAGAAATCACCAGTTTTCCAGCGAATGTTTGACATCGGATAATTCCCCACTCCCAGATCAGTTTCTCGAGTTTAAACATTCTTGCGAATTACTGTTCTCTTTCTTCACTGTTTTTCATAACTCGAGTTTCGGGTCCGTAGATAGCCTACCTTTCAAAATCGGCCATCTTCAGTCGAATGTTGGCGCAGTGGATGTATCATCCACGAGTTCCAAATAGCTAGACTCTAAAATCGCGTCATTCGCTTTTTTTTCGCTATATTCAAAACTCGTTTCATTTCCGTATGAGAGCGTGCTGCGCGCGGATAACATAGTAAACATACCATGTCACCCAGCGATAGAGCAGCGCGATGTCGAATGGGCCGTGCATTGGAATATATTCACCGGCTCGTGATAGCTAAGATCATCTCGATGTGCTAGAGCTCGCGTCATTACGTTTTTATGTGGCGCTATGTTTCCAATACTCCCTTTGATTCCGTATGATACCTATTTTCTATGTCGAAAACCTCGATTGTTCAGACGATAGGGTTGGCACAGTGTTTAATATTCTTCGACTCGAGTGACCGTAAGATGTCTCGAGTCTAGGCCGTCGGGTCAGTTCAACTTGTTTTAGATCGCCTATTTTTTTTTTTCAGAAACTCCGTTGGGGTGCAGAAAAGAGAGCTACCGTTCGTAAGTACACCAAGTTTCAAGTCGAATAGTTGGTCGCAGTGGATAAAATTCAGCCCTGCGGCAATCAGGATATCTCGGATTGTCTAGGACGCTGCGTCATTACGATTTGGGTAGCTTTTGTGCTAATCGCGTTGCGGGGCCAATTGCTAACCTTGCTGAAGCAACCTCATTCTGCGTTTTTTTTCTACCGCTATGTTCATGCTGAGCGCCGAAGCTTTATTCTGGTCTTACTCCCGTCATTCGTGGTGGTTTCCGATGTTGGTGATGAAGTACTTCGATTCGTGTCCGAAAGTCAGAGAATTGTCTTTCGAGGGCTTCCATGTGTCAGTGGAATGTTGGCCATCGTGTTTGTCCATCGCGCGAATTCAGATATCTCTTTATAGACTCCAGTCATCATTTTTGTCGCGATTTTTGCTATATACCGGTCGTCCTATATACTACAGTTCTACCCCAATATACCCAATTCGCAGCTCGAACTGGGTGGTGGACGCGCATCGTGGAAAAATGTTCATTGCGCGAGAATCAGAAGAGTACGCTCGAGTTCCTTGGCGTGCGAAGCCGATTGGTTTTTTTTCTCGCTAGTGTTTCTACTCGTGTCGTTCTCCGTGAAGATAGCTGACCTGTTCTAAATAACCCAATGTTTTTTCATGTCGAGGATGGTTGGCGCAGTGGCATCAAATTCGTCACTCAAGACCACAGGATATCTCGAGTTCTAAATCCGCTCGTCAGGCCCTTGTTCGCTTTCGCTAATTTTTTCAAACGTCGTTTCGTATTTCCCGGAAGATGAGCTTACCGTTTCTGAATCACCACTTTGTCAGCTTCGAGGGGGTGGCCATATTTGTAATTCATATCAGAGTCAAGGATATCCGAGTTCGAACGCGCGTCTGTCGTTTTTTTTCGAAATATAATTGAAGTGTTTGTGTGTGGGTGTTGTGGTGTGTGTTGTGTTTTTTTGCTTATTTTTTCATTACTCGTTTCATTATCTCCTAAGTTAAGATAACCGTTTCATTGTCTCCCAGTCTTTCAGTCGAGATGGGTGAGCAGTGGTTAAATTAGATCGCTCGACATCAAGATATCGTCGTGTTCATGAGACTCGGCGTCATACGTGTTTTTTTTTAGCTATTTATGGCAAAACTTCGTTTTCGGTTCCGTAAGCATCGCTTCCGTTCGAAATCATTTCCGATTTTCATCCGATATTGGTTCGCCAGTGGATAAGGATTTGCAACTGATCGCTCGAGATTAACAGATATGCGTCGAGTTCTAGACTCGCCGCTCATTGTCTGTATTTTTTCCTAGTCATGAAAACTCGTTTCGGGGCCGTATGTATTGCTTTACCTTTCTATGTCATCCCAATATTGTCCGTCCATTAGATGTTTGGACAGGCAGTAGAAAGAGTTCGCCGCCATCGAGACCTTAGATATCTCGAGTTCTTAGACTCCCGCCTATATCGTTCGTTTTTGTCACTATTTTGCAAACTAGTTTCGTTTCCGTAATATTGCTAACCTTCCTTAATCACCTCTTAATTGTTGTCAAGTCGAATCTGTCGCATAGATAATGCGTTGACTCAGTGTCAGAAATCTCAGTGCCGGCTCGTGATAGATCGTGTGGTGTGTTCGAGATTCTTCTAACTCGGGCTTTCCTAGTATAGATACCTTTCATAAATCACCCTTTATTCTCTAAGGTTGCTTAGTGGAGAATGTAGATGGTTCACTTCTATATTCGAATTCGATCTTCTCAGGCGTTTTCGAGGCGGATGTGTTTACAACTCGGGCGTTCCTAAGATACTCGAATCATATTCATTGTTCGATTCAGACGCATCTTCTCAGTGATAATTCACCTGGAGAAAAATTTCTCGAGTCGAGCTCGCGTCGTTCTTTTTTTTTTTTGTCGCTATATTTTCAAACTTCCTGGTCGTTTCCGTATGATAGCGTACCTTTCTAAATCAGCCAAATTTCAGATCGAATTGGTTGGCGATGCAGTGGATATAATTCATCGGCTCGTGAGATCAAATATCTCGAGTTCTAGACTCGCGTCATTCGTTTTTTTTTGTTCGCTATTTTTCAAACTCGCTTTCGGGTTTCCGCTTTAAGATAGCTACCTTTCTATGTCACGCCAGTTTTCAGTTCGAATGTAAGTTGGTTGGGCACACGTGGGCTAAATATGTGTGTCATCGCTCGAGATTCAGATATCTCGAGTTCTAGGACTCGCGGTCATTCGTTTTTTTTTTTCGCTATTTTTCAAAAACTCGATTCGTTTCCGTAAGATAGCTACCTTCTCATTTCTAGATCACCCAATTTTCTAGGTCGAATGGGCGTTGGCGAATTGTGGCTAAATTCATTTCCACTCAGCCATCAAGATATCATCGAGTTCTAGACTTGCGTCTTTCGTTTGTTTTTTGCGCTATTTTTCAAAACTCGTTTTGTTTCCGCGTAAGATAGCTACCTTTCTAAAGTCACCCAATTTTCAGTCGAATGGGTTGGCGCAGTGGATAAATTCAATCGCTCGCTCGATCAAGATATCTCGAGTTCTAGACTCGCGTCATTCGTTTTTTTTTTTATTCGCTATTTTTCAAACTCGTTTCGTTTCCGTAAGATTAGCTACCTTTTCTATGTCATCCAATTTCGCGACGAATGGTTGGCAATCAGTGGATAAATTTCGTCGCTCGAGATCAAGATATCTCGAGTTCTAGACTCGCGGTCCATTCAGCTTTTTTTTTCGCTATTTTTCAAACTCGTTTCGTTTCCGTAAGATAGCTACTTTCCATTGTCACCCAATTTTCAGCGAATGGGTTGGCGCAGTGTGGATAAATTCATCGCTCGGTACATCAAGATATCTCGAGTTCTAGACTCGCGTCATTCGTTTTTTTTTTTTCGCTATTTTTCAAACAGTCAAGTTTCGTTTCCGGTAAGATAGCTACCTTTCTACGTCACCCCAATTTTCAGTCGAGATGGGTTGGCGCAGTGGATAAAGTCATTGCACATCGATAGCTCGAGTTCTAGACTCGCGTCATGCTTTGCTTTGTTCGGTGGTGGGGTGCGCGATTGGTCAAACGCTTGGTCATTCCGTTTAGACCGTTAGATTTAAATCACCCTTTTTCAGTACGGCTTGCAGCTGTGGAATTTGCATCGCTCGTGTTCAAGAGGGAGGGGGGGGTGATGAGGCGGGGAGTGTCGGGTAGGACTCGCGTCATTTGGTGGGGGCGGGGGCGATGTTTTTTTTCGCTATTTTTCAAACTCGTTTCGATTCAGTAAGGGTAGCGAACCGTTGCAAAATCACTAATTTTCAGACGAATCAGTGTGGCGCTTGGTTACAGCTCATCGACAGATCAAGATATCTCGAGATCTAAATCACGCCATTGTTTTTTTTTTCGCTATTTTGCAAACACGTTTCGTTTCGGGTAGATAGCTACCGTTCTAATCACCACAATTTTTCTCGAATGTTGGCGCTTGGAAAATGCATCCTCAGATCATATTTCTCGAGTTCTAAATTCCGTTCACTCGTTGTTTTTTTCGCTATTTTCGCAAACTCAGTTTCGGTTCCGGTCCGTAAGATAGACGCTACCTCATTGCTAAAATCACGCACGATTTTCAGTCCGCAATGGTTGGCGCATGTGGGGGAATAAAATCATCGCTCCGGACGATCAAGATATCTCGAGTTCTTAGACTCGCGTCATTCGTTTTTTTTTTTTCGCTAGTTTTCAAACTCGTTTCGTTTCCGTAAGATAGCTACCCTTTCTAAATCACTCCAGTTTTCACAGTCGAATGGTTGCGCAGTGGATTAAATTCCACTCGCTCGAGACCAAGATATTCTCGAGTTCAAGACTTCGCGTCATTCGTTTTTTTTTCGCTATTTTTCAAACTATCGTTTCGTTTCCGTAAGATAGGTAGCTACCTTTCTAGATCACAGCCAATTTTCAGATCGAATGGTTGGCGCAGTGGGTATAAATTCATCGCTCGGAGATCAAGGCTATCTCGAGTTCTAGACTCGCATCATTACGATTCGTTTTTTTTCCGCTATTTTTTCAACTCGTTTCGTTTCACGTTAAGATAGCTTACCTTTCTAAAAACACCCAAATTTTCAGTCGAGAATGGTTGGCGGAGTGGAATAAATTCATCGCTCGAGATCAAGATATCTCGAGTTCTAGACTCAAGCTCGGTTCATTCGTTTTTTTTCGCTATTTTTTCAACACTCGTTTCGTTTCCGTAAGATAGCTACCTTTCTAAATCGACGCGCAATTTTTTTTTTTTTTCAGTCGAATTTTTGGCTAGCATTGGATAAATTCGTCGCTTCAGAGATCAAGATATCTCGAGTTTATCTAAAAGACTCGCGGCATTCGTATTTTTTCGCTAGGTTGAAACTCGTTTCGTTGTCCGTATAGATGTCTACGTTTCTATATCATGATTTTAGGTCGAATCGTTGGCCCAGTGGATAAAACGCGGCTCGATATCAAGATGTCTCAGTTAAGACGTCCGAGATCATTGGTTTTTTTTTGGCTATGTTTTGCAAACTCGTTCGAGTTTCAGTATGATAGCTACGAGTTCTAAATCACCCCATGTTCAGTCGAGTCCCCCCCCCCCCCCCCCCCACCCCCCAAGTGGGGTTGGCGCAGTGGATAAATTCATTGCTCGGATCAAGATATATCTCGTGTTCCTATACTCGGTCGTACATCTACGTTTTTTTTTCTCGCTATTTTTCAACACTCAGTTTCGTCTTCCGTAAGATAGCTACCTTCGTCAAAATCACCCAGTTCGTCAGTCGAATGGTTGGCGTAGGAACCCATTAAATTCAATCGCTCGAGCCATCAAGATATCTCGAGTTCAACTAGACTCGCGTCATTCGATTTTGTTGTTGTCCACTATTTTTCAAAACGCGTATTCGTTTCCGGTAGATAGCTACCCTTTTCTATGTGCACCCTAATTTTCAGTCGAATGGTATGCGCAGTGGATAATATTCATCCTCCGAACATCAAGATATCTCGAGTTCTAGAGCTCGCTGTTCATTCGTTGTTTTTTCGCTTTCCTTTCGAAAGTCAGTTTCGTTTCCGTAAGATAGCTATCGCTTACAATTGTCAGCCAATTTTTCAGCGAACATTAATGGTGTGGCGCAGCTGGATAAATTCATTCGCTCGAGATAATGATTATCATCGTAGTTCTAGATCGGTGGGGGGGGCATTCGCTTTTGGGGTGGGGCGCTTGTTTTATCAAACTTCGTTTCGTTTTCCGTAAGATAAGCTACCTTTCTAAATCACCCAATTTTCCAGTCGACATCGGTTTAGTATGGGCGCAGTGGATAAAATTACATCGCAACTCGAGATCAGATATCTCGTGTTCTAGACTCTCGCATCATTCGTTTTTTTCGTATTCTTGCGCTATCTAGATAGACTCGTATCGTTTCCGTAAGATAGCTTACCTATTCTAATGCACCCAATTTGTTCATGTCGAATGCTTGGCCGCAGTGGATAAATTCATCGTTCGAGATCAAGACTATCTCGAGTTCTTAGAACTCGCGTCATTCGTTTATCTTTTTTCGCTATTTTTCAATACTCTGTTTCATTTCCTGTAAGATAGCTACCTATTCTAAATTCATCCAATTATTCAGAGTCGAATGGTTGGCGCCAGTGGATAAATTCATCGCTCGAGATCAAGATATCTCGAGTTCTAGACTCGCGTCATTCGTTTTTTTTCGCTTTCGCTATTTTCAAACTCGCATTCGTTGTCCGTACAAGATAGCTACCTTTCTAAATCACCCAAGTCTTCAGAGTACGAATCGTTGGCGGTTAGTGGATAAATTCACTCTTGCGCGAGATCAAGAATATCGAGTTCGATCTCGCAGTCATTCGTTTTTTTGTGTCGCTGTTTTGCAAACTCGTTCCGTTTCGTATTATTAGCTACCTTTTCTATAGTCATCCAATTTTCAGTCGAATAGGTTGGCAGTGGCATAAATTCGTCGCTCGTAGATCAAGATATCTCGAGTTCTAGACTCGCGTCATTCGTTTTTTTTTCGCTATTTTCAAACTCGTGCTCGTTTCCGTTAAGATAGCTACCTGGCGATTTCACCCTGTTTGTCAGTCGAATGGTGCGCATGGGGAGAAAGTCATCCGCTCTGTGATCATGATATCACGTGTTCTAGACTCGTTCAGGTTCATTCGTTTTTTTTTTTCGCGCTATTTTTTCAAACTCGGTTCGGTTTCCGTTAAGAATAGCTACCAGTCTATGTCTCCCTAATTTTTCAGTCCGAAGGGTTGGCGCTGGGAGACACTTATCGCGTCTCGATCATAGCTCGAGTTCTTTGGAATAACGATTTTTTTTTTCCGCTATTTTTCTAACTTACTTCCTCACTGTAAATACCCTTACCTTTCCCCCCCACCTCCCCTTTTCCCTCAGTCGACGTTTACAGTGAATTAATCAATCTCGTCAAATATCGCAGAATCTCGAGTTCTAGAGACTCGCATCATTTCGTCTTATATATTTTATTCGCTAATTTTCACTCCACTCGTTGTCGACTTTCCAACGTAATAGTCGCTCCGCTTTTCTAAATCACACCAATTTTCAGATCGACATGTTTGGCGCATGGATACATTCATACGCTCAGAGATCAAGATCTCTCCGATTTCATAAGACTCAGCGTCATTCGTTTTTTTTTTTCACTATCCTTCAAACTACGTTTCGTTTCCTCATATAGCGACTTTCCTAAGTCACCACAGTTTTCAGTCGAATGGTTGGACGCATGGTGGCTAAATTCCAATTCGCTCGAGATCAAAGATATCTCAGTTCTAGTAGACGCGATCGTTAGTCGTTTTTTTTGTTCGCTAATTTTTCAAACTCGTTTTCGTTTCCTTAAGATAAATCTACCTTTCTAAATCCGATCCACAATTTTTGAGTCGAATGGTTGGGCGCAGTGCGATAAATTCATCTGCTCGACATCAGGAATATCTCGAGTTCTAGACTCGGCGTCATTTCGTTTTTTTTCGCTATTTTTGCAAACTCTGTTTTACGTTTCCGGTAAGATAGTCTACCTTTATAAATAAATAACCCAATTTGCAGTCGAATGTGTTGGCATCAATATATAGATAAATTCCACGCAAATTCCTCCGAGATCATGATATCTCGAGTTCTAGAACTCGCGTCATTCGTTTTTTTGTTTTTCGCTATTTTTCATAAGACTCGTTTATGTTGCGTCGCTTAAGATACTACCTACCTTTCTAAATCACGGCCAAGTTTTCAGTCGAATGGTTGGCGCCAAGTGTTTTACATACATGCGCGAGAGATCAGGAGATTTCTCAGAGACATCTAAACGCAAGCGCGTCATTTCGTGTGTTGTTATCCGCTTATTTTTATTCAATCTCGATTGCATTGCGTACGATAGTGTCTTTCCATGTCTTACGCACACCACAATTTTCAGATTCGAGGGTGGCGACGCAGTGGATAAAATTCATCGCTCGAACATCTAAAGATTCTCGTGTTCTAGACTCGCGTCATTCGCTTTTTTCCCGCTAGTTTTTCAAACTCGTTTCGCTGCCCGTAAGATACTACCTTGCTAAATCACCCAATTTTCAGTCGAAGGTTGGCGCAGTGGGATAACAATCACTACGCTCGAGATCAAGATATACTCGAGTTTCTACGACTCGGCGTCGCGACAATTTTCGTTCTTTTTCGCTATTTTGTGAAGACCTCGTTTCGTTTCCGGAAAGATTAGCTAGGTACCCTTTCTATGTCTGCCAATTTTCGTGCGTAAGGGTTGGGCGAAGAACAGTAGGGTGATACAATCGTCGCTAAGTCTCAAGATACCAAGAATTCTCGAGTGTCACGACTCAGCCGCCAGTTCGGGGTATGTTTCGGCGATTTGTTCACACCTCGTTTCGTTTTCCGGTATTATAGCTAACCTTCCTAAATCTCCCAGTGTGTGCTTCGAATGGTTGTCGCAGTGGATAAATACATACATCCTCGAGATCAGGATTACTGCGCGTTCTATACTTGCGACATTCGTTGTTTTTTCGCGATTTTTTATTTCCGCGATATTTCAGGTAGCCGGTAAGAAAGCTACCGTGTCAAAATCACACCATTATCAGAGTCGAAATGGTTGCGCGGCAGAATGTAGTTAATTTCAGTTGCTCTCACATCAAGATTATCGCTGGTGCAATACGTCCCGTCTATCTCTTTTTTTTCGTTCGCATATTTATCAAACGCCAACACTTTTCGATTCCGTAAGATACCTTACTAAATCATCCAGATTTTGCAGGACGAATGCTGGGAACAGTAGAATGAAATTAACCTACGCAGGAGATAAAGAATCTCTCGAGTTCTAGCTCCCGCGTCGTTCGTGTTTTTTTTCCGCTAATTTTCAAACTACGTTTCGTTTCCTTCCGTAAGATAGCTAACCTTTACTAAATCACCCTTTTTTCAGAAGAAATCGATTGGTTTGCGCAGTGGATCTATATTTCATCGCTCGAGATCTAGAATAACGCGAGTTCTAGACTCGCTCTCAATTTCGGTTTTTTGTGATTTTCAGCTAATTTTTCTAACTCGTTTCCGTTTCCGTATGTGAGCTACCGTTGCTGAATCACCACCCATGTTTCAGTCGCAATGGTTGGCTGCATTGGATAATACAAAAACGCTCGAAGCATCAGAATATCTCGAGTTCAAACAACGCACTCGCCGTGATGCCGTTTTTTTTCGATATTTTTCAAACATCGTTCTTCATTTCCGTAAATATAGCTACCGGTCCTTGACACCGATCAACTTTTTCAATCGAAAGGGTGGCGCCAGGTGGATAAATTCATCGCTCGAACATCAAGATATCTCGAGTTCTAAGACTCGCTGTCATTCGTTTTTTTTTTCGCTATTTTTCAAAAACTCGTTTCGTTTCCGTAAGATAGCTACCTTTCTAAATCACCCAATTTTCAGACGAATGCTTGCACAGTGGATAAATTCATCGCTCGAGATCAAGATATCTCGAGTTCCAGACACGCGTCA
>CAVMBJ020000002.1:1163467-1244700 GCA_963675895.2 Styela plicata
CGAGCGATGAATTTATCCACCGCGCCAACTATTCGATTGAAAATTGGTTGACATAGAAAGGTAGCTATCTTACGGAAACGAAACGAATTTCAAAAATTGCGAAAAAAAAAACGAAAGACGCGAGTCTAGAACTCGAGATATCTTGATCTCAAGCGATGAATTCATCCACTGCGCCAACTATTCGACTGAAAATTGGATGACATAGAAAGGTAGCAGCTATCTTACGGAAACGAAACGAGTTTCAAAAATAGCGAAAAAAACGAAAGACGCGAGTCTAGAACTCGAGATATCTTGATCTCGAGCGATAAATTTATCCACTCCGCCAACGATTCGACTGAAAATTGGGTGATTTAGAAAGCTAGCAATCTTACGGAATCGAAACAAGTTTAAAAAATAGTGAAAAAGAAAACGATTGACGCGAGTCTAGAACACGAGATAGCTTGATCTCGAGCAAAGAATTTATCCAATACGCCATCCATTCGACTGAAAATTTTGGCAATTTAGAAAGTAATCTATGTTACGGAAAGGAAACGAGTTTAAAAAATAGTGGAAAAAAATCGAGTGACGCGAGTCTAGAACTCGAGATATCTTGATTTCGAGCGACGAATTTATCCACTGCGCCAACAATTCGACTGAAAATTGGGGTGACATAGAAAGGTAGCTATCTTTCGGAAACGAAACGAGTTTGAAAAATAGCGAAAAAAAACGAATGACGCGAGTCTAGAACTCGAGATATCTTGATCTCAAGCAATGAATTTATCCACTCTGCCAACCATTCGACTGAAAATTGGTTGATTTGGAGAGGTAGCTATGTTACGGAATCGAAACGAGTTTAAAAAACAGTGAAAAAGAAATCGAATGACGCGAGTCTAGAAATCGAGATATCTTGATCTCGAGCGATGAATTTACCCACTCCGCCAACGATTCGACTGAAAATTCGGTGATTTAGAAAGACAGCTATCTTACGGAAACGAAACGAGTTTGAGAAATAGTGGAAAAAAATCGACTGACGCGAGTCTAGAACTCGGGATATCTTGATCTCGAGCGATGAATTTATCCACTCCGCCAACGATTCGACTGAAAATTGGGTAATTTAGAAAGGTAGCTATCTTACGAAAACGAAACGAGTTTGAAAAATAGCGATAAAAACGAATGACGCGAGTCTAGAATTCGAGATATCTTGATCTCGAGCGATGAATTCATTCACTGCGCCAACTATTCGACTGAAAATTGGATGACATAGAAAGGTAGCAGCTATCTTACGGAAACGAAACGAGTTTCAAAAATAGCGAAAAAAAACGAAAGACGCGAGTCTAGAACTCGAGATATCTTGATCTCGAGCGATGAATTTATCCACTCCGCCAACGATTCGACTGAAAACTGGGTGACATAGAAAGGTAGCTATCTTTCGGAAACGAAACGAGTTTGAAAAATAGCGAAAAAAAACGAATGACGCGAGTCTAGAACTCGAGATATCTTGATCTCAAGCGATGAATTTATCCACTCCGCCAACCATTCGACTGAAAATTGGTTGATTTGGAGAGGTAGCTATGTTACGGAATCGAAACGAGTTTGAAAAACAGTGAAAAAGAAATCGACTGACGCGAGTCTAGAAATCGAGATATCTTGATCTCGAGCGATGAATTTACCCACTCCGCCAACGATTCGACTGAAAAATTCGGTGATTTAGAAAGACAGCTATCTTACGGAAACGAAACGAGTTTGAGAAATAGTGGAAAAAAATCGACTGACGCGAGTCTAGAACTTGAGATATCTTGATCTCGAGCGATGAATTTTATCCACTCCGCCAACGATTCGACTGAAAATTGGGTAATTTAAGAAAGAAAATCTTACGAAAACGAAACGAGTTTGAAAAATAGCGATAAAAAAAGAATGACGCGAGTCTAGAAATTCGAGATATCTTGATCTCGAGAGATGAATTCATTCACTGCGCCAACTATTTCGACTGAAAATTGGGTGATTTAGAAAGCTAGCTATCTTACGGAATCGAAACGAGTTTAAAAAATAGTGAAAAAGAAATCGATTGACGCGAGTCAAGAACTCGAGATATCTTTATCTCGAGCGAAGAATTTATCTAATACGCCATCCATTCGACTGGAAATTTGGCAATTTAGAAAGTAATCTATGTTACGGAAAGGAAACGAGTTTAAAAAATTGTGGAAAAAAAAGGGGTCGCGAGTCTAGAACTCGAGATATCTTGATTACGAGCGACGAATTTATCCACTGCGCCAACAATTCGACTGAAAATTGGGCGACATAGAAAGGTAGCTATCTTTCGGAAACGAAACGAGTTTGAAAAATAGCGAAAAAAACGAATGACGCGAGTCTAGAACTGGAGATATCTTGATCTCGAGCGATGAATTTATCCACTTCGCCAACGATTCGACAGAAAATTGGGTGATTTAGAAAGGTAGCTAATCTTACCGAATCGAAACGAGTTTGAAAAACAGTGAAAAAGAAATCGACTGACGCGTGTCTAGAACTCGAGATATCTTGATTTCAAGCGAAGAATTTATCCACTACGCCATCCTTTCGACTGAAAATTTGGTAATTTAGAAAGTAATCTATCTTACGGAAACGAAACGAGTTTGAGAAATAGTGGAAAAAAATCGACTGACGCGAGTCTAGAATTCGAGATATCTTGATCCCGAGCGATGAATTCATCCACTGCGCCAACCATTCGACTGAAAATTGGGTGATATAGAAAGGTAGCTATCTTACGGAAACGAAGCGAGTTCGAAAAATAGCGAAAAAATAAAAGAATGACGCGAGTCTAGAACTCGAGATATATTGATCTCGAGCGATGAATTTATCCACTTCGCCAACGATTCGACTGAAAATTGGGTAATATAGAAAGGTAGCTATCTTACGAAAACGAAACGAGTTTGAAAAATAGCGAAAAAAACGAATGACGCGAGTCTAGAACTCGAGATATCTTGACCTCGAGCGATGAATTTATCCACTGCGCCAACCATTCGACTGATAATTGGATGACATAGAAAGGTAACAGCTATCTTACGGAAACGAAACGAGTTTCAAAAATAGCGAAAAAAAACGAAAGACGCGAGTCTAGAACTCGAAATATCTTGATCTCGAGCTATGAATTTATCCACTGCGCCAACCATTCGACTGAAAATTGGGTGATTTAGAAAGGTAGCTATCTTACGGAAACGAAACGAGTTTAAAAAATCGCGAAAAAAAAAACAAATGACGCGAGTCTAGAACTCGAGATATCTTGATCTCGAGCGATGAACTCATCCACTGCGCCAACTTTTCGACTTCAAATTGGATGACATAGAAAGGTAACAGCTATCTTACGGAAACGAAACGAGTTTCAAAAATAGCGAAAAAAAAACGAAAGACGCGAGTCTAGAACTCGAGATATCTTGATCTCGAGCGATGAATCTATCCACTGCGCCAACCATTCGACTGAAAACTGGGTGATTTAGAAAGGTAGCTATCTTACGGAAAAGAAACGAGTTTAAAAAATCGCGAAAAAAAAACAAATGACGCGAGTCTAGAACTCGAGATATCTTGATCTCGAGCGATGAATTCATCCACTGCGCCAACTATTCGACTGAAAATCGGATGACATAGAAAGGTAACAGCTATCTTACGGAAACGAAACGAGTTTCAAAAAATAGCGAAAAAAAAAACGAAAGACGCGAGTCTAGAACTCGAGATATCTTGATCTCGAGCGATGAATTTACCCACTCCGCCAACCATTCGACTGGAAATTGGTTGATTTAGAGAGGTAGCTATGTTACGGAATCGAAACGAGTTTGAAAAACAGTGAAAAAGAAATCGACTGACGCGAGTCTAGAACTCGAGATATCTTGATCTCGAGCGATGAATTTACCCACTCCGCGAACGATTCGACTGAAAATTCGGTGATTTAGAAAGACAGCTATCTTACGGAAACGAAACGAGTTTGAGAAATAGTGGAAAAAAATCGACTGACGCGAGTCTAGAAATCGAGATATCTTGCTCTCGTGCAATTAATTTATCCACTGCGCTAACCATTCGACTGGAAATTGTGTGACATAGAAAGGTAGATATCTTACGAAACGAAACGAGTTTGAAAAATAGCGAAAAAAAACGAATGACGCGTGTCTAGAACTCGAGATATCTTGACCTCGAGTGATGAATTTATCCACTCCGCCAACGATTCGACTGAAAATTGGGTGACATAGAAAGGTAGCTATCTTACGGAAACGAAGCGAGTTCGAAAAATAGCGAAAAAATAAATGAATGACGCGAGTCTAGAACTCGAGATATCTTGATCTCGAGCGATGAATTTATCCACCGCGCCAACTATTCGATTGAAAATTGGATAACATAGAAAGGTAGCTATCTTACGGAAACGAAACGAATTTCAAAAATTGCGAAAAAAAAACGAAAGACGCGAGTCTAGAACTCGAGATATCTTGATCTCAAGCGATGAATTCATCCACTGCGCCAACTATTCGACTGAAAATTGGATGACATAGAAAGGTAGCAGCTATCTTACGGAAACGAAACGAGTTTCAAAAATAGCGAAAAAAAACGAAAGACGCGAGTCTAGAACTCGAGATATCTTGATCTCGAGCGATGAATTTATCCACTCCGCCAACGATTCGACTGAAAATTGGGTGATTTAGAAAGCTAGCTATCTTACGGAATCGAAACAAGTTTAAAAAAATAGTGAAAAAAGAAAACGATTGACGCGAGTCTAGAACACGAGATAGCTTGATCTCGAGCAAAGAATTTATCCAATACGCCATCCATTCGACTGAAAATTTGGCAATTTAGAAAGTAATCTATGTTACGGAAAGGAAACGAGTTTAAAAAATAGTGGAAAAAAATCGAGTGACGCGAGTCTAGAACTCGAGATATCTTGATTTAGAGCGACGAATTTATCCACTGCGCCAACAATTCGACTGAAAATTGGGTGACATAGAAAGGTAGCTATCTTTCGGAAACGAAACGAGTTCGAAAAATAGCGAAAAAATAAAAGAATGACGCGAGTCTAGAACTCGAGATATCTTGACCTCGAGTGATGAATTTATCCACTCCGCCAACGATTCGACTGAAAATTGGGTGACATAGAAAGGTAGCTATCTTACGGAAACGAAGCGAGTTCGAAAAATAGCGAAAAAATAAAAGAATGACGCGAGTCTAGAACTCGAGATATCTTGATCTCGAGCGATGAATTTATCCACTTCGCCAACGATTCGACTGAAAATTGGGTAATATAGAAAGGTAGCTATCTTACGAAAACGAAACGAGTTTGAAAAATAGCGAAAAAAACGAATGACGCGAGTCTAGAACTCGAGATATCTTGACCTCGAGCGATGAATTTATCCACTGCGCCAACCATTCGACTGAAAATTGGATGACATAGAAAGGTAACAGCTATCTTACGGAAACGAAACGAGTTTCAAAAATAGCGAAAAAAAACGAAAGACGCGAGTCTAGAACTCGAGATATCTTGATCTCGAGCTATGAATTTATCCACTGCGCCAACCATTCGACTGAAAATTGGGTGATTTAGAAAGGTAGCTATCTTACGGAAACGAAACGAGTTTAAAAATCGCGAAAAAAAAACAAATGACGCGAGTCTAGAACTCGAGATATCTTGATCTCGAGCGATGAACTCATCCACTGCGCCAACTTTTCGACTTCAAATTGGATGACATAGAAAGGTAACAGCTATCTTACGGAAACGAAACGAGTTTCAAAAATAGCGAAAAAAAACGAAAGACGCGAGTCTAGAACTCGAGATATCTTGATCTCGAGCGATGAATCTATCCACTGCGCCAACCATTCGACTGAAAACTGGGTGATTTAGAAAGGTAGCTATCTTACGGAAAAGAAACGAGTTTAAAAAATCGCGAAAAAAAAACAAATGACGCGAGTCTAGAACTCGAGATATCTTGATCTCGAGCGATGAATTCATCCACTGCGCCAACTATTCGACTGAAAATCGGATGACATAGAAAGGTAACAGCTATCTTACGGAAACGAAACGAGTTTCAAAAATAGCGAAAAAAAAACGAAAGACGCGAGTCTAGAACTCGAGATATCTTGATCTCGAGCGATGAATTTACCCACTCCGCCAACCATTCGACTGGGAAATTGGTTGATTTTTAGAGAGGTAGCTATGTTACGGAATCGAAACGAGTTTGAAAAACAGTGAAAAAGAAATCGACTGACGCGAGTCTAGAACTCGAGATATCTTGATCTCGAGCGATGAATTTACCCACTCCGCGAACGATTCGACTGAAAATTCGGTGATTTTAGAAAGACAGCTATCTTACGGAAACGAAACGAGTTTGAGAAATAGTGGAAAAAAATCGACTGACGCGAGTCTAGAAATCGAGATATCTTGCTCTCGTGCAATTAATTTATCCACTGCGCTAACCATTCGACTGGAAATTGTGTGACATAGAAAGGTAGATATCTTACGAAACGAAACGAGTTTGAAAAATAGCGAAAAAAAAACGAATGACGCGTGTCTAGAACTCGAGATATCTTGACCTCGAGTGATGAATTTATCCACTCCGCCAACGATTCGACTGAAAATTGGGTGACATAGAAAGGTAGCTATCTTACGGAAACGAAGCGAGTTCGAAAAATAGCGAAAAAATAAATGAATGACGCGAGTCTAGAACTCGAGATATCTTGATCTCGAGCGATGAATTTATCCACCGCGCCAACTATTCGATTGAAAATTGGATGACATAGAAAGGTAGCTATCTTACGGAAACGAAACGAATTTCAAAAATTGCGAAAAAAAAACGAAAGACGCGAGTCTAGAACTCGAGATATCTTGATCTCAAGCGATGAATTCATCCACTGCGCCAACTATTCGACTGAAAATTGGATGACATAGAAAGGTAGCAGCTATCTTACGGAAACGAAACGAGTTTCAAAAATAGCGAAAAAAAAACGAAAGACGCGAGTCTAGAACTCGAGATATCTTGATCTCGAGCGATGAATTTATCCACTCCGCCAACGATTCGACTGAAAATTGGGTGATTTAGAAAGCTAGCTATCTTACGGAATCGAAACAAGTTTAAAAAATAGTGAAAAAGAAAACGATTGACGCGAGTCTAGAACACGAGATAGCTTGATCTCGAGCAAAGAATTTATCCAATACGCCATCCATTCGACTGAAAATTTGGCAATTTAGAAAGTAATCTATGTTACGGAAAGGAAACGAGTTTAAAAAATAGTGGAAAAAAATCGAGTGACGCGAGTCTAGAACTCGAGATATCTTGATTTCGAGCGACGAATTTATCCACTGCGCCAACAATTCGACTGAAAATTGGGTGACATAGAAAGGTAGCTATCTTTCGGAAACGAAACGAGTTTGAAAAATAGCGAAAAAAAACGAATGACGCGAGTCTAGAACTCGAGATATCTTGATCTCAAGCAATGAATTTATCCACTCTGCCAACCATTCGACTGAAAATTGGTTGATTTGGAGAGGTAGCTATGTTACGGAATCGAAACGAGTTTAAAAAACAGTGAAAAAGAAATCGAATGACGCGAGTCTAGAAATCGAGATATCTTGATCTCGAGCGATGAATTTACCCACTCCGCCAACGATTCGACTGAAAATTCGGTGATTTAGAAAGACAGCTATCTTACGGAAACGAAACGAGTTTGAGAAATAGTGGAAAAAAATCGACTGACGCGAGTCTAGAACTCGAGATATCTTGATCTCGAGCGATGAATTTATCCACTCCGCCAACGATTCGACTGAAAATTGGGTAATTTAGAAAGGTAGCTATCTTACGAAAACGAAACGAGTTTGAAAAATAGCGATAAAAACGAATGACGCGAGTCTAGAATTCGAGATATCTTGATCTCGAGCGATGAATTCATTCACTGCGCCAACTATTCGACTGAAAATTGGATGACATAGAAAGGTAGCAGCTATCTTACGGAAACGAAACGAGTTTCAAAAATAGCGAAAAAAAACGAAAGACGCGAGTCTAGAACTCGAGATATCTTGATCTCGAGCGATGAATTTATCCACTCCGCCAACGATTCGACTGAAAATTGGGTGACATAGAAAGGTAGCTATCTTTCGGAAACGAAACGAGTTTGAAAAATAGCGAAAAAAAACGAATGACGCGAGTCTAGAACTCGAGATATCTTGATCTCAAGCGATGAATTTATCCACTCCGCCAACCATTCGACTGAAAATTGGTTGATTTGGAGAGGTAGCTATGTTACGGAATCGAAACGAGTTTGAAAAACAGTGAAAAAGAAATCGACTGACGCGAGTCTAGAAATCGAGATATCTTGATCTCGAGCGATGAATTTACCCACTCCGCCAACGATTCGACTGAAAATTCGGTGATTTAGAAAGACAGCTATCTTACGGAAACGAAACGAGTTTGAGAAATAGTGGAAAAAAATCGACTGACGCGAGTCTAGAACTTGAGATATCTTGATCTCGAGCGATGAATTTATCCACTCCGCCAACGATTCGACTGAAAATTGGGTAATTTAGAAAGGTAGCTATCTTACGAAAACGAAACGAGTTTGAAAAATAGCGATAAAAACGAATGACGCGAGTCTAGAATTCGAGATATCTTGATCTCGAGAGATGAATTCATTCACTGCGCCAACTATTCGACTGAAAATTGGGTGATTTAGAAAGCTAGCTATCTTACGGAATCGAAACGAGTTTAAAAAATAGTGAAAAAGAAATCGATTGACGCGAGTCAAGAACTCGAGATATCTTTATCTCGAGCGAAGAATTTATCTAATACGCCATCCATTCGACTGGAAATTTGGCAATTTAGAAAGTAATCTATGTTACGGAAAGGAAACGAGTTTAAAAAATTGTGGAAAAAAAAGGGGTCGCGAGTCTAGAACTCGAGATATCTTGATTACGAGCGACGAATTTATCCACTGCGCCAACAATTCGACTGAAAATTGGGCGACATAGAAAGGTAGCTATCTTTCGGAAACGAAACGAGTTTGAAAAATAGCGAAAAAAGGAATGACGCGAGTCTAGAACTGGAGATATCTTGATCTCGAGCGATGAATTTATCCACTTCGCCAACGATTCGACAGAAAATTGGGTGATTTAGAAAGGTAGCTATCTTACCGAATCGAAACGAGTTTGAAAAACAGTGAAAAAGAAATCGACTGACGCGTGTCTAGAACTCGAGATATCTTGATTTCGAGCGAAGAATTTATCCACTACGCCATCCTTTCGACTGAAAATTTGGTAATTTAGAAAGTAATCTATCTTACGGAAACGAAACGAGTTTGAGAAATAGTGGAAAAAAATCGACTGACGCGAGTCTAGAATTCGAGATATCTTGATCCCGAGCGATGAATTTATCCACTGCGCCAACCATTCGACTGAAAATTGGGTGATATAGAAAGGTAGCTATCTTACGGAAACGAAGCGAGTTCGAAAAATAGCGAAAAAATAAAAGAATGACGCGAGTCTAGAACTCGAGATATATTGATCTCGAGCGATGAATTTATCCACTTCGCCAACGATTCGACTGAAAATTGGGTAATATAGAAAGGTAGCTATCTTACGAAAACGAAACGAGTTTTGAAAAATAGCGAAAAAAAAACGAATGACGCGAGTCTAGAACTCGAGATATCTTGACCTCGAGCGATGAATTTATCCACTGCGCCAACCATTCGACTGAAAATTGGATGACATAGAAAGGTAACAGCTATCTTACGGAAACGAAACGAGTTTCAAAAATAGCGAAAAAAAACGAAAGACGCGAGTCTAGAACTCGAAATATCTTGATCTCGAGCTATGAATTTATCCACTGCGCCAACCATTCGACTGAAAATTGGGTGATTTAGAAAGGTAGCTATCTTACGGAAACGAAACGAGTTTAAAAAAATCGCGAAAAAAAAAAAAACAAATGACGCGAGTCTAGAACTCGAGATATCTTGATCTCGAGCGATGAACTCATCCACTGCGCCAACTTTTCGACTTCAAATTGGATGACATAGAAAGGTAACAGCTATCTTACGGAAACGAAACGAGTTTCAAAAATAGCGAAAAAAAAAACGAAAGACGCGAGTCTAGAACTCGAGATATCTTGATCTCGAGCGATGAATCTATCCACTGCGCCAACCATTCGACTGAAAACTGGGTGATTTAGAAAGGTAGCTATCTTACGGAAAAGAAACGAGTTTAAAAAAATCGCGAAAAAAAAAACAAATGACGCGAGTCTAGAACTCGAGATATCTTGATCTCGAGCGATGAATTCATCCACTGCGCCAACTATTCGACTGAAAATCGGATGACATAGAAAGGTAACAGCTATCTTACGGAAACGAAACGAGTTTCAAAAATAGCGAAAAAAAAAACGAAAGACGCGAGTCTAGAACTCGAGATATCTTGATCTCGAGCGATGAATTTACCCACTCCGCCAACCATTCGACTGGAAATTGGTTGATTTAGAGAGGGTAGCTATGTTACGGAAATCGAAACGAGTTTGAAAAACAGTGAAAAAGAAATCGACTGACGCGAGTCTAGAACTCGAGATATCTTGATCTCGAGCGATGAATTTACCCACTCCGCGAACGATTCGACTGAAAATTCGGTGATTTAGAAAGACAGCTATCTTACGGAAACGAAACGAGTTTGAGAAATAGTGGAAAAAAAATCGACTGACGCGAGTCTAGAAATCGAGATATCTTGCTCTCGTGCAATTAATTTATCCACTGCGCTAACCATTCGACTGGAAATTGTGTGACATAGAAAGGTAGATATCTTACGAAACGAAACGAGTTTGAAAAATAGCGAAAAAAAAACGAATGACGCGTGTCTAGAACTCGAGATATCTTGACCTCGAGTGATGAATTTATCCACTCCGCCAACGATTCGACTGAAAATTGGGTGACATAGAAAGGTAGCTATCTTACGGACACGAAGCGAGTTCGAAAAAATAGCGAAAAAAAAAAATGAATGACGCGAGTCTAGAACTCGAGATATCTTGATCTCGAGCGATGAATTTATCCACCGCGCCAACTATTCGATTGAAAATTGGATAACATAGAAAGGTAGCTATCTTACGGAAACGAAACGAATTTCAAAAATTGCGAAAAAAAAACGAAAGACGCGAGTCTAGAACTCGAGATATCTTGATCTCAAGCGATGAATTCATCCACTGCGCCAACTATTCGACTGAAAATTGGATGACATAGAAAGGTAGCAGCTATCTTACGGAAACGAAACGAGTTTCAAAAATAGCGAAAAAAAACGAAAGACGCGAGTCTAGAACTCGAGATATCTTGATCTCGAGCGATGAATTTATCCACTCCGCCAACGATTCGACTGAAAATTGGGTGATTTAGAAAGCTAGCTATCTTACGGAATCGAAACAAGTTTAAAAAATAGTGAAAAAGAAAACGATTGACGCGAGTCTAGAACACGAGATAGCTTGATCTCGAGCAAAGAATTTATCCAATACGCCATCCATTCGACTGAAAATTTGGCAATTTAGAAAGTAATCTATGTTACGGAAAGGAAACGAGTTTAAAAAATAGTGGAAAAAAATCGAGTGACGCGAGTGTAGAACTCGAGATATCTTGATTTAGAGCGACGAATTTATCCACTGCGCAAACAATTCGACTGAAAATTGGGTGACATAGAAAGGTAGCTATCTTTCGGAAACGAAACGAGTTTGAAAAATAGCGAAAAAAAACGAATGACGCGAGTCTAGAACTCGAGATATCTTGATCTCGAGCGATGAATTTACCCACTCCGCCAACGATTCGACTCAAAATTCGGTGATTTAGAAAGACAGCTATCTTACGGAAACGAAACGAGTTTGAGAAATAGTGAAAAAAAAATCGACTGACGCGAGTCTAGAAATCCAGATATCTTGCTCTCGTGCGATTAATTTATCCACCGCGCGAACCATTCGACTGAAAATTGTGTGACATAGAAAGGTAGATATCTTACGAAACGAAACGAGTTTGAAAAATAGCGAAAAAAACGAATGACGCGTGTCTAGAACTCGAGATATCTTGATCTCGAGTGATGAATTTATCCACTCCGCCAACGATTCGACTGAAAATTTTGGTGATTTAGAAAGGTAGCTATCTTACAGAAACGAAACGAGTTTGAAAAATAGCGAAAAAAAAAACGAATGACGCGAGTCTAGAACTCGAGATATCTTGACCTCGAGCGATGAATTTATCCAATACGCCATCCATTCGACTGAAAATTTGGCAATTTAGAAAGTAATCTATGTTACGGAAAGGAAACGAGTTTAAAAAATAGTGGAAAAAAAATCGATCGAGTGACGCGAGTCTAGAACTCGAGATATCTTGATTTCGAGCGACGAATTTATCCACTGCGCCAACAATTCGACTGAAAATTGGGTGACATAGAAAGGTAGCTATCTTTCGGAAACGAAACGAGTTTGAAAAATAGCGAAAAAAAAAAAATGAATGACGCGAGTCTAGAATTCGAGATATCTTGATCTCGAGCGATGAATTCATTCACTGCGCCAACTATTCGACTGAAAATTGGATGACATAGAAAGGTAGCAGCTATCTTACGGAAACGAAACGAGTTTCAAAAATAGCGAAAAAAAACGAAAGACGCGAGTCTAGAACTCGAGATATCTTGATCTCGAGCGATGAATTTATCCACTCCGCCAACGATTCGACTGAAAATTGGGTGATTTAGAAAGCTAGCTATCTTACGGAATCGAAACGAGTTTAAAAAATAGTGAAAAAGAAATCGATTGACGCGAGTCAAGAACTCGAGATATCTTTATCTCGAGCGAAGAATTTATCTAATACGCCATCCATTCGACTGAAAATTTGGCAATTTAGAAAAGTAATCTATGTTACGGAAAGGAAACGAGTTTAAAAAATTGTGGAAAAAAAAGGGGTCGCGAGTCTAGAACTCGAGATATCTTGATTACGAGCGACGTATTTATCCACTGCGCCAACAATTCGACTGAAAATTGGGCGACATAGAAAGGTAGCTATCTTTCGGAAACGAAACGAGTTTGAAAAATAGCGAAAAAAACGAATGACGCGAGTCTAGAACTCGAGATATCTTGATCTCAAGCGATGAATTAATCCACTCCACCAACCATTCGACTGAAAATTGGTTGATTTAGAGAGGTAGCTATCTTACGGAATCGAAACGAGTTTAAAAAATAGTGAAAAAGAAATCGATTGACGCGAGTCAAGAACTCGAGATATCTTTATCTCGAGCGAAGAATTTATCTAATACGCCATCCATTCGACTAGAAAATATTGGCAATTTAGAAAGTAATCTACGTTACGGAAAGGAAACGAGTTTAAAAAATTGTGGAAAAAAAAGGGGTCGCGAGTCTAGAACTCGAGATATCTTGATCTCGAGCGATGAATTTATCCACTGCGCCAACCATTCGACTGAAAACTGGGTGATTTAGAAAGGTAGCTATCTTACGGAAACGAAACGAGTTTGAAAAATAGCGAAAAAAAAACGAATGGCGCAAGTCTAGAACACGAGATATCTTGATCTCGAGCGATGAATTTATCCACTTCGCCAACGATTCAACTGAAAATTGGGTGATTTAGAAGGGTAGCTAACTTGCAGAAACGAAACGACTTTGAAAAAAAGCGAAAAATAACGAATGACGCGAGCCTAGAACTCGAGATACCTTGACCTCGGGCGATGAATTTATCCACTGCGCCAACCATTCGACTGAAAATTTGGTAATTTAGAAAGTAATCTATCTTACGGAAACGAAACGAGTTTGAAAAAAAGCGAAAAATAACGAATGACGCGAGTCTAGAACTCGAGATATCTTGATCTCGGGCGATGAATTTATCCACTGCGCCAACCATTCGACTGAAAACTGGTTGATTTAGAAAGGTAGCTATCTTACGGAAACGAAACGAGTTTGAAAAATAGCGAAAAAAAAACGAATGACGAAGTCTAGAACACGAGATATCTTGATCTCGAGCGATGAATTTATCCACTTCGCCAACGATTCGACAGAAAATTGGGTGATTTAGAAAGGTAGCTATCTTACGAAAACGAAACGAGTTTGAAAAATAGCGAAAAAAACAAATGACGCGAGTCTAGAACTCGAGATATCTTGATCTCGAGCGATGAATTTATCCACTGCGCCAACCATTCGACTGAAAATTGGGTGACATAGAAAGGTAACAGCTATCTTACGGAAACGAAACGAGTTTCAAAAATAGCGAAAAAAAAACGAATGACGAAGTCTAGAACACGAGATATCTTGATCTCGAGCGATGAATTTATCCACTGCGCCAACCATTCGACTGAAAATTGGGTGATTTAGAAAGGTAGCTATCTTACCGAATCGAAACGAGTTTGAAAAACAGTGAAAAAGAAATCGACTGACGCGTGTCTAGAACTCGAGATATCTTGATTTCGAGCGAAGAATTTATCCACTACGCCATCCTTTCGACTGAAAATTTGGTAATTTAGAAAGTAATCTATCTTACGGAAACGAAACGAGTTTGAGAAATAGTGGAAAAAATCGACTGACGCGAGTCTAGAATTCGAGATATCTTGATCCCGAGCGATGAATTTATCCACTGCGCCAACCATTCGACTGAAAATTGGGTGACATAGAAAGGTAGCTATCTTACGGAAACGAAGCGAGTTCGAAAAATAGCGAAAAAATAAAAGAATGACGCGAGTCTAGAACTCGAGATATCTTGATCTCGAGCGATGAATTTATCCACTTCGCCAACGATTCGACTGAAAATTGGGTAATATAGAAAGGTAGCTATCTTACGAAAACGAAACGAGTTTGAAAAATAGCGAAAAAAACGAATGACGCGAGTCTAGAACTCGAGATATCTTGACCTCGAGCGATGAATTTATCCACTGCGCCAACCATTCGACTGAAAATTGGATGACATAGAAAGGTAACAGCTATCTTACGGAAACGAAACGAGTTTCAAAAATAGCGAAAAAAAACGATAGACGCGAGTCTAGAACTCGAGATATCTTGATCTCGAGCTATGAATTTATCCACTGCGCCAACCATTCGACTGAAAATTGGGTGATTTAGAAAGGTAGCTATCTTACGGAAACGAAACGAGTTTAAAAAATCGCGAAAAAAAAACAAATGACGCGAGTCTAGAACTCGAGATATCTTGATCTCGAGCGATGAACCCATCCACTGCGCCAACTTTTCGACTTCAAATTGGATGACATAGAAAGGTAACAGCTATCTTACGGAAACGAAACGAGTTTCAAAAATAGCGAAAAAAAACGAAAGACGCGAGTCTAGAACTCGAGATATCTTGATTTCGAGCGAAGAATTTATCCACTACGCCATCCTTTCGACTGAAAATTTGGTAATTTAGAAAGTAATCTATCTTACGGAAACGAAACGAGTTTGAGAAATAGTGGAAAAAAATCGACTGACGCGAGTCTAGAATTCGAGATATCTTGATCCCGAGCGATGAATTTATCCACTGCGCCAACCATTCGACTGAAAATTGGGTGACATAGAAAGGTAGCTATCTTACGGAAACGAAGCGAGTTCGAAAAATAGCGAAAAAATAAAAGAATGACGCGAGTCTAGAACTCGAGATATCTTGATCTCGAGCGATGAATTTATCCACTTCGCCAACGATTCGACTGAAAATTGGGTAATATAGAAAGGTAGCTATCTTACGAAAACGAAACGAGTTTGAAAAATAGCGAAAAAAAAACGACTGACGCGAGTCTAGAACTCGAGATATCTTGATCTCGAGCGATGAATTTATCCACTGCGCCAACCATTCGACTGAAAATTGGATGACATAGAAAGGTAACAGCTATCTTACGGAAACGAAACGAGTTTCAAAAATAGCGAAAAAAAACGAAAGACGCGAGTCTAGAACTCGAGATATCTTGATCTCGAGCTATGAATTTATCCACTGCGCCAACCATTCGACTGAAAATTGGGTGATTTAGAAAGGTAGCTATCTTACGGAAACGAAACGAGTTTAAAAAATCGCGAAAAAAAAACAAATGACGCGAGTCTAGAACTCGAGATATCTTGATCTCGAGCGATGAACCCATCCACTGCGCCAACTTTTCGACTTCAAATTGGATGACATAGAAAGGTAACAGCTATCTTACGGAAACGAAACGAGTTTCAAAAATAGCGAAAAAAAACGAAAGACGCGAGTCTAGAACTCGAGATATCTTGATCTCGAGCGATGAATTTACCCACTCCGCCAACCATTCGACTGGAGATTGGTTGATTTAGAGAGGTAGCTATGTTACGGAATCGAAACGAGTTTGAAAAACAGTGAAAAAGAAATCGACTGACGCGAGTCTAGAACTCGAGATATCTTGATCTCGAGCGATGAATTTACCCACTCCGCGAACGATTCGACTGAAAATTCGGTGATTTAGAAAGACAGCTATCTTACGGAAACGAAACGAGTTTGAGAAATAGTGGAAAAAAATCGACTGACGCGAGTCTAGAAATCGAGATATCTTGCTCTCGTGCAATTAATTTATCCACTGCGCTAACCATTCGACTGGAAATTGTGTGACATAGAAAGGTAGTTATCTTACGAAACGAAACGAGTTTGAAAAATAGCGAAAAAAAAACGAATGACGCGTGTCTAGAACTCGAGATATCTTGACCTCGAGTGATGAATTTATCCACTCCGCCAACGATTCGACTGAAAATTGGGTGACATAGAAAGGTAGCTATCTTACGGAAACGAAACGAATTTCAAAAATTGCGAAAAAAAAGCGAAAGACGCGAGTCTAGAACTCGAGATATATTGATCTCGAGCGATGAATTCATCCACTGCGCCAACTATTCGACTGAAAATTGGATGACATAGAAAGGTAGCAGCTATCTTACGGAAACGAAACGAGTTTCAAAAATAGCGAAAAAAAACGAAAGACGCGAGTCTAGAACTCGAGATATCTTGATCTCGAGCTATGAATTTATCCACTGCGCCAACCATTCGACTGAAAATTGGGTGATTTAGAAAGGTAGCTATCTTACGGAAACGAAACGAGTTTAAAAAATCGCGAAAAAAAAACAAATGACGCGAGGGTAGAACTCGAGATATCTTGATCTCGAGCGATGAACCCATCCACTGCGCCAACTTTTCGACTTCAAATTGGATGACATAGAAAGGTAACAGCTATCTTACGGAAACGAAACGAGTTTCAAAAATAGCGAAAAAAAACGAAAGACGCGAGTCTAGAACTCGAGATATCTTGATATCGAGCGATGAATCTATCCACTGCGCCAACCATTCGAGTGAAAACTGGGTGATTTAGAAAGGTAGCTATCTTACGGGAACGAAACGAGTTTAAAAAATCGCGAAAAAAAAAACAAATGACGCAGGTCTAGAACTCGAGATATCTTGATCTCGAGCGATGAATTCATCCACTGCGCCAACTATTCGACTGAAAATCGGATGACATAGAAAGGTAACAGCTATCTTACGGAAACGAAACGAGTTTCAAAAATAGCGAAAAAAAAACGAAAGACGCGAGTCTAGAACTCGAGATATCTTGATCTCGAGCGATGAATTTACCCACTCCGCCAACCATTCGACTGGAGATTGGTTGATTTAGAGAGGTAGCTATGTTACGGAATCGAAACGAGTTTGAAAAACAGTGAAAAAGAAATCGACTGACGCGAGTCTAGAACTCGAGATATCTTGATCTCGAGCGATGAATTTACCCACTCCGCGAACGATTCGACTGAAAATTCGGTGATTTAGAAAGACAGCTATCTTACGGAAACGAAACGAGTTTGAGAAATAGTGGAAAAAAATCGACTGACGCGAGTCTAGAAATCGAGATAACTTGCTCTCGTGCAATTAATTTATCCACTACGCTAACCATTCGACTGGAAATTGTGTGACATAGAAAGGTAGATATCTTACGAAACGAAACGAGTTTGAAAAATAGCGAAAAAAAAACGAATGACGCGTGTCTAGAACTCGAGATATCTTGACCTCGAGTGATGAATTTATCCACTCCGCCAACGATTCGACTGAAAATTGGGTGACATAGAAAGGTAGCTATCTTACGGAAACGAAACGAATTTCAAAAATTGCGAAAAAAAAACGAAAGACGCGAGTCTAGAACTCGAGATATATTGATCTCGAGCGATGAATTCATCCACTGCGCCAACTATTCGACTGAAAATTGGATGACATAGAAAGGTAGCAGCTATCTTACGGAAACGAAACGAGTTTCAAAAATAGCGAAAAAAAACGAAAGACGCGAGTCTAGAACTCGAGATATCTTGATCTCGAGCGATGAATTTATCCACTCCGCCAACGATTCGACTGAAAATTGGGTGATTTAGAAAGCTAGCTATCTTACGGAATCGAAACAAGTTTAAAAAATAGTGAAAAAGAAAACGATTGACGCGAGTCTAGAACACGAGATAGCTTGATCTCGAGCGAAGAATTTATCCAATACGCCATCCATTTGACTGAAAATTTGGCAATTTAGAAAGTAATCTATGTTACGGAAAGGAAACGAGTTTAAAAAATAGTGGAAAAAAATCGAGTGACGCGAGTCTAGAACTCGAGATATCTTGATTTCGAGCGACGAATTTATCCACTGCGCCAACAATTCGACTGAAAATTGGGTGACATAGAAAGGTAGCTATCTTTCGGAAACGAAACGAGTTTGAAAAATAGCGAAAAAAAACGAATGACGCGAGTCTAGAACTCGAGATATCTTGATCTCAAGCAATGAATTTATCCACTCCGCCAACCATTCGACTGAAAATTGGTTGATTTGGAGAGGTAGCTATGTTACGGAATCAAAACGAGTTTGAAAAACAGTGAAAAAGAAATCGACTGCCGCGAGTCTAGAAATCGAGATATCTTGATCTCGAGCGATGAATTTACCCACTCCGCCAACGATTCGACTGAAAATTCGGTGATTTAGAAAGACAGCTATCTTACGGAAACGAAACGAGTTTGAGAAATAGTGGAAAAAAATCGACTGACGCGAGTCTAGAACTCGAGATATCTTGATCTCGAGCGATGAATTTATCCACTCCGCCAACGATTCGACTGAAAATTGGGTAATTTAGAAAGGTAACTATCTTACGAAAACGAAACGAGTTTGAAAAATAGCGATAAAAACGAATGACGCGAGTCTAGAATTCGAGATATCTTGATCTCGAGCGATGAATTCATTCACTGCGCCAACTATTCGACTGAAAATTGGATGACATAGAAAGGTAGCAGCTATCTTACGGAAACGAAACGAGTTTCAAAAATAGCGAAAAAAAACGAAAGACGCGAGTCTAGAACTCGAGATATATTGATCTCGAGCGATGAATTCATCCACTGCGCCAACTATTCGACTGAAAATTGGATGACATAGAAAGGTAGCAGCTATCTTACGGAAACGAAACGAGTTTCAAAAATAGCGAAAAAAAAAAACGAGACGCGAGTCTAGAACTCGAGATATCTTGATCTCGAGCGATGAATTTATCCACTCCGCCAACGATTCGACTGAAAATTGGGTGATTTAGAAAGCTAGCTATCTTACGGAATCGAAACAAGTTTAAAAAATGGTGAAAAAGAAAACGATTGACGCGAGTCTAGAACACGAGATAGCTTGATCTCGAGCGAAGAATTTATCCAATACGCCATGCATTTGACTGAAAATTTGGCAATTTAGAAAGTAATCTATGTTACGGAAAGGAAACGAGTTTAAAAAATAGTGGAAAAAAATCGAGTGACGCGAGTCTAGAACTCGAGATATCTTGATTTCGAGCGACGAATTTATCCACTGCGCCAACAATTCGACTGAAAATTGGGTGACATAGAAAGGTAGCTATCTTTCGGAAACGAAACGAGTTTGAAAAATAGCGAAAAAAAACGAATGACGCGAGTCTAGAACTCGAGATATCTTGATCTCAAGCAATGAATTTATCCACTCCGCCAACCATTCGACTGAAAATTGGTTGATTTGGAGAGGTAGCTATGTTACGGAATCGAAACGAGTTTGAAAAACAGTGAAAAAGAAATCGACTGCCGCGAGTCTAGAAATCGAGATATCTTGATCTCGAGCGATGAATTTACCCACTCCGCCAACGATTCGACTGAAAATTCGGTGATTTAGAAAGACAGCTATCTTACGGAAACGAAACGAGTTTGAGAAATAGTGGAAAAAAAATCGACTGACGCGAGTCTAGAACTCGAGATATCTTGATCTCGAGCGATGAATTTATCCACTCCGCCAACGATTCGACTGAAAATTGGGTAATTTAGAAAGGTAACTATCTTACGAAAACGAAACGAGTTTGAAAAATAGCGATAAAAACGAATGACGCGAGTCTAGAATTCGAGATATCTTGATCTCGAGCGATGAATTCATTCACTGCGCCAACTATTCGACTGAAAATTGGATGACATAGAAAGGAAGCAGCTATCTTACGGAAACGAAACGAGTTTCAAAAATAGCGAAAAAAAACGAAAGACGCGAGTCTAGAACTCGAGATATCTTGATCTCGAGCGATGAATTTATCCACTCCGCCAACGATTCGACTGAAAATTGGGTGATTTAGAAAGCTAGCTATCTTACGGAATCGAAACGAGTTTAAAAAATAGTGAAAAAGAAATCGATTGACGCGAGTCAAGAACTCGAGATATCTTTATCTCGAGCGAAGAATTTATCTAATACGCCATCCATTCGACTGAAAATTTGGCAATTTAGAAAGTAATCTATGTTACGGAAAGGAAACGAGTTTAAAAAATTGTGGAAAAAAAAGGGGTCGCGAGCCTAGAACTCGAGATATCTTGATTACGAGCGACGAATTTATCCACTGCGCCAACAATTCGACTGAAAATTGGGCGACATAGAAAGGTAGCTATCTTTCGGAAACGAAACGAGTTTGAAAAATAGCGAAAAAAACGAATGACGCGAGTCTAGAACTCGAGATATCTTGATCTCAAGCGATGAATTTATCCACTCCACCAACCATTCGACTGAAAATTGGTTGATTTAGAGAGGTAGCTATGTTACGGAATCGAAACGAGTTTGAAAAACAGTGAAAAAGAAATCGACTGACGCGAGTCTAGAACTCGAGATATCTTGATCTCGAGCGATGAATTTACCCACTCCGCCAACGATTCGACTCAAAATTCGGTGATTTAGAAAGACAGCTATCTTACGGAAACGAAACGAGTTTGAGAAATAGTGAAAAAAAAATCGACTGACGCGAGTCTAGAAATCGAGATATCTTGCTCTCGTGCGATTAATTTATCCACCGCGCGAACCATTCGACTGAAAATTGTGTGACATAGAAAGGTAGATATCTTACGAAACGAAACGAGTTTGAAAAATAGCGAAAAAAAAACGAATGACGCGTGTCTAGAACTCGAGATATCTTGATCTCGAGTGATGAATTTATCCACTCCGCCAACGATTCGACTGAAAATTTTGGTGATTTAGAAAGGTAGCTATCTTACAGAAACGAAACGAGTTTGAAAAATAGCGAAAAAAACGAATGACGCGAGTCTAGAACTCGAGATATCTTGACCTCGAGCGACGAATTTATCCACTGCGCCAACCATTCGACTGAAAATTGGGTGACATTGAAAGGTAGCTATCTTACGGAAACGAAACGAGTTTGAAAAATAGCGAAAAAAACCGAATGACGCGAGTCTAGAACTCGAGATATCTTGATCTCGAGCGATGAATTTATCCACTGCGCCAACCATTCGACTGAAAACTATGTGATTTAGAAAGGTAGCTATCTTACGGAAACGAAACGAGTTTGAAAAATAGCGAAAAAAAACGAATGGCGCAAGTCTAGAACACGAGATATCTTGATCTCGAGCGATGAATTTATCCACTTCGCCAACGATTCAACTGAAAATTGGGTGATTTAGAAAGGTAGCTATCTTGCAGAAACGAAACGACTTTGAAAAAAAGCGAAAAATAACGAATGACGCGAGCCTAGAACTCGAGATATCTTGACCTCGAGCGATGAATTTATCCACTGCGCCAACCATTCGACTGAAAACTGGGTGATTTAGAAAGGTAGCTATCTTACGGAAACGAAACGAGTTTGAAAAATAGCGAAAAAAACGAATGACGCGAGTCTAGAACACGAGATATCTTGATCTCGAGCGATGAATTTATCCACTTCGCCAACGATTCGACTGAAAATTGGGTGATTTGGAAAGGTAGCTATCTTACGAAAACGAAACAAGTTTGAAAAATAGCGAAAAAAACGAATGACGCGAGTCTAGAACTCGAGATATCTTGACCTCGAGCGATGAATTTATCCACTGCGCCAACCATTCGACTGAAAATTGGGTGACATAGAAAGGTAGCTATCTTACGGAAACGAAACGAGTTTGGAAAATAGCGAAAAAAAACGATTGACGCGAGTCTAGAACTCGAGATATCTTGATCTCGAGCGATGAATTCATCCACTGCGCCAACTATTCGACTGATAATCGGATGACATAGAAAGGTAACAGCTATCTTAAGGAAACGAAACGAGTTTGAAAAATAGCGAAAAAAAACGAAAGACGCGAGTCTAGAACTCGAGATATCTTGATCTCGAGCGATGAATTTATCCACTGCGCCAACCATTCGACTGAAAACTGGGTGATTTAGAAAGGTAGCTATCTTACGGAAACGAAACGAGTTTAAAAATCGCGAAAAAGAAACGAATGACGCGAGTCGAGAACTCGAGATATCTTGATCTCGAGCGATGAATTTATCCACTGCGCCAACCATTCGACTGAAAATTTGGGTGACATAGAAAGGTAGCTATCTTACGGAAACGAAGCGAGTTCGAAAAATAGCGAAAAAAAGAATGAATGACGCGAGTCTAGAATTCGAGATATCTTGATCTCGAGCGATGAATTTATCCACTCCGCCAACCATTCGACTGAAAATCGGGTGATTTAGAAATGTAGCTATCTTACGGAACGAAACAAGTTGGAAAAATAGCGATAAAAACCACTGACGCGAGTCTAGAACACGAGATATCTTGATCTCGAGCGATGTATTTATCCACTTCGCCAACGATTCGACTGAAAATTGGGTGATTTAGAAAGGTAGCTATCTTGCGGAACGAAACGAGTTTGAAAAATAGTGATAAAAACCACTGACGCGAGTCTAGAACTCGAGATATCTTGACCTCGAACGATGAATTTATCCACTTCGCCAACGATTCGACTGAAAATTGGGGGATTTAGAAAGGTAGCTATCTTACGAAAACGAAACGAGTTTGAAAAATAGCGAAAAAAACGAATGACGTGAGTCTAGAACTCGAGATATCTTGACCTCGAACGATGAATTTCTCCACTTCGCCAACGATTCGACTGAAAATCGGGTGATTTAGAAAGGTAGCTATCTTACGAAAACGAAACGAGTTTGAAAAATAGCAAAAAAAAACGAATAACGCGAGTCTAGAACTCGAGATATCTTGATCTCGAGCGATGAATTCATCCACTGCGCCAACTATTCGACTGAAAATCGGATGACATAGAAAAGTAACAGCTATCTTACGGAAACGAAACGAGTTTTCAAAAAATAGCGAAAAAAAAAACGAAAGACGCGAGTCTAGAACTCGAGATATCTTGATCTCGAGCGATGAATTTATCCACTGCGCCAACCATTCGACTGAAAAACTGGGTGATTTAGAAAGGTAGATATCTTACGAAACGAAACGAGTTTGAAAAATAGCGAAAAAAAAAACGAACGACGCGTGTCTAGAACTCGAGATATCTTGATCTCGAGTGATGAATTTATCCACTCCGCCAACCATTCAAATGAAAATTGGGTGATTTAGAAAGGTAGCTATCTTACGGAATCGAAACGAGTTTGAGATATAGTGGAAAAAATTCGACTGACGCGAGTCCAGAACTCGAGATATCTTGATCTCGAGCGATGAATTTATCCCACTCCGCCAACGATTCGACTGAAAAATCGGGTGATTTAGAAAGGTAGCTATCTTACGGAATCGAAACGAGTTTGAAAAAATAGTGAAAAAAAAATCGACTGACGCGAGTCTAGAACTCGAGATATATTGATTTCGAGCGAAGAATTTATCCACTACGCCATCCGTTCGACTAAAAATTTGTGAACTTAGAAAGTAATCTATCTTACGGAAAGGAAACGAGTTTAAAAAAGAGTGGAAAAAAATCGAGTGACGCGAGTCTAGAACTGGAGATATCTTGATCTCGAGCGATGAATTTATCCACTGCGCCAACAATTCGACTGAAAATTGGGTGACATAGAAAAGTAGCTATCTTACAGAAAACGAAACGAGTTTGAAAAATAGCGAAAAAAAAAAATGACGCGAGTCTAGAACTCGAGATATCTTGATCTCGAGCGATGAATTTATCCACTCCGCCAACGATTCGACTGAAAATTGGGTGATTTAGAAAGGTAGCTATCTTACGGAAACGAAACGAGTTTGAAAAATAGCGAAAAAAAAAATCGAATGACGCGAGTCTAGAACACGAGATATCTTGATCTCGAGCGATTAATCTATCGACTGCGCCAACCATTCGACTGAAAATTGCGTGACATAGAAAGGTAGCTATCTTACGGAAACGAAACGAGTTTGAAAAATAGCGAAAAAAAAAAAACGAATGACGCGAAGTCTAGAACACGAGATATCTTGATCTCGAGCGATGAATTTATCCACTTCGCCAACGATTCGACTGAAAAATTGGGTGATTAAGAAAGGTAGCTATCTTACGGAAACGAAACGAGTTTGAAAAATAGCGAAAAAAAAACGATTGACGCGAGTCTAGAACTCGAGATATCTTGATCTCGAGCGATGAATTTATCCACTGCGCCAACTATTCGACTGAAAATTGGGTGACATAGAAAGGTAACAGCTATCTTACGGAAACGAAACGAGTTTCAAAAATAGCGAAAAAAAAACGAATGACGCGAGTCTAGAACTCGAGATATCTTGATCTCGCGCGATGAATTTATCCACTGCGCCAACCATTCGACTGAAAACTGGGTGATTTAGAAAGGTAGCTATCTTACGGAAACGAAACGAGTTTAAAAAATAGCGAAAAAAAACGAATGACGCGAGTCTAGAACTCGAGATATCTTGATCTCGAGCGATGAATTTATCCACTGCGCCAACTATTCGACTGAAAATTGGATGACATAGAAAGGTAACAGCTATCTTACGGAAACGAAACGAGTTTCAAAAATAGCGAAAAAAAAACGAAAGACGCGAGTCTAGAACTCGAGATATCTTGATCTCGAGCGATGAATTTATCCACTGCGCCAACCATTCGACTGAAAATTGGGTGATTTAGAAAGGTAGCTATCTTACGGAAACGAAACGAGTTTGAAAAATAGCGAAAAAAAACGAATGGCGCGAGTCTAGAACTCGAGATATCTTGATCTCGAGCGATGAATTTATCCACTCCGCCAACGATTCGACTGAAAATTGGGTGATTTAGAAAGGTAGCTATCTTACGGAAACGAAACGAGTTTGAAAAAAAGCGAAAAAAAAACGAATGACGCGAGTCTAGAACTCGAGATATCTTGATCTCGAGCGATGAATTTATCCACTGCGCCAACCATTCGACTGAAAATTTGGGTGATTTAGAAAGGTAGCTATCTTACGGAAACGAAACGAGTTTGAAAAATAGCGAAAAAACGAATGACGCGAGTCTAGAACTCGAGATATCTTGATCTCGAGCGATGAATTTATTCACTTCGCCAACGTTTCGACTGAAAATCGGGTGATTTACAAAGGTAGCTATCTTACGGAAACGAAACGAGTTTGAAAAATAGCGAAAAAAAAAACGAATGACGCGAGTCTAGAACTCGAGATATCTTGATCTCGAGCGATGAATTTATCCACTTCGCCAACGATTCGACTGAAAATTGGGTGATTTACAAAGGTAGCTATCTTACGGAAAAGAAACGAGTTTGAAAAATAGCGAAAACAAAACGAATGACGCGAGTCTAGAACTCGAGATATCTTGATCTCGAGCGATGAATTTATCCACTGCGCCAACCATTCGACTGAAAATTGGGTGACATACAAAGGTAGCTATCTTACGGAAACGAAAGGAGTTTGAAAAATAGCGAAAAAAAAAAAACGAATGACGCGAGTCTAGAACACGAGATATCTTGATCTCGAGCGATGAATTTATCCACTGCGCCAACCATTCGACTGAAAAAATGGGTGATTTAGAAAGGTAGCTATCTTACGGAAAACGAAACGAGTTTGAAAAATAGCGAAAAAAAAACGAATGACGCGAGTCTAGAACTCGAGATATCTTGATCTCGAGCGATGAATTTATCCACTACGCCAACCATTCGACTGAAAATTTGGTGATTTAGAAAGGTAGCTATCTTACGGAAACGAAACGAGTTTGAAAAATAGCGAAAAAAAAACGAATGACGCGAGTCTAGAACTCGAGATATCTTGATCTCGAGCGATGAATTTATCCACTGCGCCAACCATTCGACTGAAAATTGGGTGACATAGAAAGGTAGCTATCTTACGGAAACGAAACGAGTTTGAAAAATAGCGAAAAAAAAAAAACGAATGACGCGAGTCTAGAACTCGAGATATCTTGATCTCGAGCGATGAATTTATCCACTTCGCCAACGATTCGACTGAAAATTGGGGTGATTTAGAAAGGTAGCTATCTTACGGAAACGAAACGAGTTTGAAAAATAGCGAAAAAAAACGAATGACGCGAGTCTAGAACTCGAGATATCTTGATCTCGAGCGATGAATTTATCCACTGCGCCAACCATTCGACTGAAAATTGGATGACATAGAAAGGTAGCTATCTTACGGAAACGAAACGAGTTTGAAAAATAGCGAAAAAAAAAAACGAATGACGCGAGTCTAGAACTCGAGATATCTTGATCTCGAGCGATGAATTTATCCACTGCGCCAACCATTCGACTGAAAATTGGGTGATTTAGAAAGGTAGCTATCTTACGGAAACGAAACGAGTTTGAAAAATAGCGAAAAAAACGAATGACGCGAGTCTAGAACTCGAGATATCTTGATCTCGAGCGATGAATTTATCCACTGCGCCAACCATTCGACTGAAAATTGGGTGACATAGAAAGGTAGCTATCTTACGGAAACGAAACGAGTTTGAAAAATAGCGAAAAAAAAAAACGAATGAAGCGAGTCTAGAACTCGAGATATCTTGATCTCGAACGATGAATTCATCCACTACGCCAACCATTCGACTGAAAATTGGTGATTTAGAAAGGTAAGCTATCTTACGGAAACGAAACGAGTTTGAAAAAATAGCGAAAAAAAAAAACGAATGACGCGAGTCTAGAACTCGAGATATCTTGATCTCGAGCGATGAATTTATCCACTGCGCCAACCATTCGACTGAAAATTGGGTGACATAGAAAGGTAGCTATCTTACGGAAACGAAACGAGTTTGAAAAATAGCGAAAAAAAAAAAAATAAAAGAATGACGCGAGTCTAGAACTCGAGATATCTTGATCTCGAGCGATGAATTTATCCACTTCGCCAACGATTCGACTGAAAATTGGGTGATTTAGAAAGGTAGCTATCTTACGGAAACGAAACGAGTTTGAAAAATAGCGAAAAAAAAAACGAATGACGCGAGTCTAGAACTCGAGATATCTTGATCTCGAGCGATGAATTTATCCACTGCGCCAACCATTCGACTGAAAATTGGGTGACATAGAAAGGTAGCTATCTTACGGAAACGAAACGAGTTTGAAAAATAGCGAAAAAAAAAAACGAATGACGCGAGTCTAGAACTCGAGATATCTTGATCTCGAGCGATGAATTTATCCACTGCGCCAACCATTCGACTGAAAATTGGGTGATTTAGAAAGGTAGCTATCTTACGGAAACGAAACGAGTTTTGAAAAATCGCGAAAAAAAAAAAAACGAATGACGCGAGTCTAGAACTCGAGATATCTTGATCTCGAGCGATGAATTTATCCACTGCGCCAACCATTCGACTGAAAATTGGATGATTTAGAAAGGTAACAGCTATCTTACGGAAACGAAACGAGTTTGAAAAATAGCGAAAAAAAAACGAATGACGCGAGTCTAGAACTCGAGATATCTTGATCTCGAGCGATGAATTTATCCACTCCGCCAACCACTCGACTGAAAACTGGGTGATTTAGAAAGGTACCTATCTTACGGAAACGAAACGAGTTTGAAAAATAGCGAAAAAAAAAGAATGACGCGAGTCTAGAACTCGAGATATCTTGATCTCGAGCGATGAATTTATCCCACTCCGCGCCACCATTCGACTGAAAATTCGGGTGATTTAGAAAGGTAGCTATCTTACGGAAACGAAACGAGTTTGAAAAATAGCGAAAAAAAAAAAACGATGACGCGAGTCTAGAACTCGAGATATCTTGATCTCGAGTGATGAATTTATCCACTGCGCCAACCATTCGACTGAAAATTGGGTGACATAGAAAGGTAGCTATCTTACGGAAACGAAACGAGTTTGAAAAATAGCGAAAAAAAAACGAATGACGCGAGTCTAGAACTCGAGATATCTTGATCTCGAGCGATGAATTTATCCACTCCGCAAACGTTTCGACTGAAAGTTGGGTGATTCAGAAAGGTAGCTATCTTACGGAAACGAAACGAGTTTGAAAAATAGCGAAAAAAGCGAATGACGCGAGTCTAGAATTCGAGATATCTTGATCTCGAGCGATGAATTTATCCACTGCGCCAACCATTCGACTGAAAATTGGGTGATTTAGAAAGGTAGCTATCTTACGGAAACGAAACGAGTTTGAAAAATAGCGAAAAAAAACGAACGACGCGAGTCTAGAACTCGAGATATCTTGATCTCGAGCGATGAATTTATCCACTGCGCCAACCATTCGACTGAAAATTGGGTGATGATTAGAAAGGTAGCTATCTTACGGAAACGAAACGAGTTTGAAAAATAGCGAAAAAAAAAACGAATGACGCGAGTCTAGAACTCGAGATATCTTGATTTCGAGCGATGAATTTATCCACTGCGCCAACCATTCGACTGAAAATTGGGTGACATAGAAAGGTAGCTATCTTACGGAAACGAAACGAGTTTGAAAAATAGCGAAAAAAAAACGAATGACGCGAGTCTAGAACTCGAGATATCTTGATCTCGAGCGATGAATTTATCCACTGCGCCAACCATTCGACTGAAAATTGCGTGATTTAGAAAGGTAGCTATCTTACGGAAACGAAACGAGTTTGAAAAAATAGCGAAAAAAAAAAACGAATGACGCGAGTCTAGAACTCGAGATATCTTGATCTCGAGCGATGAATTTATCCACTGCGCCAACTATTCGACTGAAAATTGGTGACATAGAAAGGTAACAGCTATCTTACGGAAACGAAACGAGTTTGAAAAATAGCGAAAAAAAAAACGAATGACGCGAGTCTAGAACTCGAGATATCTTGATCTCGAGCGATGAATTTATCCACTCCGCCAACGATTCGACTGAGAATTGGGTGATTTAGAAAGGTAGCTATCTTACGGAAACAAAACGAGTTTGAAAAATAGCGAAAAAAAAAACGAATGACGCGAGTCTAGAACTCGAGATATCTTGATCTCGAGCGATTAATTTATCCACTCCGCCAACGATTCGACTGAAAATTGGGTGATTTAGAAAGGTAGCTATCTTACGGAAACGAAACGAGTTTGAAAAATAGCGAAAAAAAAACGAATGACGCGAGTCTAGAACTCGAGATATCTTGATCTCGAGCGATGAATTTATCCACTGCGCCAACCATTCGACTGAAAATTGGGTGACATAGAAAGGTAGCTATCTTACGAAACGAAACGAGTTTGAAAAATAGCGAAAAAAAAAAACGAATGACGCGAGTCTAGAACTCGAGATATCTTGATCTCGAGCGATGAATTTATCCACTCCGCCAACGATTCGACTGAAAATTGGGTGATTTAGAAAGGTAGCTATCTTACGGAAACGAAACGAGTTTGAAAAATAGCGAAAAAAAACGAATGACGCGAGTCTAGAACTCGAGATATCTTGATCTCGAGCGATGAATTTATCCACACCGCCAACGATTCGACTGAAAATTGGGTGATTTAGAAAGGTAGCAGCTATCTTACGGAAACGAAACGAGTTTGAAAAATAACGAAAAAAAACGAATGACGCGAGTCTAGAACTCGAGATATCTTGATCTCGAGTGAGGAATTTATCCACTCCGCCAACGATTCGACTGAAAATTGGGTGATTTAGAAAGGTAGCTATCTTACGGAAACGAAACGAGTTTGAAAAATAGCGAAAAAAAAAACGAATGACGCGAGTCTAGAACTCGAGATATCTTGATCTCGAGCGATGAATTTATCCACTGCGCCAACCATTCGACTGAAAATTTGGTGATTTAGAAAGGTAGCTATCTTACGGAAACGAAACGAGTTTGAAAAATAGCGAAAAAAAAAAAACGAATGACGCGAGTCTAGAACTCGAGATATCTTGATCTCGAGCGATGAATTTATCCACTGCGCCAACCATTCGACTGAAAATTGGGTGACATAGAAAGGTAGCTATCTTACGGAAACGAAACGAGTTTGAAAAATAGCGAAAAAAAAAAACGAATGACGCGAGTCTAGAACTCGAGATATCTTGATCTCGAGCGATGAATTTATCCACTCCGCCAACGATTCGACTGAAAATTGGGTGATTTAGAAAGGTAGCTATGTTACGGAAACGAAACGAGTTTGAAAAATAGCGAAAAAAAAAAACGAATGACGCGAGTCTAGAACTCGAGATATCTTGATCTCGAGCGATGAATTTATCCACTCCGCCAACGATTCGACTGAAAATTCGGTGATTTAGAAAGGTAGCTATCTTACGGAAACGAAACGAGTTTGAGAAAATAGTGGAAAAAAAAAACGAATGACGCGAGTCTAGAACTCGAGATATCTTGATCTCGAGCGATGAATTTATCCACTGCGTCAACCATTCGACTGAAAACTGAGTGATTTAGAAAGGTAACTATCTTACGGAAACGAAACGAGTTTGAAAAATAGCGAAAAAAACGAATGACGCGAGTCTAGAACTCGAGATATCTTGATCTCGAGCGATGAATTTATCCACTGCGCCAACCATTCGACTGAAAATTGGGTGACATAGAAAGGTAGCTATCTTACGGAAACGAAACGAGTTTCAAAAATAGCGAAAAAAAAAAAACGAATGACGCGAGTCTAGAACTCGAGATATATTGATCTCGAGCGATGAATTCATCCACTGCGCCAACTATTCGACTGAAAATTGGATGACATAGAAAGGTAGCAGCTATCTTACGGAAACGAAACGAGTTTCAAAAAATAGCGAAAAAAAAACGAAAGACGCGAGTCTAGAACTCGAGATATCTTGATCTCGAGCGATGAATTTATCCACTCCGCCAACGATTCGACTGAAAATTGGGTGATTTAGAAAGGTAGCTATCTTACGGAATCGAAACGAGTTTGAAAAAATAGCGAAAAAAAAAAACGATTGACGCGAGTCTAGAACTCGAGATATCTTGATCTCGAGCGATGAATTTATCCACTACGCCATCCATTTGACTGAAAATTTGGTGATTTTAGAAAGGTAATCTATCTTACGGAAAGGAAACGAGTTTTTAAAAAATAGTGGAAAAAAATCGAGTGACGCGAGTCTAGAACTCGAGATATCTTGATTTCGAGCGATGAATTTATCCACTGCGCCAACATTCGACTGAAAATTGGGTGACATAGAAAAGGTAGCTATCTTTCGGAAACGAAAACGAGTTTGAAAAATAGCGAAAAAAAAACGAATGACGCGAGTCTAGAACTCGAGATATCTTGATCTCGAGCGATGAATTTATCCACTCCGCCAACCATTCGACTGAAAATTGGGTGATTTAGAAAGGTAGCTATCTTACGGAAACGAAACGAGTTTGAAAAAACAGAAAAAAAAAAAAATCGACTGACGCGAGTCTAGAACTCGAGATATCTTGATCTCGAGCGATGAATTTACCCACTCCGCCAACGATTCGACTGAAAATTCGGTGATTTAGAAAGACAGCTATCTTACGGAAACGAAACGAGTTTGAAAAAATAGTGGAAAAAAAAACGACTGACGCGAGTCTAGAACTCGAGATATCTTGATCTCGAGCGATGAATTTATCCACTCCGCCAACGATTCGACTGAAAATTGGGTGAATTTAGAAAGGTAACTATCTTACGAAAACGAAACGAGTTTGAAAAATAGCGATAAAAAAAAGAATGACGCGAGTCTAGAACTCGAGATATCTTGATCTCGAGCGATGAATTCATTCACTGCGCCAACCATATTCGACTGAAAATTGGATGACATAGAAAGGTAGCAGCTATCTTACGGAAACGAAACGAGTTTGAAAAATAGCGAAAAAAAAGAAGGACGCGAGTCTAGAACTCGAGATATCTTGATCTCGAGCGATGAATTTATCCACTCCGCCAACGATTCGACTGAAAATTGGGTGATTTAGAAAGGTAGCTATCTTACGGAAACGAAACGAGTTTAAAAAATAGTGAAAAAAAATCGATTGACGCGAGTCAAGAACTCGAGATATCTTGATCTCGAGCGATGAATTTATCCACTACGCCAACCATTCGACTGAAAATTTGGTGATTTAGAAAGTAAGCTATCTTACGGAAAGGAAACGAGTTTAAAAAATAGTGGAAAAAAAAACGAATGACGCGAGTCTAGAACTCGAGATATCTTGATTACGAGCGATGAATTTATCCACTGCGCCAACAATTCGACTGAAAATTGGGTGACATAGAAAGGTAGCTATCTCACGGAAACGAAACGAGTTTGAAAAATAGCGAAAAAAAAACGAATGACGCGAGTCTAGAACTCGAGATATCTTGATCTCGAGCGATGAATTTATCCACTCCGCCAACCATTCGACTGAAAATTCGTTGACATAGAAAGGTAGCTATCTTACGGAAACGAAACGAGTTTGAAAAATAGCGAAAAAAAAAATCGACTGACGCGAGTCTAGAACTCGAGATATCTTGATCTCGAGCGATGAATTTATCCACTCCGCCAACGATTCGACTGAAAATTCGGTGATTTAGAAAGGTAGCTATCTTACGGAAACGAAACGAGTTTGAAAAATAGTGAAAAAAAAAAATCGACTGACGCGAGTCTAGAAATCGAGATATCTTGATCTCGTGCGATTAATTTATCCACTGCGCCAACCATTCGACTGAAAATTGTGTGACATAGAAAGGTAGCTATCTTACGAAACGAAACGAGTTTGAAAAATAGCGAAAAAAAAAACGAATGACGCGTGTCTAGAACTCGAGATATCTTGATCTCGAGTGATGAATTTATCCACTCCGCCAACGATTCGACTGAAAATTGGGTGATTTAGAAAGGTAGCTATCTTACAGAAACGAAACGAGTTTGAAAAATAGCGAAAAAAAACGAATGACGCGAGTCTAGAACTCGAGATATCTTGATCCTCGAGCGATGAATTTATCCACTGCGCCAACCATTCGACTGAAAATTGGGTGACATTGAAAGGTAGCTATCTTACGGAAACGAAACGAGTTTGAAAAATAGCGAAAAAAAACCGAATGACGCGAGTCTAGAACTCGAGATATCTTGATCTCGAGCGATGAATTTATCCACTGCGCCAACCATTCGACTGAAAATATGTGATTTAGAAAGGTAGCTATCTTACGGAAACGAAACGAGTTTTTGAAAAATAGCGAAAAAAAAAACGAATGACGCAAGTCTAGAACACGAGATATCTTGATCTCGAGCGATGAATTTATCCACTTCGCCAACGATTCAACTGAAAATTGGGTGATTTAGAAAGGTAGCTATCTTGCAGAAACGAAACGACTTTGAAAAAAAGCGAAAAATAACGAATGACGCGAGCCTAGAACTCGAGATATCTTGACCTCGAGCGATGAATTTATCCACTGCGCCAACCATTCGACTGAAAACTGGGTGATTTAGAAAGGTAGCTATCTTACGGAAACGAAACGAGTTTGAAAAATAGCGAAAAAAAACGATTGACGAAGTCTAGAACACGAGATATCTTGATCTCGAGCGATGAATTTATCCACTTCGCCAACGATTCGACTGAAAATCGGGTGATTTAGAAAGGTAGCTATCTTACGAAAACGAAACAAGTTTGAAAAATAGCGAAAAAAAAAGAATGACGCGAGTCTAGAACACGAGATATCTTGATCTCGAGCGATGAATTTATCCACTTCGCCAACGATTCGACTGAAAATTGGGTGATTTGGAAAGGTAGCTATCTTACGAAAACGAAACAAGTTTGAAAAATAGCGAAAAAAACGAATGACGCGAGTCTAGAACTCGAGATATCTTGACCTCGAGCGATGAATTTATCCACTGCGCCAACCATTCGACTGAAAATTGGGTGACATAGAAAGGTAGCTATCTTACGGAAACGAAACGAGTTTGGAAAATAGCGAAAAAAAACGATTGACGCGAGTCTAGAACTCGAGATATCTTGATCTCGAGCGATGAATTCATCCACTGCGCCAACTATTCGACTGATAATCGGATGACATAGAAAGGTAACAGCTATCTTAAGGAAACGAAACGAGTTTGAAAAATAGCGAAAAAAAACGAAAGACGCGAGTCTAGAACTCGAGATATCTTGATCTCGAGCGATGAATTTATCCACTGCGCCAACCATTCGACTGAAAACTGGGGTGATTTAGAAAGGTAGCTATCTTACGGAAACGAAACGAGTTTAAAAATCGCGAAAAAAAAACGAATGACGCGAGTCTAGAACTCGAGATATCTTGATCTCGAGCGATGAATTTATCCACTGCGCCAACCATTCGACTGAAAATTTGGGTGACATAGAAAGGTAGCTATCTTACGGAAACGAAACGAGTTTTGAAAAATAGCGAAAAAAATGAAATGAATGACGCGAGTCTAGAATTCGAGATATCTTGATCTCGAGCGATGAATTTATCCACTCCGCCAACGATTCGACTGAAAATCGGGTGATTTAGAAAGGTAGCTATCTTACGGAAAACGAAACGAGTTTGGAAAAATAGCGAAAAAAAAAAAACCACTGACGCGAGTCTAGAACACGAGATATCTTGATCTCGAGCGATGTATTTATCCACTTCGCCAACGATTCGACTGAAAATTGGGTGATTTAGAAAGGTAGCTATCTTGCGGAACGAAACGAGTTTGAAAAATAGTGATAAAAACCACTGACGCGAGTCTAGAACTCGAGATATCTTGACCTCGAACGATGAATTTATCCACTTCGCCAACGATTCGACTGAAAATTGGGGGATTTAGAAAGGTAGCTATCTTACGAAAACGAAACGAGTTTGAAAAATAGCGAAAAAAACGAATGACGTGAGTCTAGAACTCGAGATATCTTGACCTCGAGCGATGAATTTTATCCACTTCGCCAACGATTCGACTGAAAATCGGGTGATTTAGAAAGGTAGCTATCTTACGGAAAACGAAACGAGTTTGAAAAATAGCAAAAAAAAACGAATAACGCGAGTCTAGAACTCGAGATATCTTGATCTCGAGCGATGAATTCATCCACTGCGCCAACTATTCGACTGAAAATCGGATGACATAGAAAAGTAACAGCTATCTTACGGAAACGAAACGAGTTTCAAAAATAGCGAAAAAAAACGAAAGACGGGAGTCTAGAACTCGAGATATCTTGATCTCGAGCGATGAATTTATTCACTGCGCCAACCATTCGAATGAAAACTGGGTGATTTAGAAAGGTAGATATCTTACGAAACGAAACGAGTTTGAAAAATAGCGAAAAAAAAAACGAACGACGCGTGTCTAGAACTCGAGATATCTTGATCTCGAGTGATGAATTTATCCACTCCGCCAACCATTCAAATGAAAATTGGGTGATTTAGAAAGGTAGCTATCTTACGGAATCGAAACGAGTTTGAGATATAGTGGAAAAAATTCGACTGACGCGAGTCCAGAACTCGAGATATCTTGATCTCGAGCGATGAATTTATCCACTCCGCCAACGATTCGACTGAAAATCGGGTGATTTAGAAAGGTAGCTATCTTACGGAATCGAAACGAGTTTGAAAAATAGTGAAAAAGAAATCGACTGACGCGAGTCTAGAACTCGAGATATATTGATTTCGAGCGAAGAATTTATCCACTACGCCATCCGTTCGACTAAAAATTTGGCAACTTAGAAAGTAATCTATCTTACGGAAAGGAAACGAGTTTAAAAAAGAGTGGAAAAAAATCGAGTGACGCGAGTCTAGAACTGGAGATATCTTGATCTCGAGCGATGAATTTATCCACTGCACCAACAATACGACTGAAAATCGGTTGACATAGAAAAGTAGCTATCTTACAGAAACGAAACGAGTTTGAAAAATAGCGAAAAAAAAAATGACGCGAGTCTAGAACTCGAGATATCTTGATCTCGAGCTATGAATTTATCCACTCCGCCAACGATTCGACTGAGAATTGGTTGATTTAGAAAGGAAGCTATCTTACGGAAACGAAACGAGTTTGAGAAATAGCGAAAAAAAATCGTCTGACGCGAGTCTAGAACACGAGATATCTTGATCTCGAGCGATTAATCTATCGACTGCGCCAACCCTTCGACTGAAAATTGGGTGACATAGAAAGGTAGCTATCTTACGGAAACGAAACGAGTTTGAAAAATAGCGAGAAAAAACGAATGACGAAGTCTAGAACACGAGATATCTTGATCTCGAGCGATGAATTTATCCACTTCGCCAACGATTCGACTAAAAATCGGGTGATTAAGAAAGGTAGCTATCTTACGGAAACGAAACGAGTTTGAAAAATAGCGAAAAAAAACGATTGACGCGAGTCTAGAACTCGAGATATCTTGATCTCGAGCGATGAATTCATCCACTGCGCCAACTATTCGACTGAAAATCGGATGACATAAAAAGGTAACAGCTATCTTACGGAAACGAAACGAGTTTCAAAAATAGCGAAAAAAAACGAAAGACGCGAGTCTAGAACTCGAGATATCTTGATCTCGCGCGGTGAATTTATCCACTGCGCCAACCATTCGACTGAAAACTGGGTGATTTAGAAAGGTAGCTATCTTACGGAACGAAACGAGTTTAAAAATCGCGAAAAAAAAACAAATGACGCGAGTCTAGAACTCGAGATATCTTGATCTGGAGCGATGAATTCATCCACTGCGCCAACTATTCGACTGAAAATTGGGTGACATAGAAAGGTAACAGCTATCTTACGGAAACGAAACGAGTTTGAAAAATAGCGAAAAAAAAAAAACGAAAGACGCGAGTCTAGAACTCGAGATATCTTGATCTCGAGCGATGAATTTATCCACTGCGCCAACCATTCGACTGAAAATTGGGGTGATTTAGAAAGGTAGCTATCTTACGGAAACGAAACGAGTTTGAAAAATAGCGAAAAAAAAAAAACGAATGACGCGAGTCTAGAACAACTCGAGATATCTTGATCTCGAGCGATGAATTTATCCACTTCGCCAACGATTCGACTGAAAAATGGGTGATTTAGAAAGGTAGCTATCTTACGGAAACGAAACGAGTTTGAAAAAAAGCGAAAAAAAACGAATGACGCGAGTCTAGAACTCGAGATATCTTGATCCTCGAGCGATGAATTTATCCACTGCGCCAACCATTCGACTGAAAAACTGGGTGATTTAGAAAGGTAGCTATCTTACGGAAACGAAACGAGTTTGAAAAATAGCGAAAAAAAAAAAAATGACGCGAGTCTAGAACACGAGATATCTTGATCTCGAGCGATGAATTTTTATCCACTTCGCCAACGATTCGACTGAAAATTGGGTGATTTAGAAAGGTAGCTATCTTACGAAAACGAAACGAGTTTGAAAAATAGCGAAAGCGAAAAAAAAAACGAATGACGCGAGTCTAGAACACGAGATATCTTGATCTCGAGCGATGAATTTATCCACTTCGCCAACGATTCGACTGAAAATTGGGTGATTTAGAAAGGTAGCTATCTTACGAAAACGAAACGAGTTTGAAAAATAGCGAAAAAAAAACGAATGACGCGAGTCTAGAACTCGAGATATCTTGATCTCGAGCGATGAATTTATCCACTGCGCCAACCATTCGACTGAAAATTGGGTGACATAGAAAGGTAGCTATCTTACGGAATCGAAACGAGTTTGAAAAAATAGCGAAAAAAAAAAAAAACGATTGACGCGAGTCTAGAACTCGAGATATCTTGATCTCGAGCGATGAATTCATCCACTGCGCCAACTATTCGACTGATAATCGGATGACATAGAAAGGTAACAGCTATCTTAAGGAAACGAAACGAGTTTGAAAAATAGCGAAAAAAAACGAAAGACGCGAGTCTAGAACTCGAGATATCTTGATCTCGAGCGATGAATTTATCCACTGCGCCAACCATTCGACTGAAAACTGGGTGATTTAGAAAGGTAGCTATCTTACGGAAACGAAACGAGTTTAAAAATCGCGAAAAAGAAACGAATGACGCGAGTCGAGAACTCGAGATATCTTGATCTCGAGCGATGAATTTATCCACTGCGCCAACCATTCGACTGAAAATTTGGGTGACATAGAAAGGTAGCTATCTTACGGAAACGAAGCGAGTTCGAAAAATAGCGAAAAAATGAATGAATGACGCGAGTCTAGAATTCGAGATATCTTGATCTCGAGCGATAAATTTATCCACTCCGCCAATGATTCGACTGAAAATCGGGTGATTTAGAAATGTAGCTATCTTACGGAACGAAACAAGTTGGAAAAATAGCGATAAAAACCACTGACGCGAGTCTAGAACACGAGATATCTTGATCTCGAGCGATGTATTTATCCACTTCGCCAACGATTCGACTGAAAATTGGGTGATTTAGAAAGGTAGCTATCTTGCGGAACGAAACGAGTTTGAAAAATAGTGATAAAAACCACTGACGCGAGTCTAGAACTCGAGATATCTTGACCTCGAACGATGAATTTATCCACTTCGCCAACGATTCGACTGAAAATTGGGTGATTTAGAAAGGTAGCTATCTTACGAAAACGAAACAAGTTTGAAAAATAGCGAAAAAAACGAATGACGCGAGTCTAGAACTCGAGATATCTTGACCTCGAGCGATGAAATTATCCACTGCGCCAACCATTCGACTGAAAATTGGGTGACATAGAAAGGTAGCTATCTTACGGAAACGAAACGAGTTTGAAAAATAGCGAAAAAAAACGAATAACGCGAGTCTAGAACTCGAGATATCTTGATCTCGAGCGATGAATTCATCCACTGCGCCAACTATTCGACTGAAAATCGGATGACATAGAAAAGTAACAGCTATCTTACGGAAACGAAACGAGTTTCAAAAATAGCGAAAAAAAACGAAAGACGGGAGTCTAGAACTCGAGATATCTTGATCTCGAGCGATGAATTTATTCACTGCGCCAACCATTCGAATGAAAACTGGGTGATTTAGAAAGGTAGCTATCTTACGGAAACGAAACGAGTTTTAAAATCGCGAAAAAAAATACAAATGACGCGAGTCTAGAACTCGAGATATCTCGATCTCGAGCGATGAATTCATCCACTGCGCCAACTATTCGACTGAAAATTGGATGACATAGAAAGGTAACAGCTATCTTACGGAAACGAAACGAGTTTCAAAAATAGCGACAAAAAACGAAAGACGCGAGTCTAGAAATCGAGATATCTTGCTCTCGTGCGATTAATTTATCCACTGCGCGAACCATTCGACTGAAAATTGTGTGACATAGAAAGGTAGATATCTTACGAAACGAAACGAGTTTGAAAAAAAGCGAAAAAAAAAACGAACGACGCGTGTCTAGAACTCGAGATATCTTGATCTCGAGCGATGAATTTATCCACTCCGCCAACGATTCGACTGAAAATCGGGTGATTTAGAAAGGTAGCTATCTTACGGAATCGAAACGAGTTTGAAAAATAGTGAAAAAGAAATCGACTGACGCGAGTCTAGAACTCGAGATATATTGATTTCGAGCGAAGAATTTATCCACTACGCCATCCGTTCGACTAAAAATTTGGCTACTTAGAAAGTAATCTATCTTACGGAAAGGAAACGAGTTTAAAAAATAGTGGAAAAAAATCGAGTGACGCGAGTCTAGAACTGGAGATCTCTTGATCTCGATCGATGAATTTATCCACTGCGCCAACCATTCGACTGAAAATTGAGTGACATAGAAAGGTAGCTATCTTACAGAAACGAAACGAGTTTGAAAAATAGCGAAAAAAAAACGAATGACGCGAGTCTAGAATTCGAGATATCTTGATCTCGAGCGATGAATTTATCCACTGCGCCAACCATTCGACTGAAAATTGGGTGACATAGAAAGGTAGCTATCCTACAGAAACGAAACGAGTTTGAAAAAAGCAGTCAAAAAAAAATCGACTGACGCGAGTCTAGAATTCGAGATATCTTGATCTCGAGCGATGAATTTATCCACTGCGCCAACAATTCGACTGAAAATTGGGTTGACATAGAAAGGTAGCTATCTTACAGAAACGAAACGAGTTTGAAAAATAGCGAAAAAAAAAAATGACGCGAGTCTAGAACTCGAGATATCTTGATCTCGAGCTATGAATTTATCCACTCCGCCAACGATTCGACTGAGAATTGGTTGATTTAGAAAGGTAGCTATCTTACGGAAACGAAACGAGTTTGAGAAATAGTGAAAAAAAATCGTCTGACGCGAGTCTAGAACACGAGATATCTTGATCTCGAGCGATTAATCTATCGACTGCGCCAACCCTTCGACTGAAAATTGGGTGACATAGAAAGGTAGCTATCTTACGGAAACGAAACGAGTTTGAAAAATAGCGAAAAAAAACGAATGACGAAGTCTAGAACACGAGATATCTTGATCTCGAGCGATGAATTTATCCACTTCGCCAACGATTCGACTGAAAATCGGGTGATTAAGAAAGGTAGCTATCTTACGGAAACGAAACGAGTTTGAAAAAAATAGCGAAAAAAAAAACGATTGACGCGAGTCTAGAACTCGAGATATCTTGATCTCGAGCGATGAATTCATCCACTGCGCCAACTATTCGACTGAAAATCGGATGACATAGAAAGGTAACAGCTATCTTACGGAAACAAAAACGAGTTTCAAAAATAGCGAAAAAAAAACGAAAGACGCGAGTCTAGAACTCGAGATATCTTGATCTCGCGCGATGAATTTATCCACTGCGCCAACCATTCGACTGAAAACTGGGTGATTTAGAAAGGTAGCTATCTTACGGAAACGAAACGAGTTTAAAAATCGCGAAAAAAAAAACAAATGACGCGAGTCTAGAACTCGAGATATCTTGATCTGGAGCGATGAATTCATCCACTGCGCCAACTATTCGACTGAAAATTGGATGACATAGAAAGGTAACAGCTATCTTACGGAAACGAAACGAGTTTCAAAAATAGCGAAAAAAAACGAAAGACGCGAGTCTAGAACTCGAGATATCTTGATCTCGAGCGATGAATTTATCCACTGCGCCAACTATTCGACTGAAAATCGGATGACATAGAAAGGTAACAGCTATCTTACGGAAACGAAACGAGTTTGAAAAATAGCGAAAAAAAACGATTGACGCGAGTCTAGAACTCGAGAAATCTTGATCTCGAGCGATGAATTTATCCACTCCGCCAACGATTCGACTGAAAATTGGGTGATTTAGAAAGGTAGCTATCTTACGGAAAGGAAACGAGTTTAAAAAATAGTGGAAAAAAATCGACTGACGCGAGTCTAGAACTCGAGATATCTTGATCTCGAGCGATGAATTTATTCACTGCGCCAACCATTCGAATGAAAACTGGGTGATTTAGAAAGGTAGCTATCTTACGGAAACGAAACGAGTTTTAAAATCGCGAAAAAAAATACAAATGACGCGAGTCTAGAACTCGAGATATCTCGATCTCGAGCGATGAATTCATCCACTGCGCCAACTATTCGACTGAAAATTGGATGACATAGAAAGGTAACAGCTATCTTACGGAAACGAAATGAGTTTCAAAAATAGCGACAAAAAACGAAAGACGCGAGTCTAGAAATCGAAATATCTTGCTCTCGTGCGATTAATTTATCCACTGCGCGAACCATTCGACTGAAAATTGTGTGACATAGAAAGGTAGATATCTTACGAAACGAAACGAGTTTGAAAAATAGCGAAAAAAAAACGAACGACGCGTGTCTAGAACTCGAGATATCTTGATCTCGAGTGATGAATTTATCCACTCCGCCAACCATTCAAATGAAAATTGGGTGATTTAGAAAGGTAGCTATCTTACGGAATCGAAACGAGTTTGAGATATAGTGGAAAAAATTCGACTTACGCGAGCCCAGAACTCGAGATATCTTGATCTCGAGCGATGAATTTATCCACTCCGCCAACGATTCGACTGAAAATCGGGTGATTTAGAAAGGTAGCTATCTTACGGAATCGAAACGAGTTTGAAAAATAGTGAAAAAGAAATCGACTGACGCGAGTCTAGAACTCGAGATATATTGATTTCGAGCGAAGAATTTATCCACTACGCCATCCGTTCGACTAAAAATTTGGCAACTTAGAAAGTAATCTATCTTACGGAAAGGAAACGAGTTTAAAAAATAGTGGAAAAAAATCGAGTGACGCGAGTCTAGAACTGGAGATCTCTTGATCTCGATCGATGAATTTATCCACTGCGCCAACCATTCGACTGAAAATTGAGTGACATAGAAAGGTAGCTATCTTACAGAAACGAAACGAGTTTGAAAAATAGCGAAAAAAAAACGAATGACGCGAGTCTAGAATTCGAGATATCTTGATCTCGAGCGATGAATTTATCCACTGCGCCAACCATTCGACTGAAAATTGGGTGACATAGAAAGGTAGCTATCCTACAGAAACGAAACGAGTTTGAAAAACAGTCAAAAACAAATCGACTGACGCGAGTCTAGAATTCGAGATATCTTGATCTCGAGCGATGAATTTATCCACTGCACCAACAATAAGACTGAAAATTGGTTGACATAGAAAGGTAGCTATCTTACAGAAACGAAACGAGTTTGAAAAATAGCGAAAAAAAAATGACGCGAGTCTAGAACTCGAGATATCTTGATCTCGAGCTATGAATTTATCCACTCCGCCAACGATTCGACTGAGAATTGGTTGATTTAGAAAGGTAGCTATCTTACGGAAACGAAACGAGTTTGAGAAATAGTGAAAAAAAATCGTCTGACGCGAGTCTAGAACACGAGATATCTTGATCTCGAGCGATTAATCTATCGACTGCGCCAACCCTTCGACTGAAGATTGGGTGACATAGAAAGGTAGCTATCTTACGGAAACGAAACGAGTTTGAAAAATAGCGAAAAAAAACGAATGACGAAGTCTAGAACACGAGATATCTTGATCTCGAGCGATGAATTTATCCACTTCGCCAACGATTCGACTGAAAATCGGGTGATTAAGAAAGGTAGCTATCTTACGGAAACGAAACGAGTTTGAAAAATAGCGAAAAAAAACGATTGACGCGAGTCTAGAACTCGAGATATCTTGATCTCGAGCGATGAATTCATCCACTGCGCCAACTATTCGACTGAAAATCGGATGACATAGAAAGGTAACAGCTATCTTACGGAAACAAAACGAGTTTCAAAAATAGCGAAAAAAACGAAAGACGCGAGTCTAGAACTCGAGATATCTTGATCTCGCGCGATTAATTTATCCACTGCGCCAACCATTCGACTGAAAACTGGGTGATTTAGAAAGGTAGCTATCTTACGGAAACGAAACGAGTTTAAAAATCGCGAAAAAAAAACAAATGACGCGAGTCTAGAACTCGAGATATCTTGATCTGGAGCGATGAATTCATCCACTGCTCCAACTATTCGACTGAAAATTGGATGACATAGAAAGGTAACAGCTATCTTACGGAAACGAAACGAGTTTCAAAAATAGCGAAAAAAAACGAAAGACACGAGTCTAGAACTCGAGATATCTTGATCTCGAGCGATGAATTTATTCACTGCGCCAACCATTCGACTGAAAAATGGGTGATTTAGAAAGGTAGCTATCTTACGGAATCGAAACGAGTTTGAAAAATAGCGAAAACAAAAAGAATGACGCGAATCTAGAACTCGAGAAATCTTGATCTCGAGCGATGAATTTATCCACTCCGCCAACGATTCGACTGAAAATTGGGTGATTTAGAAAGGTAGCTATCTTACGGAAAGGAAACGAGTTTAAAAAATAGTGGAAAAAAATCGACTGACGCGAGTCTAGAACTCGAGATATCTTGATTTCGAGCGAAGAATTTTTCCACTGCACCAACCATTCGACAGAAAATTGGTTGATTTCGAAAGATAGCTATCTTACGGAAAGGAAACGAGTTTAAAAAATAGTGAAAAAGAAATCGACTGACGCAAGTCTAGAACTCGAGACATCTTGATCTCGAGCGATAAATTTTTCCACTGCACCAACCATTCTTCTGAAAATTGGGTGTCATAGAAAGCTAGCTATATTTCGGAAACGAAACGAGTTTGAAAAATAGCGAAAACAAAAAGAATGACGCGAATCTAGAACTCGAGAAATCTTGATCTCGAGCGATGAATTTATCCACTCCGCCAACGATTCGACTGAAAATTGGGTGATTTAGAAATGTAGCTATCTTACGGAAACGAAACGAGTTTGAAAAATAGCGAAAAAAAAACGAATGACGAAGTCTAGAACAAGGGATATCTTGATCTCGAGCGATGAATTTATCAACTTCGCCAACGATTCGACTGAAAATTGGGTGATTTAGAAAGGTAGCTATCTTACGGAATCGAAACGAGTTTGAGATATAGTGGAAAAAATTCGACTGACGCGAGTCCAGAACTCGAGATATCTTGATCTCGAGCGATGAATTTATCCACTCCGCCAACGATTCGACTGAAAATCGGGTGATTTAGAAAGGTAGCTATCTTACGGAATCGAAACGAGTTTGAAAAATAGTGAAAAATAAATCGACTGACGCGAGTCTAGACCTCGAGATATCTTGATCTCGAGCGATGAATTTATCCACTCCGCCAACGATTCGACTGAAAATTGGGTGATTTAGAAAGGTAGCTATCTTACGGAAACGAAACGAGTTTGAAAAAATAGCGAAAAAAAAAAAACGAATGACGCGAGTCTAGAACAAGAGATATCTTGATCTCGAGCGATGAATTTATCCACTTCGCCAACCATTCGACTGAAAAATTGGGTGATTTAGAAAGGTAGCTATCTTACGGAAACGAAACGAGTTTGAAAAATAGCGAAAAAAAAACGAATGACGCGAGTCTAGAACTCGAGATATCTTGATCTCGAGCGATGAATTTATCCACTGCGCCAACCATTCGACTGAATATTGGGTGACATACTAAGGTAGCTGCTATCTTACGGAAACAAAACGAGTTTTAAAAATAGCGAAAAAAAAACGAATGACGCGAGTCTAGAACTCGAGATATCTTGATCTCGAGCGATGAATTTATCCACTGCGCCAACCATTCGACTGAATATTGGGTGATTTTACTAAGGTAGCTATCTTACGGAAACAAAACGAGTTTGAAAAATAGCGAAAAAAAAAACGAATGACGCAAGTCTAGATCTCGAGATATCTTGATCTCGAGCGATGAATTTATCTACTTCGCCAACGATTCGACTGATAATTGGGTGATTTAGAAAGGTAGCTATATTACGGAAACGAAACGAGTTTGAAAAATAGCGAAAAAAACGAATGACGCGAGTCTAGAACTCGAGATATCTTGATCTCGAGCGATGAATTCATTCACTTCGCCAACGTTTCGACCGAAAATCGGGTGATTTACAAAGGTAGCTATCTTACGGAAAAGAAACGAGTTTGAAAAATAGCGAAAACAAAACGAATGACGCGAGTCTAGAACTCGAGATATCTTGATCTCGAGCGATGAATTTATCCACTGCGCCAACCGATTCGACTGAAAATCGGGTGACATTTAGAAAGGTAGCAGCTATCTTACGGAAACGAAACGAGTTTGAAAAATAGCGAAAAAAAAACGAATGACGCGAGTCTAGAACTCGAGATATCTTGATCTCGAGCGATGAATTTATCCACTGCGCCAACCATTCGACTGAAAATTGGGTGATTTAGAAAGGTAGCTATCTTACGGAAACGAAACGAGTTTAAAAAATAGCGAAAAAAAAAATACGAATGACGCGAGTCTAGAACTCGAGATATCTTGATCTCGAGCGATGAATTTATCCACTGCGCCAACTATTCGACTGAAAATTGGGTGACATAGAAAGGTAACAGCTATCTTACGGAAACGAAACGAGTTTCAAAAAATAGCGAAAAAAAAACGAAAGACGCGAGTCTAGAACTCGAGATATCTTGATCTCGAGCGATGAATTTATCCACTGCGCCAACCATTCGACTGAAAATTGGGTGACATAGAGAAAGGTAGCTATCTTACGGAAACGAAACGAGTTTGAAAAATAGCGAAAAAAAAAAAAACGAATGACGCGAGTCTAGAACTCGAGATATCTTGATCTCGAGCGATGATTTTATCCACTCCGCCAACGATTCGACTGAAAATTGGGTGATTTAGAAAGGTAGCTATCTTACGGAAACGAAACGAGTTTGAAAAAATAGCGGAAAAAAAAAAAAATGACGCGAGTCTAGAACTCGAGATATCTTAATCTCGAGTTATGAATTTATCCACTCCGCCAATGATTCGACTGGAAATTGGGTGATTTAGAAAGGTAGCTATCTTACGGAAACGAAACGAGTTTGAAAAATAGTGAAAAAAAACGAATGACGCGAGTCTAGAACTCGAGATATCTTGATCTCGAGCGATGAATTTATCCACTCCGCCAACGATTCGACTGAAAATTGGGTGATTTAGAAAGGTAGCTATCTTACGGAAACGAAACGAGTTTGAAAAATAGCGAAAAAAAAAAAAAATGACGCGAGAAGTCTAGAACAAGAGATATCTTGATCTCGAGCGATGAATTTATCCACTTCGCCAACGATTCGACTGATAATTGGGTGATTTAGAAAGGTAGCTATCTTACGGAAACGAAACGAGTTTGAAAAATAGCGAAAAAACGAATGACGCGAGTCTAGAACTCGAGATATCTTGATCTCGAGCGATGAATTTATCCACTGCGCCAACCATTCGACTGAAAATTGGGTGACATTTAGAAAGGTAGCTATCTTACGGAAACGAAACGAGTTTGAAAAAATAGCGAAAAAAAAAAGAAATGACGCGAGTCTAGAACTCGAGATATCTTGATCTCGAGCGATGAATTTATCCACTGCGCCAACCATTCGACTGAAAAAAGGGTGATTTAGAAAGGTAGCTATCTTACGGAAATGAAACGAGTTTGAAAAATAGCGAAAAAAAAACGAATGACGAAGTCTAGAACAAGGGATATCTTGATCTCGAGCGATGAATTTATCAACTTCGCCAACGATTCCACTGAAAATTGGGTGATTTAGAACGATAGCTATCTTACGAAAACGAAACGAGTTTGAAAAATAGCGGAAAAAAACGAATGACGCGAGTCTAGAACTCGAGATATCTTGACCTCGAGCGATGAATTTATCCACTGCGCCAACCATTCGACTGAAAATTGGGTGACATTGAAAGGTAGCTATCTTACGGAAACGAAACGAGTTTGAAAAATAGCGAAAAAAAAAGAATGACGCGAGTCTAGAACTCGAGATATCTTGATCTCGAGCGATGAATTTATCCACTGCGCCAACCATTCGACTGAAAAAAGGGTGATTTAGAAAGGTAGCTATCTTACGGAAACGAAACGAGTTTGAAAAATAGCGAAAAAAAAACGAATGACGCAAGTCTAGAACACGAGATATCTTGATCTCGAGCGATGAATTTATCCACTTCGCCAACGATTCGACTGAAAATCGGGTGATTTAGAAAGGTAGCTATCTTACGAAAACGAAACGAGTTTGAAAAAAAGCGAAAAAAAAATCGAATGACGCGAGCCTAGAACTCGAGATATCTTGACCTCGAGCGATGAAATTATCCACTGCGCCAACCATTCGACTGAAAACTGGGTGATTTAGAAAGGTAGCTATCTTACGGAAACGAAACGACTTTGAAAAATAGCGAAAAAAAACGAATAACGCGAGTCTAGAACTCGAGATATCTTGATCTCGAGCGATGAATTCATCCACTGCGCCAACTATTCGACTGAAAATCGGATGACATAGAAAAGTAACAGCTATCTTACGGAAACGAAACGAGTTTCAAAAATAGCGAAAAAAAACGAAAGACGCGAGTCTAGAACTCGAGATATCTTGATCTCGAGCGATGAATTTATTCACTGCGCCAACCATTCGACTGAAAACTGGGTGATTTAGAAAGGTAGCTATCTTACGGAAACGAAACGAGTTTTAAAATCGCGAAAAAAAATACAAATGACGCGAGTCTAGAACTCGAGATATCTCGATCTCGAGCGATGAATTCATCCACTGCGCCAACTATTCGACTGAAAATTGGATGACATAGAAAGGTAACAGCTATCTTACGGAAACGAAACGAGTTTCAAAAATAGCGAAAAAAAACGAAAGACGCGAGTCTAGAAATCGAGATATCTTGCTCTCGTGCGATTAATTTATCCACTGCGCGAACCATTCGACTGAAAATTGTGTGACATAGAAAGGTAGATATCTTACGAAACGAAACGAGTTTGAAAAATAGCGAAAAAAAAAAACGAACGACGCGTGTCTAGAACTCGAGATATCTTGATCTCGAGTGATGAATTTATCCACTCCGCCAACCATTCAAATGAAAATTGGGTGATTTAGAAAGGTAGCTATCTTACGGAATCGAAACGAGTTTGAGATATAGTGGAAAAAATTCGACTGACGCGAGTCCAGAACTCGAGATATCTTGATCTCGAGCGATGAATTTATCCACTCCGCCAACGATTCGACTGAAAATCGGGTGATTTAGAAAGGTAGCTATCTTACGGAATCGAAACGAGTTTGAAAAATAGTGAAAAAGAAATCGACTGACGTGAGTCTAGAACTCGAGAAATCTTGATCTCGAGCGATGAATTTATCCACTCCGCCAACGATTCGACTGAAAATTGGGTGATTTAGAAAGGTAGCTATCTTACGGAAACGAAACGAGTTTGAAAAATAGCGAAAAAAAAACGAATGACGAAGTCTAGAACAAGGGATATCTTGATCTCGAGCGATGAATTTATCAACTTCGCCAACCATTCGACTGAAAATTGGGTGATTTAGAAAGGTAGCTATCTTACGAAAACGAAACGAGTTTGAAAAATAGCGGAAAAAAACGAATGACGCGAGTCTAGAACTCGAGATATCTTGACCTCGAGCGATGAATTTATCCACTGCGCCAACCATTCGACTGAAAATTGGGTGACATTGAAAGGTAGCTATCTTACGGAAACGAAACGAGTTTGAAAAATAGCCAAAAAAAACGAATGACGCGAGTCTAGAACTCGAGATATCTTGATCTCGAGCGATGAATTTATCCACTGCGCCAACCATTCGACTGAAAAAAGGGTGATTTAGAAAGGTAGCTATCTTACGGAAACGAAACGAGTTTGAAAAATAGCGAAAAAAAAACGAATGACGCAAGTCTAGAACACGAGATATCTTGATCTCGAGCGATGAATTTATCCACTTCGCCAACGATTCGACTGAAAATCGGGTGATTTAGAAAGGTAGCTATCTTACAGAAACGAAACGACTTTGAAGAAAAGCGAAAAATATCGAATGACGCGAGCCTAGAACTCGAGATATCTTGACCTCGAGCGATGAATTTATCCACTTCGCCAACGATTCGACTGAAAACTGGGTGATTTAGAAAGGTAGCTATCTTACGGAAACGAAACGAGTTTGAAAAATAGCGAAAAAAAACGAATGACGAAGTCTAGAACACGAGATATCTTGATCTCGAGCGATGAATTTATCCACTTCGCCAACGATTCGACTGAAAATCGGGTGATTTAGAAAGGTAGCTATCTTACGAAAACGAAACAAGTTTGAAAAATAGCGAAAAAAACGAATGACGCGAGTCTAGAACTCGAGATATCTTGACCTCGAGCGATGAAATTATCCACTGCGCCAACCATTCGACTGAAAATTCGGTGACATAGAAAGGTAGCTATCTTACGGAAACGAAACGAGTTTGAAAAATAGCGAAAAAAAACGAATAACGCGAGTCTAGAACTCGAGATATCTTGATCTCGAGCGATGAATTCATCCACTGCGCCAACTATTCGACTGAAAATCGGATGACATAGAAAAGTAACAGCTATCTTACGGAAACGAAACGAGTTTCAAAAATAGCGAAAAAAAACGAAAGACGCGAGTCTAGAACTCGAGATATCTTGATCTCGAGCGATGAATTTATTCACTGCGCCAACCATTCGATTGAAAACTGGGTGATTTAGAAAGGTAGCTATCTTACGGAAACGAAACGTGTTTTAAATTCGCGAAAAAAAATACAAATGACGCGAGTCTAGAACTCGAGATATCTCGATCTCGAGCGATGAATTCATCCACTGCGCCAACTATTCGACTGAAAATTGGATGACATAGAAAGGTAACAGCTATCTTACGGAAACGAAACGAGTTTCAAAAATAGCGAAAAAAAACGAAAGACGCGAGTCTAGAAATCGAGATATCTTGCTCTCGTGCGATTAATTTATCCACTGCGCGAACCATTCGACTGAAAATTGTGTGACATAGAAAGGTAGATATCTTACGAAACGAAACGAGTTTGAAAAATAGCGAAAAAAAAACGAACGACGCGTGTCTAGAACTCGAGATATCTTGATCTCGAGTGATGAATTTATCCACTCCGCCAATCATTCAAATGAAAATTGGGTGATTTAGAAAGGTAGCTATCTTACGGAATCGAAACGAGTTTGAGATATAGTGGAAAAAATTCGACTGACGCGAGTCCAGAACTCGAGATATCTTGATCTCGAGCGATGAATTTATCCACTCCGCCAACGATTCGACTGAAAATCGGGTGATTTAGAAAGGTAGCTATCTTACGGAATCGAAACGAGTTTGAAAAATAGTGAAAAAGAAATCGACTGACGCGAGTCTAGAACTCGAGATATATTGATTTCGAGCGAAGAATTTATCCACTACGCCATCCGTTCGACTAAAAATTTGGCAACTTAGAAAGTAATCTATCTTACGGAAAGGAAACGAGTTTAAAAAATAGTGGAAAAAAATCGAGTGACGCGAGTCTAGAACTGGAGATCTCTTGATCTCGATCGATGAATTTATCCACTGCGCCAACCATTCGACTGAAAATTGGTTGACATAGAAAGGTAGCTATCTTACAGAAACGAAACGAGTTTGAAAAATGGCGAAAAAAAAAAAATGACGCGAGTCTAGAACTCGAGATATCTTGATCTCGAGCTATGAATTTATCCACTCCGCCAACGATTCGACTGAGAATTGGTTGATTTAGAAAGGTAGCTATCTTACGGAAACGAAACGAGTTTGAGAAATAGTGAAAAAAAATCGTCTGACGCGAGTCTAGAACACGAGATATCTTGATCTCGAGCGATTAATCTATCGACTGCGCCAACCCTTCGACTGAAAATTGGGTGACATAGAAAGGTAGCTATCTTACGGAAACGAAACGAGTTTGAAAAATAGCGAAAAAAAACGAATGACGAAGTCTAGAACACGAGATATCTTGATCTCGAGCGATGAATTTATCCACTTCGTTAACGATTCGACTGAAAATCGGGTGATTAAGAAAGGTAGCTATCTTACGGAAACGAAACGAGTTTGAAAAATAGCGAAAAAAAACGATTGACGCGAGTCTAGAACTCGAGATATCTTGATCTCGAGCGATGAATTCATCCACTGCGCCAACTATTCGACTGAAAATCGGATGACATAGAAAGGTAACAGCTATCTTACGGAAACAAAACGAGTTTCAAAAATAGCGAAAAAAACGAAAGACGCGAGTCTAGAACTCGAGATATCTTGATCTCGCGCGATGAATTTATCCACTGCGCCAACCATTCGACTGAAAACTGGGTGATTTAGAAAGGTAGCTATCTTACGGAAACGAAACGAGTTTAAAAATCGCGAAAAAAAAACAAATGACGCGAGTCTAGAACTCGAGATATCTTGATCTGGAGCGATGAATTCATCCACTGCGCCAACTATTCGACTGAAAATTGGATGACATAGAAAGGTAACAGCTATCTTACGGAAACGAAACGAGTTTCAAAAATAGCGAAAAAAAACGAAAGACGCGAGTCTAGAACTCGAGATATCTTGATCTCGAGCGATGAATTTATCCACTGCGCCAACCATTCGACTGAAAATTGGGTGATTTAGAAAGGTAGCTATCTTACGGAATTGAAACGAGTTTGAAAAATAGCGAAAACACAAAGAATGACGCGAATCTAGAACTCTAGAAATCTTGATCTCGAGCGATGAATTTATCCACTCCGCCAACGATTCGACTGAAAATTGGGTGATTTAGAAAGGTAGCTATCTTACGGAAAGGAAACGAGTTTAAAAAATAGTGGAAAAAAATGGACTGACGCGAGTCTAGAACTCGAGATATCTTGATTTCGAGCGAAGAATTTTTCCACTGCACCAACCATTCGACAGAAAATTGGTTGATTTCGAAAGATAGCTATCTTACGGAAAGGAAACGAGTTTAAAAAATAGTGAAAAAGAAATCGACTGACGCGAGTCTAGAACTCGAGACATCTTGATCTCGAGCGATAAATTTTTCCACTGCACCAACCATTCTTCTGAAAATTGGGTGTTATAGAAAGCTAGCTATATTTCGGAAACGAAACGAGTTTGAAAAATAGCGAAAACAAAAAGAATGACGCGAATCTAGAACTCGAGAAATCTTGATCTCGAGCGATGAATTTATCCACTCCGCCAACGATTCGACTGAAAATTGGGTGATTTAGAAAGGTAGCTATCTTACGGAAAGGAAACGAGTTTAAAAAATAGTGGAAAAAAATCGACTGACGCGAGTCTAGAACTCGAGATATCTTGATTTCGAGCGAAGAATTTTTCCACTACGCCATTCATTCGACTGAAAATTGGATGACATAGAAAGGTAACAGCTATCTTACGGAAACAAAACGAGTTTCAAAAATAGCGAAAAAAACGAAAGACGCGAGTCTAGAACTCGAGATATCTTGATCTCGCGCGATGAATTTATCCACTCCGCCAACGATTCGACTGAAAATTGGGTGATTTAGAAAGGTAGCTATCTTACGGAAAGGAAACGAGTTTAAAAAATAGTGGAAAAAAATCGACTGACGCGAGTCTAGAACTCGAGATATCTTGATCTCGAGTGATGAATTTATCCACTCCGCCAACCATTCAAATGAAAATTGGGTGATTTAGAAAGGTAGCTATCTTACGGAATCGAAACGAGTTTGAGATATAGTGGAAAAAATTCGACTGACGCGAGTCCAGAACTCGAGATATCTTGATCTCGAGCGATGAATTTATCCACTCCGCCAACGATTCGACTGAAAATCGGGTGATTTAGAAAGGTAGCTATCTTACGGAATCGAAACGAGTTTGAAAAATAGTGAAAAAGAAATCGACTGACGTGAGTCTAGAACTCGAGAAATCTTGATCTCGAGCGATGAATTTATCCACTCCGCCAACGATTCGACTGAAAATTGGGTGATTTAGAAAGGTAGCTATCTTACGGAAACGAAACGAGTTTGAAAAATAGCGAAAAAAAAACGAATGACGAAGTCTAGAACAAGGGATATCTTGATCTCGAGCGATGAATTTATCAACTTCGCCAACGATTCGACTGAAAATTGGGTGATTTAGAAAGGTAGCTATCTTACGAAAACGAAACGAGTTTGAAAAATAGCGGAAAAAAACGAATGACGCGAGTCTAGAACTCGAGATATCTTGACCTCGAGCGATGAATTTATCCACTGCGCCAACCATTCGACTGAAAATTGGGTGACATTGAAAGGTAGCTATCTTACGGAAACGAAACGAGTTTGAAAAATAGCCAAAAAAAACGAATGACACGAGTCTAGAACTCGAGATATCTTGATCTCGAGCGATGAATTTATCCACTGCGCCAACCATTCGACTGAAAAAAGGGTGATTTAGAAAGGTAGCTATCTTACGGAAATGAAACGAGTTTGAAAAATAGCGAAAAAAAAACGAATGACGCAAGTCTAGAACACGAGATATCTTGATCTCGAGCGATGAATTTATCCACTTCGCCAACGATTCAACTGAAAATTGGGTGATTTAGAAAGGTAGCTATCTTACAGAAACGAAACGACTTTGAAGAAAAGCGAAAAATATCGAATGACGCGAGCCTAGAACTCGAGATATCTTGACCTCGAGCGTTGAATTTATCCACTTCGCCAACGATTCGACTGAAAACTGGGTGATTTAGAAAGGTAGCTATCTTACGGAAACGAAACGAGTTTGAAAAATAGCGAAAAAAAACGAATGACGAAGTCTAGAACACGAGATATCTTGATCTCGAGCGATGAATTTATCCACTTCGCCAACGATTCGACTGAAAATCGGGTGATTTAGAAAGGTAGCTATCTTACGAAAACGAAACAAGTTTGAAAAATAGCGAAAAAAACGAATGACGCGAGTCTAGAACTCGAGATATCTTGACCTCGAGCGATGAAATTATCCACTGCGCCAACCATTCGACTGAAAATTCGGTGACATAGAAAGGTAGCTATCTTACGGAAACGAAACGAGTTTGAAAAAATAGCGAAAAAAAACCAATAACGCGAGTCTAGAACTCGAGATATCTTGATCTCGAGCGATGAATTCATCCACTGCGCCAACTATTCGACTGAAAATCGGATGACATAGAAAAGTAACAGCTATCTTACGGAAACGAAACGAGTTTCAAAAATAGCGAAAAAAAAACGAAAGACGCGAGTCTAGAACTCGAGATATCTTGATCTCGAGCGATGAATTTATTCACTGCGCCAACCATTCGATTGAAAACTGGGTGACATAGAAAGGTAGCTATCTTTCGGAAACGAAACGAGTTTGAAAAATAGCGAAAAAAACGAATGACGCGAGTCTAGAACTCGAGATATCTTGATCTCAAGCGATGAATTTATCCACTCCGCCAACCATTCGACTGAAAATTGGTTGATTTGGAGAGGTAGCTATGTTACGGAATCGAAACGAGTTTGAAAAACAGTGAAAAAGAAATCGACTGACGTAAGTCTAGAACTCGAGATATCTTGATCTCGAGCGGTGAATTTACCCACTCCGCCAACGATTCGACTCAAAATTCGGTGATTTAGAAAGACAGCTATCTTACGGAAACGAAACGAGTTTGAGAAATAGTGGAAAAAAATCGACTGACGCGAGTCTAGAAATCGAGATATCTTGCTCTCGTGCGATTAATTTATCCACCGCGCGAACCATTCGACTGAAAATTGTGTGACATAGAAAGGTAGCTATGTTACGGAATCGAAACGAGTTTGAAAAACAGTGAAAAAGAAATCGACTGACGTAAGTCTAGAACTCGAGATATCTTGATCTCGAGTGATGAATTTATCCACTCCACCAACGATTCGACTGAAAATTGGGTGATTTAGAAAGGTAGCTATCTTACGGAATCGAAACGAGTTTGAGATATAGTGGAAAAAATTCGACTGACGCGAGTCCAGAACTCGAGATATCTTGATCTCGAGCGATGAATTTATCCACTCCGCGAACGATTCGACTGAAAATTGGTTGATTTAAAAAGGTAGCTATCTTACAGAAACGAAACGAGTTTGAAAAAAAGCGAAAAATAACGAATGACCCGAGTCTAGAACTCGAGATATCCTGACCTCGAGCGATGAATTTATCCACTGCGCCAACCATTCGACTGAAAACTGGGTGATTTAGAAAGGTAGCTATCTTACCGAAACGAAACGAGTTTGAAAAATAGCGAAAAAAAAACGAATGACACAAGTCTAGAACACGAGATATCTTGATCTCGAGCGATGAATTTATCCACTTCCTACGGAAACAAAACGAGTTTGAAAAATAGCGAAAAAAAAACGAATGACGCAAGTCTAGAACACGAGATATCTTGATCTCGAGCGATGAATTTATCCACTTCGCCAACGATTCGACTGAAAATTGGGTGATTTAGAAAGGTAGCTATCTTACGGAAACGAAACGAGTTTGAAAAATAGCGAAAAAAACGAATGACGCGAGTCTAGAACTCAAGATATCTTGACCTCGAGCGACGAATTTATCCACTACGCCATCCTTTCGACTGAAAATTTGGTAATTTAGAAAGTAATCTATCTTACGGAAACGAAACTCGTTTGAGAAATAGAGGAAAAAAATCGACTGACGCGAGTCTAGAACTCGAGATATCTTGATCCCGAGCGATGAATTTATCCACTGCGCCAACCATTCGACTGAAAATTGGGTGACATAGAAAGGTAGCTATCTTACGGAAACGAAGCGAGTTCGAAAAATAGCGAAAAAATGAATGAATGACGCGAGTCTAGAACTCGAGATATCTTGATCTCGAGCGATGAATTTATCCACTCCGCCAACGATTCGACTGAATATTGGGTGACATAGAAAGGTAGCAGCTATCATACGGAAACGAAACGAGTTTAAAAAATAGCGAAAAAGAAACGAATGACGCGAGTCTAGAACTCGAGATATCTTGATCTCGAGCGATGAATTTATCCACTGCGCCAACCATTCCACTGAAAATTGGGTGACATAGAAAGGTAGCTATCTTACGGAAACGAAGCGAGTTCGAAAAATAGCGGAAAAATGAATGAATGACGCGAGTCTAGAACTCGAGATATCTTGATCTCGAGCGATGAATTTATCCACTCCGCCAACCATTCGACTGAAAATTGGTTGATTTGGAGAGGTAGCTATGTTACGGAATCGAAACGAGTTTGAAAAACAGTGAAAAAGAAATCGACTGACGCGAGTCTAGAACTCGAGATATCTTGATCTCGAGCGATGAATTTACCCACTCCGCCAACGATTCGACTCAAAATTCGGTGATTTAGAAAGACAGCTATCTTACGGAAACGAAACGAGTTTGAGAAATAGTGGAAAAAAATCGACTGACGCGAGTCTAGAAATCGAGATATCTTGCTCTCGTGCGATTAATTTATCCACCGCGCGAACCATTCGACTGAAAATTGTGTGACATAGAAAGGTAGATATCTTACGAAACGAAACGAGTTTGAAAAATAGCGAAAAAAAAACGAATGACGCGTGTCTAGAACTCGAGATATCTTGATCTCGAGTGATGAATTTATCCACTCCACCAACGATTCGACTGAAAATTGGGTGATTTAGAAAGGTAGCTATCTTACGGAATCGAAACGAGTTTGAGATATAGTGGAAAAAATTCGACTGACGCGAGTCCTGAACTCGAGATATCTTGATCTCGAGCGATGAATTTATCCACTCCGCCAACGATTCGACTGAATATTGGGTGACATAGAAAGGTAGCAGCTATCTTGCGGAAACGAAACGAGTTTGAAAAATAGCGAAAAAGAAACGAATGACGCGAGTCTAGAACTCGAGATATCTTGATCTCGAGCGATGAATTTATCCACTGCGCCAACCATTCGACTGAAAATTGGGTGATTTAGAAAGGTTGCTATCTTGCGGAAACGAAACGAGTTTGAAAAATAGCGAAGAAAACGAATGACGCGAGTCTAGAACTCAAGATATCTTGACCTCGAGCGAAGAATTTATCCACTTCGCCAACGATTCGACTGAAAATTGGATGACATTTAGAAAGTTAGCTATCTTACAGAAACGAAACGAGTTTGAAAAAAAGCGAAAAATAACGAATGACGCGAGTCTAGAACTCGAGATATCTTGATCTCGAACGATGAATTTATCCACTGCGCCAACCATTCGACTGAAAACTGGGTGATTTAGAAAGGTAGCTATCTTACGGAAACGAAACGAGTTTGAAAAATAGCGAAAAAAAAAACGAAGACGCGAGTCTAGAACTCGAGATATCTTGATCTCGAGCGATGAATTCATCCACTTCGCCAACGATTCGACTGAAAATTGGATGACATAGAAAGGTAACAGCTATTATCCGAAACGAAACGAGTTCTAATAATAGCGAAAAAAAAAACGAAAGACGCGAGTCTAGAACTCGAGATATCTTGATCTCGAGCGATGAATTTATCCACTGCACCAACCATTCGACTGAAAACTGGGTGATTTAGAAAGGTAGCTATCTTACGGAAACGAAACGAGTTTAAAAAATCGCGAAAAAAAAACAAATGACGCGAGTCTAGAACTCGAGATATCTTGATCTCGAGCGATGAATTCATCCACTGCCCCAACTATTCGACTGAAAATTGGATGACATAGAAAGGTAGCAGATATCTTACGGAAACGAAACGAGTTTCAAAAATAGCGAAAAAAACGAAAGACGCGAGTCTAGAACTCGAGATATCTTGATCTCAAGCGATGAATTTATCCAATACGTCATCCATTCGACTGAAAATTTGGCAATTTAGAAAGTAATCTATGTTACGGAAAGGAAACGAGTTTAAAAAATAGTGGAAAAAAATCGAGTGACGCGAGTCTAGAACTCGAGATATCTTGATTTGGAGCGATGAATTTATCCATTGCGCTAACAATTCGACTGAAAATTGGGTGATTTAGAAAGGTAGCTATCTTACGGAATCGAAACGAGTTTGAAAAGCAGTGAAAAAGAAATCGACTGACGCGAGTCTAGAACTCGAGATATCTTGATTTCGAGCGAAAAATTTATCCACTACGCCATCCTTTCGACTGCAAATTTGGTAATTTAGAAAGTAATCTATCTTACGGAAACGAAACGAGTTTGAGAAATAGTGGAAAAAAATCGACTGACGCGAGTCTAGAACTCGAGATATCTTGATCCCGAGCAATGAATTTATCCACTGCGCCAACCATTCGACTGAAAATTGGTTGACATAGAAAGGTAGCTATCTTGCGGATACGAAGCGAGTTCGAAAAAAAGCGAAAAAATAAATGAATGACGCGAGTCTAGAACTCGAGATATCTTGATCTCGAGCGACGAATTTATCCACTCCGCCAACGATTCGACTCAAAATTGTGTAATTTAGAAAGGTAGCTATCTTACGAAAACGAAACGAGTTTGAAAAATAGCGAAAATAACGAATGACGCGAGACTAGAACTCGAGATATCTTGACCTCGAGCGATGAATTTATCCACTGCGCCAACCATTCGACTAAAAATTGGGTGACATTGAAAGGTAGCTATCTTATGGAAACGAAACGAGTTTGAAAAATAGCGAAAAAAAACGAATGACACGAGTCTAGAACTCGAGATATCTTGATCTCGAGCGATGAATTTATCAATCCGCCAACGATTCGACTGAAAATTAGTTGATTTAGAAAGGTAGCTATCTTACGGAAACGAAACGAGTTTGAAAAATAGCGAAATAGAAACGAAAGACGCGAGTCTAGAACTCGAGATATCTTGATCTCGAGCGATGAATTTATCCACTGCGCCAACCATTCGACTGAAAATTGGGTGATTTAGAAAGGTTGCTATCTTGCGGAAACGAAACGAGTTTGAAAAATAGCGAAGAAAACGAATGACGCGAGTCTAGAACTCAAGATATCTTGACCTCGAGCGAAGAATTTATCCACTTCGCCAACGATTCGACTGAAAAATTGGATGACATTTAGAAAGTTTGCTATCTTACAGAAACGAAACGAGTTTGAAAAAAAGCGAAAAATAACGAATGACGCGAGTCTAGAACTCGAGATATCTTGATCTCGAACGATGAATTTATCCACTGCGCCAACCATTCGACTGAAAACTGGGTGATTTAGAAAGGTAACAGCTATCTTACGGAAACGAAACGAGTTTGAAAAATAGCGAAAAAAAAAACGAAGACGCGAGTCTAGAACTCGAGATATCTTGATCTCGAGCGATGAATTCATCCACTTCGCCAACGATTTGACTGAAAATTGGATGACATAGAAAGGTAACAGCTATTATCCGAAACGAAACGAGTTCTAATAATAGCGAAAAAAAACGAAAGACGCGAGTCTAGAACTCGAGATATCTTGATCTCGAGCGATGAATTTATCCACTGCACCAACCATTCGACTGAAAACTGGGTGATTTAGAAAGGTAGCTATCTTACGGAAACGAAACGAGTTTAAAAAATCGCGAAAAAAAAAACAAATGACGCGAGTCTAGAACTCGAGATATCTTGATCTCGAGCGATGAATTCATCCACTGCCCCAACTATTCGACTGAAAATTGGATGACATAGAAAAGTAACAGCTATCTTACTGAAACGAAACGAGTTTCAAAAATTGCGAAAAAAAACGAAAGACGCGAGTCTAGAACTCGAGATATCTTGATCTCGAGCGATGAATTTATCCACTGCGCCAACCATTCGACTGAAAACTGGGTGATTTAGAAAGGTAGCTATCTTACGGAAACGAAACGAGTTTAAAAAATCGCGAAAAAAAACAAATGACGCGAGTCTAGAACTCGAGATATCTTGATCTCGAGCGATGAATTCATCCACTGCGCCAACTATTCGACTGAAAATTATATGACATAGAAAGGTAACAGCTATCTTACGGAAACGAAACGAGTTTCAAAAATAGCGAAAAAAAACGAAAGACGCGAGTCTAGAACTCGAGATATCTTGATCTCGAGCGATGAATTTATCCACTCCGCCAACGATTCGACTGAAAAATTGGTGATTTAGAAAGGTAGCTATCTTACGGAATCGAAACGAGTTTGAAAAACAGTTAAAAAGAAATCGACTGACGCGAGTCTAGAACTCAAGATATCTTGATTTCGAGCGAAGAATTTATCCACTACGCCATCCTTTCGACTGAAAATTTGGTAATTTAGAAAGTAATCTATCTTACGGAAACGAAACGAGTTTGAGAAATAGTGGAAAAAAATCGACTGACGCGAATCTAGAACTCGAAATATCTTGATCCCGAGCGATGAATTTATCCACTGCGCCAACCATTCGAATGAAAATCGGGTGACATAAAAAAGGTAGCTAGCTATCTTACGGAAACGAAGCGAGTTCGAAAAATAGCGAAAAAATAAATGAATGACGCGAGTCTAGAACTCGAGATATCTTGATCTCGAGCAATGAATTTATCCACTCCGCCAACGATTCGACTGAAAATTGGGTAATTTAGAAAGGTAGCTATCTTACGAAAACGAAACGAGTTTGAAAGATAGCGATAAAAACGAATGACGCGAGTCTAGAACTCGAGATATCTTGATCTCGAGCGATGAATTCAACCACTGCGCCAACTATTCGACTGAAAATTGGATGACATAGAAAGGTAACAGCTATCTTACGGAAACGAAACGAGTTTCAAAAATAGCGAAAAAAAACGAAAGACGCGAGTCTAGAACTCGAGATATCTTGATCTCAAGCGATGAATTTATCCAATACGTCATCCATTCGACTGAAAATTTGGCAATTTAGAAAGTAATCTATGTTACGGAAAGGAAACGAGTTTAAAAAATAGTGGAAAAAAATCGAGTGACGCGAGTCTAGAACTCGAGATCTCTTGATTTCGAGCGACGAAATTTTCCACTCCGCCAACCATTCGACTGAAAATTGGTTGATTTAGAGAGGTAGCTATGTTACGGAATCGAAACGAGTTTGAGAAACCGTGAAAAAGAAATCGACTGACGCGAGTCTAGAACTCGAGATATCTTGATCTCGAGCGATGAATTTACCCACTCCGCCAACGATTCGACTGAAAATTCGGTGACATAGAAAGGTAGCTATCTTTCGGAAACGAAACGAGTTTGAAAAATAGCGAAAAAAAACGAATGACGCAAGTCTAGAACACGAGATATCTTGATCTCGAGCGATGAATTTATCCACTTCTTACGGAAACGAAACGAGTTTGAAAAATAGCGAAAAAAAACGAATGACGCGAGTCTAGAACTCGAGATATCTTGATCTCGAGCGATGAATTTATCCACTCCGCCAACGATTCGACTGAAAATTGGGTGATTTAGAAAGGTAGCTATCTTACGGAATCAAAACGAGTTTGAAAAACAGTAAAAAAGAAATCGACTGACGCGAGTCTAGAACTCGAGATATCTTGATTTCGAGCGAAGAATTTATCCACTACGCCATCCTTTCGACTGAAAATTTTGTAATTTAGAAAGTAATCTATCTTACGGAAACGAAACGAGTTTGAGAAATAGTGGAAAAAAATCGACTGACGCGAGACTAGAATTCGAGATATCTTGATCCCGAGCGCTGAATTTATCCACTGCGCCAACCATTCGACTGAAAATTGGGTGATATAGAAAGGTAGCTATCTTACGGAAACGAAGCGAGTTCGAAAAATAGCGAAAAAATAAATGAATGACGCGAGTCTAGAACTCGAGATATCTTGATCTCGAGCGATGAATTTATCCACTCAGCCAACGATTCGACTGAAAATTGCTTAATTTAGAAAGGTAGCTATCTTACGAAAACGAAACGAGTTTGAAAAATAGCGAAAAAAACGAATGACGCGAGTCTAGAACTCGAGATATCTTTACCTCGAGCGATGAATTTATCCACTGCGCCAACCATTCGACTGAAGATTGGGTGACATTGAAAGGTAGCTATCTTACGGAAACGAAACGAGTTTGAAAAATAGCGAAAAAAAACGAATGACGCGAGTCTAGAACTCGAGATATTTTGATCTCGAGCGATGAATTTATCCACTTCGCTAACGATTCGACTGAAAATTGGGTGATTTAGAAAGGTAGCTTTCTTACGGAATCGAAACGAGTTTGAAAAATAGCGAAAAAAAAACGAATGACGCAAGTCTAGAACACGAGATATCTTGATCTCGAGCGATGAATTTATCCACTTCGCTAACGATTCGACTGAAAATTGGGTGATTTAGAAAGGTAGCTTTGTTACGGAATCGAAACGAGTTTGAAAAATAGTGAAAAAGAAATCGATTGACGCGATCTAGAACTCGAGATATCTTGATTTCGAGCGAAGAATTTATCCACTACGCCATCCATTCGACTGAAAATTTGGCAATTTAGAAAGTAATCTATGTTACGGAAAGGAAACGAGTTTAAAAAATAGTGGAAAAAAATCGAGTGACGCGAGTCTAGAACTCGAGATATCTTGATTTGGAGCGATGAATTTATCCATTGCGCCAACAATTCGACTGAAAATTGGGTGATTTAGAAAGGTAGCTATCTTACGGAATCGAAACGAGTTTGAAAAGCAGTGAAAAAGAAATCGACTGACGCGAGTCTAGAACTCGAGATATCTTGATTTCGAGCGAAGAATTTATCCACTACGCCATCCTTTCGACTGCAAATTTGGTAATTTAGAAAGTAATCTATCTTACGGAAACGAAACGAGTTTGAGAAATAGTGGAAAAAAATCGACTGACGCGAGTCTAGAACTCGAGATATCTTGATCCCGAGCGATGAATTTATCCACTGCGCCAACCATTCGACTTAAAATTGGTTGACATAGAAAGGTAGCTATCTTGCGGATACGAAGCGAGTTCGAAAAAAAGCGAAAAAATAAATGAATGACGCGAGTCTAGAACTCGAGATATCTTGATCTCGAGCGACGAATTTATCCACTCCGCCAACGATTCGACTGAAAATTGGGTAATTTAGAAAGGTAGCTATCTTAGGAAAACGAAACGAGTTTGAAAAATAGCGAAAATAACGAATGACGCGAGACTAGAACTCGAGATATCTTGACCTCGAGCGATGAATTTATCCACTGCGCCAACCATTCGACTAAAAATTGGGTGACATTGAAAGGTAGCTATCTTACGGAAACGAAACGAGTTTGAAAAATAGCGAAAAAAAACGAATGACACGAGTCTAGAACTCGAGATATCTTGATCTCGAGCGATGAATTTATCCACTCCGCCAACGATTCGACTGAAAATTGGGTGATTTAGAAAGGTAGCTATCTTACGGAAACGAAACGAGTTTGAAAAATAGCGAAAAAGAAACGAAAGACGCGAGTCTAGAACTCGAGATATCTTGATCTCGAGCGATGAATTTATCCACTGCGCCAACAATTCGACTGAAAATTGGGTGACATAGAAAGGTAGCTATCTTTCGGAAACGAAACGAGTTTGAAAAATAGCGAAAAAAACGAATGACGCGAGTCTAGAACTCGAGATATCTTGATCTCAAGCGATGAATTTATCCACTCCGCCAACCATTCGACTGAAAATTGGTTGATTTGGAGAGGTAGCTATGTTACGGAATCGAAACGAGTTTGAAAAACAGTGAAAAAGAAATCGACTGACGTGAGTCTAGAACTCGAGATATCTTGATCTCGAGCGATGAATTTACCCACTCCGCCAACGATTCGACTCAAAATTCGGTGATTTAGAAAGACAGCTATCTTACGGAAACGAAACGAGTTTGAGAAATAGTGGAAAAAAAACGACTGACGCGAGTCTAGAAATCGAGATATCTTGCTCTCGTGCGATTAATTTATCCACCGCGCGAACCATTCGACTGAAAATTGTGTGACATAGAAAGGTAGATATCTTACGAAACGAAACGAGTTTGAAAAATAGCTAAAAAAAAAACGAATGACGCGTGTCTAGAACTCGAGACATCTTGATCTCGAGTGATGAATTTATCCACTCCACCAACGATTCAACTGAAAATTGGGTGATTTAGAAAGGTAGCTATCTTACGGAATCGAAACGAGTTTGAGATATAGTGGAAAAAATTCGACTGACGCGAGTCCAGAACTCGAGATATCTTGATCTCGAGCGATGAATTTATCCGCTCCGCCAACGATTCGACTGAAAATTGGTTGATTTAAAAAGGTAGCTATCTTACAGAAACGAAACGAGTTTGAAAAAAAGCGAAAAATAACGAATGACCCGAGTCTAGAACTCGAGATATCCTGACCTCGAGCGATGAATATATCCACTGCGCCAACCATTCGACTGAAAACTGGGTGATTTAGAAAGGTAGCTATCTTACCGAAACGAAACGAGTTTGAAAAATAGCGAAAAAAAAACGAATGACGCAAGTCTAGAACACGAGATATCTTGATCTCGAGCGATGAATTTATCCACTTCTTACGGAAACGAAACGAGTTTGAAAAATAGCGAAAAAAAAAACGAATGACGCAAGTCTAGAACACGAGATATCTTGATCTCGAGCGATGAATTTATCCACTTCGCCAACGATTCGACTGAAAATTGGGTGATTTAGAAAGGTAGCTATCTTACGGAAACGAAACGAGTTTGAAAAATAGCGAAAAAAACGAACGACGCGAGTCTAGAACTCAAGATATCTTGACCTCGAGCGAAGAATTTATCCACTACGCCATCCTTTCGACTGAAAATTTGGTAATTTAGAAAGTAATCTATCTTACGGAAACGAAACTCGTTTGAGAAATATAGGAAAAAAATCGACTGACGCGAGTCTAGAACTCGAAATATCTTGATCCCGAGCGATGAATTTATCCACTGCGCCAACCATTCGACTGAAAATTGGGTGACATAGGAAGGTAGCTATCTTACGGAAACGAAGCGAGTTCGAAAAATAGCGAAAAAATGAATGAATGACGCGAGTCTAGAACTCGAGATATCTTGATCTCGAGCGATGAATTTATCCACTCCGCCAACGATTCGACTGAATATTGGGTGACATAGAAAGGTAGCAGCTATCATACGGAAACGAAACGAGTTTAAAAAATAGCGAAAAAGAAACGAATGACGCGAGTCTAGAACTCGAGATATCTTGATCTCGAGCGATGAATTTATCCACTGCGCCAACCATTCCACTTAAAATTGGGTGACATAGAAAGGTAGGTATCTTACAGAAACGAAAGGAGTTTGAAAAATAGCGAAAAAAACGAATGACGCGAGTCTAAATTCGAGATATCTTTATCTCGAGCGATGAATTTATCCACTCCACCAACGATTCGACTGAAAATTGGGTGATTTAGAAAGGTAGCTATCTTACGGAATCGAAACGAGTTTGAAAAATAGTGAAAAAGAAATCGACTGACGATAGTCTAGAACTCGAGACAACTTGATCTCGAGCGATGAATTTTTCCACTGCGCCAACCATTCTTCTGACAATTGGGTGTCATAGAAAGCTAGCTATATTTCGGAAACGAAAAGAGTTTGAAAAATAGCGAAAAAAAAAAGAATGACGCGAATCTAGAACTCGAGATATCTTGATCTCGAGCGATAAATTTATCCACTCCGCCAACGATTCGACTGAAAATTAGGTGATTTAGAAAGGTAGCTATCTTACGGAAAGGAAACGAGTTTAAAAAATAGTGGAAAAAAATCGACTGACGCGAGTCTAGAACTCGAGATATCTTGATTTCGAGCGAAGAATTTTTCCACTACGCCATCCATTCGACTGAAAATTTGGCAATTTAGAAAGTAATCTATCTTACGGAAAAGAAACGAGTTTAAAAAATAGTGGAAAAAAATCGAGTGACGCGAGTCTAAATTCGAGATATCTTGATCTCGAGCGATGAATTTATCCACTCCGCCAACCATTCGATTGAAAATTGGGTGATTTAGAAAGATAGCTATTCTACGGAAACGAAACGAGTTTGAAAAATGGCGAAAAAAAACGAATGACGCGAGTCTAGAACTCGAGATATCTTGATCTCGAGCGATGAATTTATCCACTTCGCCAACGATTCGACTGAAAATTCGGTGATTTAGAAAGACAGCTATCTTACGGAAACGAAACGAGTTTGAAAAACAGTGAAAAAGAAATCGACTGACGCGAGTCTAGAACTCGAGATATCTTGATTTCGAGCGAAGAATTTATCCACTACGCCATCCTTTCGACTGAAAGTTTGGTAATTTTTAAAGTAATCTATCTTACGGAAACGATACGAGTTTGAGAAATAGTGGAAAAAATCGACTGACGCGAGTCTAGAACTCGAGATATCTTGATCCCGAGCGATGAATTTATCCACTGCGCCAACCATTCGACTGAAAATTCGGGGACATAGAAAGGTAGCTATCTTACGGAAACGAAGCGAGTTCGAAAAATAGCGAAAAAAAAATGAATGACGCGAGTCTAGAACTCGAGATATCTTCATCTCGAGCGATGAATTTATCCACTCCGCCAAGGATTCGACTGAAAATTGAGTGATTTAGAAAGGTAGCTATCTTACGGAAACGAAACGAGTTTGAAAAATAGCGAAAAAGAAAAGAATGACGCGAGTGTAAAACTCGAGATATCTTGATCTCGAGCGATGAATTTATCCACTGCGCCAACCATTCGACTGAAAATTGGGTGACATAGAAAGGTAGCTATCTTACAGAAACGAAGCGAGTTTGAAAAACAGTGAAAAACAAATCGACTGACGCGAGTCTAGAATTCGAGATATCTTGATCTCAGGCGATGAATTAATCCACTGCACCAACAATTCGACTGAAAATTAGGTGACATAGAAAGGTAGCTATCTTACAGAAACGAAACGAGTTTCAAAAATAGCGAAAAAAAACAAATGACGCGAGTCTAGAACTCGAGATATCTTGATCTCGAGCGATGAATTTATCCACTGCGCCAACCATTCGACTGAAAACAGGGTGATTTAGAAAGGTAGCTATCTTACGGAAACGAAACGAGTTTAAGAAATCGCGAAAAAAAAACAATTGACGCGAGTCTAGAACTCGAGATATCTTGATATCGAGCGATGAATTCATCCATTGCCCCAACTATTCGACTGAAAATTGGATGACATAGAAAGGTAACAGCTATCTTACGGAAACGAAACGAGTTTCAAAAATAGCGAAAAACAACGAAAGACGCGGGTCTAGAACTCGAGATATCTTGATCTCGAGCGATTAATTTACCCACTCCGCCAACGATTCGACTGACAATTGGGTGATTTAGAAAGGTAGCTATCTTACGGAATGGATACGAGTTTGAAAAACAGTGAAAAAGAAATCGACTGACGCGAGTCTAGAACTCGAGATATCTTGATTTCGAGCGAAGAATTTATCCACTACGCCATCCTATCGACTGAAAATTTGGTAATTTAGAAAGTAATCTATCTTACGGAAACGAAACGAGTTTGAGAAATAGTGGAAAAAAATCGACTGACGCGAATCTAGAACTCGAGATATCTTGATCCCGAGCGATGAATTTATCCACTGCGCCAACCATTCGACCGAAAATTGGGTGACATAGAAAGGTAGCTATCTATCGGAAACGAAGCGAGTTCGAAAAATATCGATAAAAACGAATGACGCGAGTCTAGAACTCGAGATATCTTGATCTCGAGCGAAGAATTTATCCACTCCGCCTACGATTCGACTGAAAATTGGGTGATTTAGAAAGCTAGCTATCTTACGGAATCGAAACGAGTTTGAAAAATAGTGAAAAAGAAATCGATTGACGCGAGTCTAGAACTCGAGATATCTTGATCTCAGGCGAAGAATTTATCCAATACGTCATCCATTCGACTGAAAATTTGGCAATTTAGAAAGTAATCTATGTTACGGAAAGGAAACGAGTTTAAAAAATAGTGGAAAAAAATCGAGTGACGCGAGTCTAGAACTCGAGATATATCGATTCCCAGCGACGAATTTATCCACTGCGCCAACAATTCGACTGAAAATTGGGTGACATAGAAAGGTAGCTATCTTTCGGAAACGAAACGAGTTTGAAAAATAGCGAAAAAAAACGAATGACGCGAGTCTAGAACTCGAGATATCTTGATCCCAAGCGATGAATTTATCCACTCCGCCAACCATTCGACTGAAAATTGGTTCATTTAGAGAGGTAGCTATGTTACGGAATCGAAACGAGTTTGAAAAACAGTGAAAAAGAAAACGACTTACGCGAGTCTAGAATTCGAGATATCTTGATCTCGAGCGATGAATTTACCCACTCCGCCAACGATTCGACTGAAAATTCGTTGATTTAGAAAGACAGCTATCTTACGGAAACGAAACGAGTTTGAGAAATATTGAAAAAAAATCGACTGACGCGAGTCTAGAAATCGAGATATCTTGATCTCGTGCGATTAATTTATCCACTGCGCGAACCATTCGACTGAAAATTGTGTGACATAGAAAGGTAGATATCTTACGAAACGAAATGAGTTTGAAAAATAGCGAAAAAAAAAACGAATGACGCGTGTCTAGAACTCGAGATATCTTGATCTCGAGTGATGAATTTATCCACTCCGCCAACGATTCGACTGAAAATTGGGTGACATAGAAAGGTAGCTATCTTACGGAAACGAAGCGAGTTCAAAAAATAGCGAAAAAATAAATGAATGACGCGAGTCTAGAACTCGAGATATCTTGATCTCGAGCGATGAATTTATCCACTCCGCCAACGATTCGACTGAAAATTGGGTGATTTAGAAAGCTTGCTATCTTACGGAATCGAAACGAGTTTAAAAAATAGTGAAAAAGAAATCGATTGACGCGAGTCTAGAACTCGAGATATCTTGATCTCGAGCGAAGAATTTATTCAATACGCCATCCATTCGACTGAAAATTTGGCAATTTAGAAAGTAATCTATGTTACGGAAAGGAAACGAGTTTAAAAAATAGTGGAAAAAATCGAGTGACGCGAGTCTAGAACTCGAGATATCTTGATTTCGAGCCACGAATTTATCCACTGCGCCAACAATTCGACTGAAAATTGGGTGACATAGAAAGGTAGCTATCTTTCGGAAACGAAGCGAGTTTGAAAAACAGTGAAAAACAAATCGACTGACGCGAGTCTAGAATTCGAGATATCTTGATCTCAGGCGATGAATTAATCCACTGCGCCAACCATTCGACTGAAAACTGGGTGATTTAGAAAGGTAGCTATCTTACGGAAACGAAACGAGTTTAAAAAATCGCGAAAAAAAAACAATTGACGCGAGTCTAGAACTCGAGATATCTTGATATCGAGCGATGAATTCATCCACTGCCCCAACTATTCGACTGAAAATTGGATGACATAGAAAGGTAACAGCTATCTTACGGAAACGAAACGAGTTTCAAAAATAGCGAAAAACAACGAAAGACGGATGTCTAGAACTCGAGATATCTTGATCTCGAGCGATTAATTTATCCACTCCGCCAACGATTCGACTGACAATTGGGTGATTTAGAAAGGTAGCTATCTTACGGAATCGATACGAGTTTGAAAAACAGTGAAAAAGAAATCGACTGGCGCGAGTCTAGAACTCGAGATATCTTGATTTCGAGCGAAGAATTTAACCACTACGCCATCCTATCGACTGAAAATTTGGTAATTTAGAAAGTAATCTATCTTACGGAAACGAAACGAGTTTGAGAAATAGTGGAAAAAAATCGACTGACGCGAATCTAGAACTCGAGATATCTTGATCCCGAGCGATGAATTTATCCACTGCGCCAACCATTCGACCGAAAATTGGGAGACATAGAAAGGTAGCTATCTTTCGGAAACGAAGCGAGTTCGAAAAATATCGATAAAAACGAATGACGGGAGTCTAGAACTCGAGATATCTTGATCTCGAGCGATAAATTTATCCACTCCGCCTACGATTCGACTGAAAATTGGGTGATTTAGAAAGCTAGCTATCTTACGGAATCGAAACGTGTTTGAAAAATAGTGAAAAAGAAATCGATTGACGCGAGTCTAGAACTCGAGATATCTTGATCTCGAGCGAAGAATTTATCCAATACGTCATCCATTCGACTGAAAATTTGGCAATTTAGAAAGTAATCTATGTTACGGAAAGGAAACGAGTTTAAAAAATAGTGGAAAAAAATCGAGTGACGCGAGTCTAGAACTCGAGATATCTTGATTTCGAGCGACGAATTTATCACTGCGCCAACAATTCGACTGAAAATTGGGTGACATAGAAAGGTAGCTATCTTTCGGAAACGAAACGAGTTTGAAAAACAGTGAAAAAGAAATCGACTGACGCGAGTCTAGAATTCGAGATATCTTGATCTCGAGCGATGAATTTACCCACTCCGCCAACGATTCGACTGAAAATTCGGTGATTTAGAAAGACAGCTATCTTACGGAAACGAAACGCGTTTGAGAAATATTGAAAAAAAATCGACTGACGCGAGTCTAGAAATCGAGATATCTTGATCCCGTGCGATTAATTTATCCACTGCGCGAACCATTCGACTGAAAATTGTGTGACATAGAAAGGTAGATATCTTACGAAACGAAACGAGTTTGAAAAATAGCGAAAAAAAAAACGAATGACGCGTGTCTAGAACTCGAGATATCTTGATCTCGAGTGATGAATTTATCCACTCCGCCAACGATTCGACTGAAAATTGGGTGACATAGAAAGGTAGCTATCTTACGGAAACGAAGCGAGTTCGAAAAATAGCGAAAAAATAAATGAATGACGCGAGTCTAGAACTCGAGATATCTTGATCTCGAGCGATGAATTTATCCACCCCGCCAACGATTCGACAGAAAATTGGGTGATTTAGAAAGGTAGCAGCTATCTTACGGAAACGAAACGAGTTTCAAAAATAGCGAAAAAAAAACGAAAGACGCGAGTCTAGAACTCGAGATATCTTGATCTCGAGCGATGAATTTATCCACTCCGCCAACGATTCGACTGAAAATTGGGCGATTTAGAAAGCTTGCTATCTTACGGAATCGAAACGAGTTTGAAAAATAGTGAAAAAGAAATCGATTGACGCGAGTCTAGAACTCGAAATATCTTGATCTCGAGCGAAGAATTTATTCAATACGCCATCCATTCGACTGAAAATTTGGCAATTTAGAAAGTAGTCTATGTTTCGGAAAGGAAACGAGTTTAAAAAATAGTGGAAAAAATCGAGTGACGCGAGTCTAGAACTCGAGATATCTTGATTTCGAGCGACGAATTTATCCACTGCGCCAACAATTCGACTGAAAATTGGGTGACATAGAAAGGTAGCTATCTTTCGGAAACGAAACGAGTTTGAAAAATAGCGAAAAAGAAACGAAAGAGGCGAGTCTAGAACTCGAGATATCTTGATCTCGAGCGAAGAATATATCCACTGCGCCAACCATTCGACTGAAAATTGGGTGACAAAAAAGGTAGCTATTTTACAGAAACGAAACGAGTTTGAAAAAAAGCGAAAAATAACGAATGACGCGAGTCTAGAACTCGAGATATCTTGATCTCGAGCGATGAATTTATCCACTGCGCCAACCATTCGACTGAAAACTGGTTGATTTAGAAAGGTAGCTATCTTACGGAAACGAAACGAGTTTGAAAAATAGCGAAAAAAAAACGAATGACGAAGTCTAGAACACGAGATATCTTGATCTCGAGCGATGAATTTATCCACTTCGCCAACGATTCGACAGAAAATTGGGTGATTTAGAAAGGTAGCTATCTTACGAAAACGAAACGAGTTTGAAAAATAGCGAAAAAAACAAATGACGCGAGTCTAGAACTCGAGATATCTTGATCTCGAGCGATGAATTTATCCACTGCGCCAACCATTCGACCGAAAATTGGGTGACATAGAAAGGTAACAGCTATCTTACGGAAACGAAACGAGTTTCAAAAATAGCGAAAAAAAACGAATGACGAAGTCTAGAACACGAGATATCTTGATCTCGAGCGATGAATTTATCCACTTCGCCAACGATTCGACAGAAAATTGGGTGATTTAGAAAGGTAGCTATCTTACCGAATCGAAACGAGTTTGAAAAACAGTGAAAAAGAAATCGACTGACGCGTGTCTAGAACTCGAGATATCTTGATTTCGAGCGAAGAATTTATCCACTACGCCATCCTTTCGACTGAAAATTTGGTAATTTAGAAAGTAATCTATCTTACGGAAACGAAACGAGTTTGAGAAATAGTGGAAAAAAATCGACTGATGCGAGTCTAGAATTCGAGATATCTTGATCCCGAGCGATGAATTTATCCACTGCGCCAACCATTCGACTGAAAATTGGGTGACATAGAAAGGTAGCTATCTTACGGAAACGAAGCGAGTTCGAAAAATAGCGAAAAAATAAAAGAATGACGCGAGTCTAGAACTCGAGATATCTTGATCTCGAGCGATGAATTTATCCACTTCGCCAACGATTCGACTTAAAATTGGGTAATATAGAAAGGTAGCTATCTTACGAAAACGAAACGAGTTTGAAAAATAGCGAAAAAAACGAATGACGCGAGTCTAGAACTCGAGATATCTCGACCTCGAGCGATGAACTCATCCACTGCGCCAACTTTTCGACTTCAAATTGGATGACATAGAAAGGTAACAGCTATCTTACGGAAACGAAACGAGTTTCAAAAATAGCGAAAAAAAACGAAAGACGCGAGTCTAGAACTCGAGATATCTTGATCTCGAGCGATGAATCTATCCACTGCGCCAACCATTCGATTGAAAACTGGGTGATTTAGAAAGGTAGCTATCTTACGGAAACGAAACGAGTTTAAAAAATAGCGAAAAAAAAACGAAAGACGCGAGTCTAGAACTCGAGATATCTTGATCTCGAGCGATGAATTTATCCACCCCGCCAACGATTCGACAGAAAATTGGGTGATTTAGAAAGGTAGCAGCTATCTTACGGAAACGAAACGAGTTTCAAAAATAGCGAAAAAAAAACGAAAGACGCGAGTCTAGAACTCGAGATATCTTGATCTCGAGCGATGAATTTATCCACTCCGCCAACGATTCGACTGAAAATTGGGCGATTTAGAAAGCTTGCTATCTTACGGAATCGAAACGAGTTTGAAAAATAGTGAAAAAGAAATCGATTGACGCGAGTCTAGAACTCGAAATATCTTGATCTCGAGCGAAGAATTTATTCAATACGCCATCCATTCGACTGAAAATTTGGCAATTTAGAAAGTAGTCTATGTTTCGGAAAGGAAACGAGTTTTAAAAATAGTGTGAAAAAAATCGAGTGACGCGAGTCTAGAACTCGAGATATCTTGATTTCGAGCGACGAATTTATCCACTGCGCCAACAATTCGACTGAAAATTGGGTGACATAGAAAGGTAGCTATCTTTCGGAAACGAAACGAGTTTGAAAAATAGCGAAAAAGAAACGAAAGAGGCGAGTCTAGAACTCGAGATATCTTGATCTCGAGCGAAGAATATATCCACCGCGCCAACCATTCGACTGAAAATTGGGTGACAAAAAAGGTAGCTATTTTACAGAAACGAAACGAGTTTGAAAAAAAGCGAAAAAAAAACGAATGACGAAGTCTAGAACACGAGATATCTTGATCTCGAGCGATGAATTTATCCACTTCGCCAACCATTCGACTGAAAACTGGTTGATTTAGAAAGGTAGCTATCTTACGGAAACGAAACGAGTTTGAAAAATAGCGAAAAAAAAACGAATGACGAAGTCTAGAACACGAGATATCTTGATCTCGAGCGATGAATTTATCCACTTCGCCAACGATTCGACAGAAAATTGGGTGATTTAGAAAGGTAGCTATCTTACGAAAACGAAACGAGTTTGAAAAATAGCGAAAAAAACAAATGACGCGAGTCTAGAACTCGAGATATCTTGATATCGAGCGATGAATTCATCCATTGCCCCAACTATTCGACTGAAAATTGGATGACATAGAAAGGTAACAGCTATCTTACGGAAACGAAACGAGTTTCAAAAATAGCGAAAAAAAACGAATGACGAAGTCTAGAACACGAGATATCTTGATCTCGAGCGATGAATTTATCCACTGCGCCAACGATTCGACAGAAAAATTGGGTGATTTAGAAAGGTAGCTATCTTACCGAAATCGAAACGAGTTTGAAAAACAGTGAAAAAGAAATCGACTGACGCGTGTCTAGAACTCGAGATATCTTGATTTCGAGCGAAGAATTTATCCACTACGCCATCCTTTCGACTGAAAATTTGGTAATTTAGAAAGTAATCTATCTTACGGAAACGAAACGAGTTTGAGAAATAGTGGAAAAAAATCAACTGATGCGAGTCTAGAATTCGAGATATCTTGATCCCGAGCGATGAATTTATCCACTGCGCCAACCATTCGACTGAAAATTGGGTGACATAGAAAGGTAGCTATCTTACGGAAACGAAGCGAGTTCGAAAAATAGCGAAAAAATAAAAGAATGACGCGAGTCTAGAACTCGAGATATCTTGATCTCGAGCGATGAATTTATCCACTTCGCCAACGATTCGACTTAAAATTGGGTAATATAGAAAGGTAGCTATCTTACGAAAACGAAACGAGTTTGAAAAATAGCGAAAAAAACGAATGACGCGAGTCTAGAACTCGAGATATCTCGACCTCGAGCGATGAACTCATCCACTGCGCCAACTTTTCGACTTCAAATTGGATGACATAGAAAGGTAACAGCTATCTTACGGAAACGAAACGAGTTTCAAAAATAGCGAAAAAAAACGAAAGACGCGAGTCTAGAACTCGAGATATCTTGATCTCGAGCGATGAATCTATCCACTGCGCCAACCATTCGATTGAAAACTGGGTGATTTAGAAAGGTAGCTATCTAACGGAAACGAAACGAGTTTAAAAAATCGCGAAAAAAAAACAAATGACGCAGGTCTAGAACTCGAGATATCTTTATCTCGAGCGATGAATTCATCCACTGCGCCAACTATTCGACTGAAAATCGGATGACATAGAAAGGTAACAGCTATCTTACGGAAACGAAACGAGTTTCAAAAATAGCGAAAAAAAAACGAAAGACGCGAGTCTAGAACTCGAGATATCTTGATCTCGAGCGATGAATTTACCCACTCCGCCAACCATTCGACTGGAAATTGGTTGATTTAGAGAGGTAGCTATGTTACGGAATCGAAACGAGTTTGAAAAACAGTGAAAAAGAAATCGACTGACGCGAGTCTAGAACTCGAGATATCTTGATCTCGAGCGATGAATTTACCCACTCCGCGAACGATTCGACTGAAAATTCGGTGATTTAGAAAGACAGCTATCTTACGGAAACGAAACGAGTTTGAGAAATAGTGGAAAAAAATCGACTGACGCGAGTCTAGAAATCGAGATATCTTGCTCTCGTGCAATTAATTTATCCACTGCGCTAACCACTCGACTGGATATTGTGTGACATAGAAAGGTAGATATCTTACGAAACGAAACGAGTTTGAAAAATAGCGAAAAAAAACGAATGACGCGTGTCTAGAACTCGAGATATCTTGACCTCGGGTGATGAATTTATCCACTCCGCCAACGATTCGACTGAAAATTGGGTGACATAGAAAGGTAGCTATCTTACGGAAACGAAGCGAGTTCGAAAAATAGCGAAAAAATAAATGAATGACGCGAGTCTAGAACTCGAGATATCTTGATCTCGAGCGATGAATTTATCCACCGCGCCAACTATTCGATTGAAAATTGGATGACATAGAAAGGTAGCTATCTTACGGAAACGAAACGAATTTCAAAAATTGCGAAAAAAAACGAAAGACGCGAGTCTAGAACTCGAGATATCTTGATCTCGAGCGATGAATTCATCCACTGCGCCAACTATTCGACTGAAAATTGGATGACATAGAAAGGTAGCAGCTATCTTACGGAAACGAAACGAGTTTCAAAAATAGCGAAAAAAAACGAAAGACGCGAGTCTAGAACTCGAGATATCTTGATCTCGAGCGATGAATTTATCCACTCCGCCAACGATTCGACTGAAAATTGGGTGATTTAGAAAGCTAGCTATCTTACGGAATCGAAACAAGTTTAAAAAATAGTGAAAAAGAAAACGACTGACGCGAGTCTAGAACACGAGATAGCTTGATCTCGAGCGAAGAATTTATCCAATACGCCATCCATTCGACTGAAAATTTGGCAATTTAGAAAGTAATCTATGTTACGGAAAGGAAACGAGTTTAAAAAATAGTGGAAAAAAATCCAGTGACGCTAGTCTAGAACTCGAGATATCTTGATTTCGAGCGACGAATTTATCCACTGCGCCAACAATTCGACTGAAAATTGGGTGACATAGAAAGGTAGCTATCTTTCGGAAACGAAACGAGTTTGAAAAATTGCGAAAAAAAACGAATGACGCGAGTCTAGAACTCGAGATATCTTGATCTCAAGCGATGAATTTATCCACTCCGCCAACCATTCGACTGAAAATTGGTTGATTTGGAGAGGTAGCTATGTTACGGAATCGAAACGAGTTTGAAAAACAGTGAAAAAGAAATCGACTGACGCGAGTCTAGAAATCGAGATATCTTGATCTCGAGCGATGAATTTACCCACTCCGCCAACGATTCGACTGAAAATTCGGTGATTTAGAAAGACAGCTATCTTACGGAAACGAAACGAGTTTGAGAAATAGTGGAAAAAAATCGACTGACGCGAGTCTAGAACTTGAGATATCTTGATCTCGAGCGATGAATTTATCCACTCCGCCAACGATTCGACTGAAAATTGGGTAATTTAGAAAGGTAGCTATCTTACGAAAACGAAACGAGTTTGAAAAATAGCGATAAAAACGAATGACGCGAGTCTAGAATTCGAGATATCTTGATCTCGAGCGATGAATTCATTCACTGCGCCAACTATTCGACTGAAAATTGGATGACATAGAAAGGTAGCAGCTATCTTACGGAAACGAAACGAGTTTCAAAAATAGCGAAAAAAAACGAAAGACGCGAGTCTAGAACTCGAGATATCTTGATCTCGAGCGATGAATTTATCCACTCCGCCAACGATTCGACTGAAAATTGGGTGATTTAGAAAGCTAGCTATCTTACGGAATCGAAACGAGTTTTAAAAATAGTGAAAAAGAAATCGATTGACGCGAGTCAAGAACTCGAGATATCTTTATCTCGAGCGAAGAATTTATCTAATACGCCATCCATTCGACTAGAAAATATTGGCAATTTAGAAAGTAATCTACGTTACGGAAAGGAAACGAGTTTAAAAAATTGTGGAAAAAAAAGGGGTCGCGAGTCTAAAACTCGAGATATCTTGATTACGAGCGACGAATTTATCCACTGCGCCAACAATTCGACTGAAAATTGGGCGACATAGAAAGGTAGCTATCTTTCGGAAACGAAACGAGTTTGAAAAATAGCGAAAAAAACGAATGACGCGAGTCTAGAACTCGAGATATCTTGATCTCGAGCGATGAATTTATCCACTTCGCCAACGATTCGACAGAAAATTGGGTGATTTAGAAAGGTAGCTATCTTACCGAATCGAAACGAGTTTGAAAAACAGTGAAAAAGAAATCGACTGACGCGTGTCTAGAACTCGAGATATCTTGATTTCGAGCGAAGAATTTATCCACTACGCCATCCTTTCGACTGAAAATTTGGTAATTTAGAAAGTAATCTATCTTACGGAAACGAAACGAGTTTGAGAAATAGTGGAAAAAAATCGACTGACGCGAGTCTAGAATTCGAGATATCTTGATCCCGAGCGATGAATTTATCCACTGCGCCAACCATTCGACTGAGAATTGGGTGATATAGAAAGGTAGCTATCATACGGAAACGAACGAGTTCGAAAAATAGCGAAAAAATAAAAGAATGACGCGAGTCTAGAACTCGAGATATCTTGATCTCGAGCGATGAATTTATCCACTTCGCCAACGATTCGACTGAAAATTGGGTAATATAGAAAGGTAGCTATCTTACGGCAAAACGAAACGAGTTTGAAAAATAGCGAAAAAAAAACGAATGACGCGAGTCTAGAACTCGAGATATCTTGACCTCGAGCGATGAATTTATCCACTGCGCCAACCATTCGACTGAAAATTGGATGACATAGAAAGGTAACAGCTATCTTACGGGAAACGAAACGAGTTTGAAAATAGCGAAAAAAAAAACGAAAACGAATGACGCGAGTCTTAAAACCGTCGAGATATCTTGATCTCGAGCTCATTCTAATTTATTCCAACTGCGCCAACATTTTTCTGACTGAAATATTCCAAGGCTTTTAACTATCCACGTGAACATAGAAACGGTTAAGCTACTCTTACGACCAGAAACACTAAACCTGGAGTTTTGAAAAATATGTGAAAAAAAACAACTGCCTGTACCTCTGCACTGAGCTCTAGAACTCGAGCATACTCTTGATCTCGATGCGGATGAATTTGATCCACTGCCGCCAACTGAGCAATGCATCTATTCCACCCAACACAAAAGCTACAAACTGCACCCCTTCCACATCCCCACACAACATCGCAACCCCCCAACAATCACATAACAAAACCAATCTCATCGCCCAACAAACACACACCAATTACGGCAACACCAGCACACACCACCACACTTGAACACCAGCAAACAAAGTATACCACTTTGCAGCCAAAACTATTCGACTGACAATCGGATAACATATCACGAAACAACAATCATACGCACAACCAAACACACTCACCCAACAGACAAAGTCAAAAAACAAAACACAAAAGAGGACCCACTAAAACAACTTAGATAACCCAACACCCACTCAACAATACACATTTTACCCAAAAAACGCCCCATCCATTCGACTGGAAATTTGGGCAATTTTAGAAGTAATCTTCTTCTTCATCTTTCTTAACGGGCGAATCGAAAACGAGTTATTTTTGAAAAAAATAGTGTAAAAGTAATCGACTGAAAAGCCGAAGTCTGGAAAGTTGTGATATCTTGAATTTTCCGAAAATCGAAGAAATTTTTTTTTAGTAAATATCCAAATACGGGATTGAATTTAGTGTTGTAATGTAAAAATTGGGGTGAATTGTTGTTTAATAGGTTGATTTATTTAAGGTTATTAGTTTAAGGGGGTTTTTTTGAGGTTTTTTGTTTTTTTTTTATATTTTTTTTTTTTTATATTTTTTTTTTTGAAAAATTTTTTTTTTTTGCTTTTTTTTTTTTTTTTTTTTTTTTTGCGCTATATTTTTTTTTTTTTTTTTTTTGTTTTTTTATGTTATAGTTTTTTTTTTTTTTTTATTTTTTTTTTTTTTTTATTTTTTTTTTTTGTTTTTATTTTTTTTTTTTTTTTTTTTTTTTTTTTTTTTTTTTTTTTTTTTTTATTTTTTTTTTTTTTGTTTTTTTTTTTTTTTTTTTTTTTTTTTAGTATGTATATGAGTGGTTGACAGTGTTAGATTGTGAGTGATTGGCTCCAGAGTAAATCCAGCACCTTCCCCAAAAAAAAGACAAAATCAATCACCCACACATCCTCACACAGACTCGAGCGAATGAAAAACTTTTAAATTACCACTGCGGCGCCAACCAACCATACACCCACTAGTCGATTGAAAATTGGATGAACATAGAAAGGTAGGCTATCCTTACGGAAACGAAACGAATTTCAAAATTTGCGGAAAAAAAAAACGAAAGACGCGAGTTAGAACTCGTGATATCTTGATCTCAAGCGATGAATTCATCAACTGCGCCAAGTATTCGACTGAAAATTGGATGACATAGAAAGGTTGCCGTATCTTTACGGAACGTAAACGAGTTTCAAAATAGCGAAAAAAACGAAAGGGACGCGAGTCTAGAACTGAGATATTCTTGATCGCGAGCGATAAATTTATCCACTCGCCAACGATTTCGACTGTAAATTGGGTGATTTTGAAGGCTAGCAATCTTACGGAATCACGAAACAAGTTTTAAAAATAGTGAAAAGAAAACGATTGACGCGAGTCGAGAACACGAGATAGCTTGATCTCGGCAAAGAATTTATCCAATACGCCATCCATTGACTGAAAATTTGGCAATTTAGAAATTAATCTATCTAAGGAATCGGAAAACGATTTTGAAAAATAGTGCAAAATAATCGGACTGACGCGAGTCTAAAGAACTCGAGATATCTTGGTCTCGCAGCGACGAATTTTATTCCACAGGCTTCCTGCGCCACACCATCATCGACTGTGAAAATTGAGGGTGACACATTGAAAGTTAGCTAGCTGTCGGGAAAACGAAACGAGTTATTTAAAAACAAAGAAAAAGAAATCGATTGACATGAGTTCTAGGAACTCGAGAATAATCTTTGATCTCGAGCGATTAATTTATCCACTGCGCCAAACCATTCGACTGAAAATATTGGTTGATTTGGAGAGGTGCTAGCTATGTTTACGGATTCGAAAACGAGTTTTAAAAACAGTGGAAAAAGAAATCGAATGACGCGAGTCTAGAAATCGAGATATCTTGATCTCGAGCGATGAATTTACCACTCCGCCAAACGATTCGACTGAAAATTCGGTTGATTTAGTAGAAAGACAGCTATCTTACGG